>VDFB02058242.1:11705158-11853051 GCA_007258455.2 Sequoia sempervirens
GTGTAGCCATTGTGGGTGTCATGTTGAGAGACTCCATGACATGGATATCTGGAAAGATACCTCCCTAGCTAAGAGGGAGTGTTGATGTTATAGCGGTGGGAGATATCTTTCTCTCAAAATTAAATAATAAATAATTAATAAGGCAAGTCGGCCTTAATTACACATTATATTTTATATTTTATTTCTTAAAGGAGGCCAATCTATATGAAGATACACCTTGTTTTGTATATATACAAGGTGAAGTTGTTTCATCAAATCATCAATTCATTCTTCATTCAATTCGCACTCTCAAGGAGAAGTTCGCACCCTAGCAGCAGATCATAATTTTGTAGCAGCAGTTCGACTTCAAGGAGATTCATATTCAATTGTATAAAGAAGAGATTCTTTATCATTTATTGTGTCAAGTTCGCCCTTGAGAAGGGTCTGATTTGTAAAGCAGATTTCTGCTCTTATTTGTTCTATATAAGAGATATATTTTGCTGGGTTTTTCTCCCTTGAGAAGGAGGGTTTTCCCAGGGTAGTTTGCTGTGTTCTATTGTTTGTTGTGTTGCATAGCTGCTTATTTACATTTCTGATCATAAAACAACATTTTGCTTGTATGGTTTTGTTGAAATGTATTGCCAGGAGAATAAATGAAACGCATACAGTTTGCTAAACAGAGATATACTCAAATTGAAGCATCTACATACAAATCTGATCTAAACATATTATTGCAAACACATTATAAATATTCAAATCAGACTTTATTCCTTTCCAAATACAATACACTCATACCTGGAGATCATGGCAATTAATTACAAGTCTGAAATTTGTATCAGCAGGTCTGTAGATGTTTATCAGCAATATGAAAACCCTTAATATGGACACCAACATGTGAATATTGTATCCTCTACCATAGAAATGAATCTACTTGTTTGCTACAGTCTGGCCGCATCTAAAGAAGGTTAAATACAGCTCCAATGATAGGCATTTTAGACTAGATGCCCACACACCCTACCTGTAGGTGATAGTACGGCTCCTAAAGAGAGTGTACAGCCTCTCATAAACCCCACATGGCCTCCAAATAGTCACCGACAGCAATGATAGATATCGGCAATTAAATATTTACATTGACTGCTTTTAAATAATCAGAAATTGTTTTCCAAACCCTTGAAAACTCTGTAAATCCACTAAATGTAATTCTCACGTGCTGAAGAAGAGTGACACAATCTTCCAATAATGTTTGTCAATAATGAACACCTTTAATGTTCTGTAAATCTGCAATGAAACCCTTGTGAAACTCTAAAAATAATCACTTAATATCTGCATTGGTACTGTATCGATCACTGTTCAAGTGCACTGTAGCGTTTACTGTAGTGGGTACTGTAGCAGCCAACAATAAATGTATTCTACATTGCATTTTCAATGTCTTTATAACCTGCAAGTAGATATTCATCATTGCATTTGCAAGAAGATTTACTATAGCAGGTACTGTAGTAGCCAACAATAAATGTATTCTACATTGCATTTTCAATGTCTTTATAACCTGCAAGTAGATATTCATCAAACCCTTTTGAAATCTTCTGAAACTTCAGCAATTAAGCTCAAATTGGACCCCTAAATGAAGCCCACAATCAGGCAATAATCTCAGCTGGTCTTTCACAGCCTCAAAATTGCACAACCTATGAGAGTTTTTGTTCCCAAAGGCTCAACAATGGCAGAAACCCTAGCTGGTTCCTTCTCCAAGCAAGAACTCCCAAAAAACACAAGTTTATAATTTTCAATCATAATGAAATAAATTCCTCTTGATGCCTTTTTATAATCTCCTCAAAGAGGTCGATCTCTTAATTGCATTTTAATTGATTTTGAAATCCACTTTTAGGTTTTTAATAAAAACTTTATAATATCTTTCCAAACTTGGGCGCCCAAAATAATAATATAAAAATGTACTTTAAGTGATTTTAATTGAGGGTCATGGCCTTACTAAATATAGAAAACCTGACTCCCTTGAAATGGTGACTTACTATATATAGTAAGTATGAAGAATTGAGTCTAACAAAGGCCAAACTTGAACCCACACCGAGCTTTGAAGGAGAAAACATCCTGATCACTGCGAAGAAGGACCCTCTAACTATCTGAGTTAGCCTATGAAGGCCAGTGATAGGCTAAACCGTCAATAAACAAGATCATACTAAAGAGGGGACATTACATTTTGTCAATAGCTCTATGGAATTTCATTTTAATTTTCTTCCTATATAGCCTTCAGAATTTGTATTTTGTTTTCAAATAACCTGTGTTTATGCCCATTCTCGCAATTTCCCTGTTGAAATCCTTAGGAATGCATGCTGTAGATGGAAAACTATTTGTGAGCGAATGTAACAATGCATGTTCATCTCTTTAATACAACTATTGTATTCGAAAATTATTCTGGGCATTTGCATATAAATACAGTTCAAATGGTTAAATGCAACTTGCTCAAGTAGCATAAAGGCAGAACTTTGCATAGGACCTCAGGTAACATTTATAAACAAGTTCGTATAGGAAAAATCAATTGTTATCTAATGATTTACTAACAAGGAAATTTATGAACCACTAACTAGTTATCACCGTACACATACAATCCGGTTAGATATTCATTTATAAAATTAGGTTCCGTCTCAAATTAATATAAAATGCTCCCTACTCCCAATTAGGAAACAGTAGTTTTGATTCCTTTTGTTTTCTTAACCATTTCTACACATTGTATAGTTTTTCCTGTACTTAATCTCATAAGTCAATCTCAGCTTTTCAGATGACCACCAATTAGACTCTTTTTTGCTGTAATTACTTTTCTCAGTAGCTCTGTTTATTTTGCATTATTGTGCTTACAGCATTGTAGCCTTCAGCTAATGTATTTTGTCTTTATATCAACTATTAATTCTTCCCATTCTTGCAAATCTCAATTTGAAATTTCCAGAAATGTATGCACTAGATGGAAAACAGCATGGGAGCAAAACTAACAACCCAGGTTCATCCCTGTAATAGATCCATCTCAGAATCATGTTGGGTATACATAGAAACAATTTTCAAATAGTCAAGAACTTATTGAAATAACATGAAGGCAAAATTTTCCATTGGAATAACAACTGCTATCAACTGATTTGTAATTAAGGAGATCTACAACCCATCAGCTAGTCACTGCCGCAGTGCTCATACAACCCAAGCTGGTTTGTATTTGAAAATTAGGACTGACTTTCAAGTGAATATGTAACACTCTCACTTCCCTACATGAGACAGTTGTTTGGATCTCCATTTGTGTTTTTGCTACATGTCTACTCACAAATATCCTTCAAAGTTCACAGTACATAATCTACTAAATCAAATATCAAATGAGCTTATTTTAAATAATTAGACTTCTTTTTTGTTCTGTACTTGCTTTTCTCTGGTTGTTGACTTTAGTTTCTTGTGTTTTTAATATTGTTTGCTTCAATGCTTGCATTTTTTCTTCAAATCAACTTGTGATTCTGCCCACTCTTGCAGTCCTGCATTGAAACCTAAAAAAAATGAATGTTAGAGATGGAAACATTAAAAAATTTGGTAGCAAATCAAACAGTTTGTGTTCATCCTTGTAATTCAACTGCCTTAGAATAATGCCAAACAACATTTTCTTGAGGTTTCAATGGTTAACATATATATGGTTATAATTTATGATAGGCCACATAGGTTGCTAGCCATTTACTAACTAGTCAAGAGACAATTTTGAATCTATGGATTTACCTTCTAATGCTTAATTCCTTGAGATTATCTTTTTAGGCTTGTTTGACTTGATTCTATGTGTGTAGCTATGATCATATGTAACAGTCGATATTCCTAGGATCACCCTTATCTTTTTATTTTTATTCTACACCCAATAATTGATTTTATCAGTGGCTTTTGTCTCCTATGTTATCAGTTTTTGGCCCACGGACGATATGGTTCATATGCGGCTATATCTTCTTTCACATAAATTTCGTCTCACCTGCAACTTTATCCTTATTTAGGCTTCATTTTTCTTCAAAAACTGTATTCTATATTCAGCTGTCCATATGACCTGAGTTCAGGCTAACTTTTTCATTGACTGATTTGTTTCCTTCGACATGCAAAACAATGGAACATTTACTCCTGACTATGGGTTGAACAGGGACAAATCAAATGCTTCTATAATAATATTGATTTTTCATTAATAATTCCATTTACTTATATTGTATTTGCTTCTAAAAATGTTAGAACTTGCGAGAAATATGTGAGCTTGTCTTTGTACAACTGTTGTTTGTTATATTCTTACTTTTGCATTAGTTCAAACTCCAAATTATTATCGTAGATTTATCTGAACAGCTACATGTTTTTGAGACAAATTGAAGAGAAGATACAGCTGTCTTGAACAATTGGCTGTAATAGTGAATTCTATTGAATACTCCATTATTATTGTAAATTTCTTATCATCATTTTCTCGCATTGAGATTTTTCAATGTGGGTTAAGATGATTTCAGCATTTGCAATTATATGGAAAAATTCCATGAATAATAACACAGAACAGAAGATTATGCTAGAATTTGTCTTAATATTTTTGGCCATAAAACAAACTTCTGTTTTATCAATCAAGTGACTAGACTTTGAAACTGGCCATTATGCTCCATCCTGTAATGTTTAGAGTGGTTAGGATGTTTGAAGATAGACTAAACTACATATTTGTCATTGAGTTAAGGACTTGTTGGGAAAAATCAAATTTCCCATTTAGCGCATATAAATCTGGCAAACCTATGGCTTCTAGATTCTTGACTCCTCTAAACTCAACTTGAGAAACCTTATCAATGCAGATCAAATTGGTTGAGTAAATAATTCTGTAGGGTTGTGGACTCTTATAGTTTGTAACAATTCTGTGACCCATTCATTGAGAATTCATAGCACGTGGTTGATGACTTTCTGATGACTTTTAACCAGCATGATATGAAGTAAGTTTATATTAATTAAAAGAAAAGCCTTGTTCTATGTTTGTCTTATAGTGGTAAGTCAAATCAAAGAAAAAATTATATTAATCTTGAGACATGTCGAAAGTACAGCAAGCTACAACAGCAAATATGAATGTTAAAAGAAGCTCTAGGATGTAAAAGACAAACTAACATTAAAATAATGAAAAGTATAACTATTAACATGGCGTAGTGGGGAAAAGGAAGGAGGTTGAACCCAAAACAGTAAACCCTAGAAATTGGAAAAGAAAAACTTTACATGATCTAAATACAAGAAAAATTGCAAAAGGAAGATCCTGCAATGAGTATGAGAAGGGAGCAAGCAAAGACGAGTTCTGGATATCAAATATGGCTCTACTTGGTGTCATGTCAATAACAAAACAATGAACTTCATCAATAATCGTTAATATAGGATCTGATGATTTCCATGGGAGAGTGCCCTGATCTATGAGGGCCTATGTGGACAGTCCTAGGAGGAAGTAGGGCAATCCTGTTAGAATTTCTGCCAGTCTTTGTAGGATGGGATATCTGCCATTGACAAGATGGTCCTTTATCTGGCACACTATGCTTGATATGAGAACACAAGGACTGGAACCCCAGTGACACTGGGTGAAGGGGGGAGATGCCCTTTCACTCATTGAGGACACTAGCATTTTGCAGTTGGTAAACCAAATGGCCTTTGACACCGAACAGTAGTTGATACACCGTACTTGATGTGAGAATGCAAGGACTAGGGAGCATTAGTTACAGGATGCAAATATGAGAGACATTGCCTCTCTTACACTAGGCAATTAGCATTTTAGTCCAAATAGTCCCTTCTAAAGATTGACATCAGGAAGTGACATCCTCCTAAAGATAAAGGGCTGAGCATCTTTAGCTAGGACAGAAAAAGAAGGTAGTTAGGGAACCTCCTCTGTTCTAGTTCAAAAATGATATCTCCCTTGTATGTAATAAACAACCCCCAAATTTTTTTTGTTTTTTCCCTGATACTTTCCAACTGCTGTATGTAGTTTTCTGAGTTTGTTTCAGGTTTGTTTGATTGTTTTTCTCACATGCCATACATTATGAATTGATACCAAATGATATATATAACAAAGCAAATGAAACATACAAGTACTTGCTGGAAATAACTTTCAAACACTTCAATAATCAGATTTTCATTGAGCATTTAAAGGGCAGATTTACAACGTCTATATCAGAAAATTAAAGATGACTTCCAGACCTAGAACTAGAAGTATAGCAGCATCATAATAGCTCCCCAAGGGCATCGAACTGAGATTTCTGATTTAGCTCTTTACACCTTGCTTTCAAGTACTCCAAACGCTGCACAAACAACCCTCAACAACCATCAACAGGTACCAAACTTTTTGCAGATAACAAACTGAGTTTTTCAACCAGCAGGGGCGGCTCCTCAAGAAAGCTCGATCTGGGCTAGAAAATTCAAATCACCATTAAAATATGCATTCTTATGCTTGTTTGAATCACCATTAGAAGGAGCTTCATTCTAAACAATACCCATTTCAAAACCTCACTCCATTTCTGAGCTATGAGCAAATATGTGAGTTTCAGGTTCAACAAGGAAGTGCTTAAAAATTGTAAATAAACACACCAAAATTGAAGAAATCCAGCTCACACCAAAAACCAGCTATCTCACACCCAAAAACACACGGAAATCCAATCAAAAGTACTGATAAATCCTCATCCTTTACGCCCAGTTGTGATTCCTATATGAAATCACCAATCACTAGCTTGAGCAGGTCTCTCACTACCGAAACTAGTCTTAGAATTTGAAGGTTTTTGTCCTCAATCCCATTTTTTCAGCCTTTTGGTAACAAACCAGCAGCATCTCCCTTTGTCATCAATCTCCCGCCAGAAATAAGCTTCCAAAATGAACTTTTATGAGAGACTTCAAATTAGGGTGAATACCTCAACCCTAAAAAACCAACGCCATTTCTCACGTTGCACTTGTTTTAATTTTTGTTTAATTTTTCCTTCATCTTTACTTGGGCGCCCAAGATATAAGAAACATTTTAAATGATATAACTTTTAAAAACAACTTAAAGTTGTGTCACTAGGTGTCCAAGGTCCTTTTTAATGTCCCCTTATGACCCCTTAATAATAAAATATAAAGTTACTTTAATAAAGCTCACATTTCGAAACTTTAATCGAATATTTAAATAATTTCACCAAAGTAACTTTACCAACTGAATATGTTGTTGTGACAAGCCTGACTTGGTCCAGTATTCCCAAAATAGACTTACTATTTTTAGTAAGTGCTAAAAATAGCAAGTGACATTCCAAAGGCTCAAACTGGAGAGAAATTGATATTGCACCAAGGCTCACTGTAGACAATGAGCACCAAATTGGCCCTGCTAAAAATAGAAAGTTTCCTGGCAAACTACAAACCCAACACCCAAGCTGGAACTGAGTCCCCTTATCTGAACCACTTAACCAACAGGGACTTTGGAATTGGCTAAAGGTGATGTCCACTGCACTGAGGCTAGGAGGGGACATTACATTGTATCTCATAGTATCCAATATTCCAAAGCACCTGAAAATTAAGTGCTCCATGGTCTCCATTTTTTGGATGAATCAAGATGACAAATCCTATCACTTTGAGGAATATGGTGGTTTGTCTCAACTTATAATGGGCAGGAATAAACTCTCAATTGTCCAAGGTGAATCCTTATGCCATGCTATTAGTGATGTTGGAGATAATCAAGATGAGTAATGGTGTCATCAACAACTTGTAAGACTTACTTGGCGTAGAAATCCAACTCAGGGGAGGACATGTGGTAGAAGTCCAAGTTCCCTAAATATATTGTTGATAAATATTCTCTTTGAAAATTTTATAGCCACAACCTTTGCAAAATAGTGAGGGGGACCACTTAGCTATGTTAGAATGGAGGAATTGTGCCTATGAGATGTTGTGGATTGAAGTCATAGTTACTGCTGTAATAGATTAATACTTAGATTATATTCCTTTAAAATGAATAGATTTATGTATGTCTTTATCCTATGATCAATGAAATGTAAGGTTGAAGGAAGCAAGTTAGAGAGATGCAGTTTACGGGCTCTCCCATGCTAAGTAGGCCACCCCAAGGGTGGAATTGTCTTAGTCTGGACGTTCTTGCTGCTTTGGGCCAAGGGGTGAGTTGTCTTAGTCTGGACGCTACGCACTCTTGGGCTTAGATAGGTTGAGTAGTTTACAAGCACCCTTTTCAAGGCTTTCCTATCAAGCCAAACTATGGCTGGTTGTTAGGATGGATTCAAGGAGTTCCAATCATAAGAGGGATGGACAAGCAGCATGGATAGGGAAAGTAGATACAAGTGTATCCACTAAGTAGGCCACTCCAAGGGTGGAATTGTCTTAGTTTGGACGTTCCTGCCGCTTGGGGCCAAGGGGTGAGTTGTCTTAGTTTGGATGCAGTGCGCCTTTGGGCTTAGATGGATAGCTTCGGACAGACTTATCATGTTTCTCACCCAAGTTCTATTATGATTAAACTTCCACTATGCATTATGGATATTGGTAGTTTATATAGTCTTGAAATAGTTATGTATTTTTGCATAGTTTAAATAGATAAGGCATTTGTTATGTCTTGATCATATGAATTATATTTCCAATATTATTTAACATGATTGCAGGACCTAAACCAAGATTTATCTTGCTTGAAGCATTTAAGTGGTAAGTTATAACCCTAACTACATTAAACTTGTGATTCTAGGGCAAGATTTAGGGCAATTCCTAAATGGGACATTACAATGTCAGTATCTTCTCTATTGGAGTTCTTCCTTTGAAATAGATTTTCACTCTCGAATGAGACTGAAAATTCATATATTGTCCAAATATTTAATGCTTTTTTGTATTCATTATCATGTGGCTGAGAAGAGAAACATTCTAACCCAACCAAGATATAATTCAGTCTAGTTCTTGGTATCAGTCTATGACTCTATAATGATATACATGCTTTAAAAGATCTATGTTTGTGAGATGAATATTAGATAGTACTTTGATTTACAAGGGCAACCAAGTTCAATTTTTAGATTTTTGAAGTACTTTTTGATTTACAATTGGAATCAAGTTTAAGTTTTAGATTTTTAATTTAAAGATATTGAATCTAATATCCCAAAGATATTATATGTGCACACTCTCAATGAAAACTCAAAATATTAGAGATTGAAATGTTGTGAATTTGTATGTCGAGTCTTCTCAATTCAACTCTAATGTTTCATAATATGATTATATAATGAATATGGTGAATGCTTTATCATATGAATTTTTGAAATTTCCTATATATTTTTATATTTTCCCTATTTGTGTGTGATTCTCATGCGAATTCTCAATCCAGCTCTAATGTTATGTAATATGGTTTTATAATGTATATGATGAATGTTTTTGATTAGATAAGTGAGAAAATAAGGGTCTCAACCCTAAACTGCCTTAAGGCAAGACAAGAACGGACCCAACTTGACCAAAAACAAAAAACTAACAGCACAAAAATAGTTAACCAAAAACAACAGAAAGAACTAAACACAACATAGAAACAAAAAGGCAACTAATGGGCAGATTTCCCTTAGTCCTTAGTTAAGGACTTATACAGCTCATAATGGTCCATGCTCTTACACATAACCTTGATATTGAACCTAATCATATTACTTATGTTATTTTCCATATCATCCATTCTTTTTTTGATGGCGACAATTTGACTGGCAGTCTCAACACAAATGGGACATTGCTTTTGTGCACCATCATTAGAAGTAGGGGCTCACAAACTCTAAGTAGAATTAGAATTAGTATAGGGGCATTCATTTCCTCAAAATGACTGTTACCTTTCCATTTTATAGGGGGGTTATGTTCAAGAATGCTATCCTCAGAATCCGTATCCTCAATAAATTTGTCCTTCTCCATCTTCGAAGGATCACTAGACAACTCAATTTCTTTTAAATCAAGGGGTTTTACTCCAACAAGTCTAGAAGATCTCCTCACCCTTGCAATTTAATCAATTGCTGCTCTAGAGCCCTAATAGTATCCTACCCTTCCTTATTGGTCTTAATAGGGGTTGAAGTAATTAAGGCTTCTCCCACAAAATTGCTATCTCCCATCTGAACCTGCATCCACTTGCCCAATTGGTTGCTATGGAACTTTTATGAAACATATTTATTGGCAAGAGCTTCAGGTTTCCTCTTTTCCCCTGTACTTTTAACAGTGGCATCCTGTTTGGTTGAATGGGTTGGGGTTTGTTTTAGGGGGCACAGACCCACAATTGCACCTTCCTCACAAATAGAAGTTTTTCCTTTTGTGCCTTTACAAAGGTAGCAACTGAAGAACCAATTTTCTTAGAGGTGTCATAGGTTTTCATTAACACAATAGAGGAATGCTTCTTGGTAATACCCGCTTTAGACGTGCTGTTAACCCCTAAAGTATTTTGAGCTTGGGACTTAGATGAGGGCACAATACTAACTAGAGGATTTGGACTAGAATTACTAGATAGAGAAACAATAGGTTTTTACCTTTACCCATGTAATCACTCAAAGAGACATTCTTGGCTAGACAAGCCTAATGGGTTTTGTAGGGCATAAGGTAAAATGAAAATGTTATAAATGGAAGATAAGTTCTTGATGCAATGAGATGATAGGTTGACTAAGCTTTTTGTTATGGTGATCCTTGGCTTCTTCAAGAGATTTTTCCAAAGAGCTTAGGAGGAAGAAAGGGAAGGTAATCAATAGTTTATGCCGCATATGATTAAGAAGGGGAAAATGGTAATAAAAAAACATTTAAACCGGCCTTCCAAGGTGAAATTTTTAATTAGTATCAAGCATGCCTGGTCCCAAGGGTAGGGAAGTTCCTCATTGTTGAATCCGTTTTGTAATTTAACAATTGTTCCCCTTGCATTCAGAAATCTGTTTATACTCTCAACATCCTTAATTTTGCCCCGGTGATGCACCTTTTGCCTCCCACACTTAAGACTAGAAGGAGCTCCAATGACCTCCTTAGTAACTTCAGATTCAACACCACCCACTTGAACAAACCTCTTATGCCATGACTTGGAAAATTGAATAGACTACATTTGCTTAAAACCATTAAGACATTCCAAATAAGGAGTAATTCCTCCTCCTTTGCAAATATACCAAAGAGTTTTATCTTTTTGACCTCCTTGCAAGAGATTGGCTTTGTTCAACACCTGTTACCTCCCATTTTCAAATTCATAGTGCTAGAGAACCCGTTATGCTTGCTATGTGCTGGAAGATAATGACAAGAGTCCTAAAAAAGAGAGGGTGGATCTTTCGAGAGAGCCACATGCAATCATTATCAAGCAATAGGTTGAGAAAATCCCACATAAAATTTGTGTGATTTTCATGTGTAGAATATGTCTTCATATCATTAACAACCTAATGGTATGTGTGAAGTTTGAGATGGCAATGATTATTATAAAAGGGGGCGTGGAAATGGTACCCCGACATTGTTTTCTCATAATACCTCTAACAAGTCTACCAATTAATGATCCTTATCAAGATCAAGTCGAAATTTAAATCTTAGATTCTACCAAAGATCAAAACTAAAAACTTTGGCCATATAGTTTGAAAGAATCTTTAGCCCTCTAGTGGCCTTAGTCCCCTTAATTAGTAGCTCTTTGATTGAGGTCATTTTTGAGTAAGGGAGGTATAGATTTAGGAAGATATAAATTTCTGTGCCAGCAACATCATTGAACCATATTAATTCCTAGATTAGTCAAAGTGTTCGCCACCAAATTTCCTTGGATATCACTAATTATTTCTTTTATATTCCTTCTAGGGGTAGAATGACCACAGATGGCTTCAATAATAACTTTGGAATCTCCTTCAATTTGCATGTTTTGAATACCTAGAGAGAGCCATATTTACACTCCAAAGTGCCACTGAAGTTTCAGCTTCATTATTAGTCTTAACACCCAATCCTCCAGTGTAGGCAGCAATAAATTCCCCCTTATTTGATCTAATAGTATCTCCACTGCTAGCTAAACCATGATTTCCTTTAGAAGCCTCATCAAAATTCAGCTTAACCCAATTGATAGGAGGAGGTTTCCAAAAAGTGTTAGCACAAGCCATTTTTTGGGTCAAATCCTCCTTATTCATATCTTCATCAATACCCCAGCTTTTAGCAATGCAAATTCTCTAAAATGAGGATTTTTTTTGGCTTCTTGATATTAGAATTGGATATATATTCAAGAAGCAGTTTAGACAAGGAAAAAAGACCTTTTCAACACTCTTAGTGTCATGAAAATTTCGATTATTCCTTTCCTTCCAATTCCCCCAAACAAGATGAGGAGTTTGCTTCCAGAGTTCGTTGATGATGGGGTGGGAGAAAGGAGATTGCCAACTTTCCACAAAACTAGTCATAGTGCTGTTCATAACCCAACATAATTCAAACTTCTGCAATGTTCTTTCCCAAATAGATTTGGAGAATTTATGATGGAAGAAAATGTGAGAAATTGTTTCTTCCCCTTTTTGACATAAAAAACATCTATTTGAAAGTTAAAATCCTCGCTTTTGCAAACTATCTTTGGTAAGGATTTTATTATGAGCAGCAGCCCACCAAAAAGAATTAACTTTGGGAAGAAGATTATGATTCCAAATCTTCCTCCGAAAGGCATTCATATTAGGGGGATCAAGAAACAATCCATAAGTAGATCTGATCGTAAAAATACCCCGATTATCCTGAATTCAAAGAGTTTCATCTTTAGTAGGAAATATTGGGATTTTGTGATCCAAGAGCCTATGTTGTAATTAACCTGCAATAGTGTCCAACCACCTTGATTTTGACAACAATTCTAAATGTTTTTCCCTTGATTCATTGTTCCTTCTTTGTAGAAATAATCCTTGACTAGAGGGCCACAATGGTTGACTGAAATATCAAATAAAAGACTAAAGTTATGATGGGACTTTAGAGGCTGTTGATCCAGCCAACTATCTGCCGAGAACCTTATGTTCTTCCCATTACCAATCTTCCACATGATTCCTTTCTTTAAAAGCCCCCTAGATTTTAGAACATTATTCCAGATAACAAAGCCCCTGGGAATACTAACATTAGAAAGGAAAGTATTCACTTCTTCACTCCTCAAGTATTTAGCTTTCATGATAGCATTCCAATCCTTATTTTCTTTCATTAGCTCCCATCCAATCTTATCTTGCAAAGCCTTTCTATTCAGATGGATCTTTCTAATTCTCAGACCCCCACGAGTATTGGGATTTTAAACTTTATCCTAACTAACAAGGGCCATTCTCCTCTTTTCCTCCACCCCTGTCTAGAGAAACCTCCTTTGAATTTGTTCAAATTTTTCAGCAAGATACTTTGGTATTTTGAACAAAGATAGGAAACAGATTGGGATAACTTGGAGAAAAGCTTTGAGAAGCTGAAATTTACCTGCTTGACTCAATAAGTATCCTTTCCATCCTACAAACTTTCTTTGAACTCTTTCAAGGACACAATTGCAAAAGGTAGGAAGAACTTTCTTAACAGTTAAAGGAAGCCCAATGTAAGTAGTCAAAAGGCGAGCATAATTACAACCAAGAATAGCTAATATCTTCTGTTGTAGATCAATTCCAGTGTTAGAAAAGTAAATATGGCTTTTCTCATAGTTAATGCATTGCGTGGAAACGACACAATCCTCCAAAGATTTCTTCCAATATTTAGCTTCCAGAATAGATGCCATGTTAGATTTAGGGTCAGAAATTAAATAAGCAGATAAAGAACAATTTCACACAATTTGACACAGCATATACCCTGGGAAAACCCTCCAACTTGAGGGAGAAAAACCCAGCAACAATATATCACTTATATATTGAATAATGAACAGCAATTCGCTTTACAATGAGGCCCAACACAAGGCCGATCTGTATTGATAATAATGACACCACACTCAAAGAGTATTGAACTTCTTCTTGGATCGATCTGCTGTAGATGAAACTCAACTTCTTGCTTATGCAAATTTGAACAAGGATGGATATGAATGAATAAATGAGGGATAAAGCAGCGCCTATATATACAACATAAGAATGACTTCTCCCAAGAGATGCGTCTCTACACAAGAGGTTGGCCTCTCCATGTAAAGGTGCGATTCTTTCTCCAAGACAAGTCGGCCTCTTATCAAAACAATGTGTCTCTTGAAAGGTGGTGAACATACACTTTATGTCAGCTTCTTTTGATAAAAAATATAATTAGATATGAATAGACGTGACCATAAGTCGACTCCAATAAATACATAGCCATTGGCTATATTTAATTTATTGCTTGTTAATTAAATTGCCGCTGGAAGTATGAGGCCCTCGGCTACAACATCAACACTCCCTCTTAGCTAGGGAGGAATACTTCTAGATATCCAAGCAATGACATCCACAATGGCTACACCCATTTGTGGAAAGGAGCTCATCACGGAGTCACTCAACGTGATGTCCACCATGGCTACTCCCATGTGTGGAAAGGAACATGTGTACAAGTGCCCATCACGGAGTCACTCAACGTGATGTCGTCATGGAGTCTCTCAACATGACGTCCACCATGGCTACTCCCAGAGGGTGGATAAGCACAAGTACAAGGGAATCATCACGAAATCTCTCAACGTGATGTTGTCATGGAGTCTCTCAACATGACATCCACCATAGCTACTCCCAAAGGGTGGAACAAGGGATTTCACCTCAAATTTCTCTATCATAGAGAAAGATGCATTAACAAGGGCTTTCACCTCAAATTTCTCCGTCACAAAGAAAGATGCATTATAACAAATCACAAAAGATCATTGATGCTGAGTCTCCCTCTCAGCAAGGGCTTCATTCTCCACAACTCCAAGCTTGTCTCGAAAGTGCACAAACTTCACTCTGGAGAGAGGCTTGGTGAGAATATCAACTGTTTGATCATCAGTGCAAATATATCTCAACTGAATAGCTTTCCTCAATACCATATCTCTGATGTAGTGGTATTTGATCTCAACATGTTTTGTTCTGTCATGAAACATTGGATTGACAGATAGCTTCACACAACTTTGATTATCACAATGAATAACAATCGGCTCCAATGATTGTCCAAACAATCTTGCAAGGAGCTTTCGAAGCTACACTGCTTCTTGAGCTGCTACGCATGCTGCAATATACTCGGCCTTTGCAGTGCTTAATGCCATTGAAGATTGCTTCCTGCTACACCAAGAAATCATCGTAGACCCCAAGCTAAAGCAACATCCAGAGGTACTCTTCCGATCAGCTACACTTCCAGCCTAATCGGAATCAGAATATGCTTGCAACTTTAGGTCTACACTGGAAGTATATTTCAAGCCATATCCAACTGTGCCATGCAAGTATCTCAAGATATGCTTAGCTGCAACCAGATGAATTTGCCTTGGTTCACACATGAACTAACTGAGTGCACTCACTGTATAGCAAATATCTGGTCTAGTATTGACTAGATACATCAACGATCCAATCAATTGCCAGTACATAGTAGGATCTACCAGATCTGAACTAGCTGTAGACTCACTTAACTTCTTCAAATTAGTTTCCATTGGTGTAGACATAGATTTGCAATCCATCATCCCAAATCTCTTCAAGATATCTATAGTATATTTCCCTTGCCTTAGAATGATCTCATTGGGTCTTTGCCATACTTCCAATCCTAGAAAGTAATGCATAAAGCCTAAATCCTTCATCTCAAATTCAAAAGCTAACTCCTTGCATTTGATAATGAGATATTCTGCTCTAGTAAGAAATAGATCATGAACATAAAGAACCAAGATTAAAGCCTCACCATCAACTACCTTGAAGTAAAGATTTGAATCAACATCATTCTTGGAGAAGCCCAGGCTCATCAAGTATCGATCAATCCTCTCATACCAAGCACAAGGAGCCTGCTTAAAGCCATACAATGCCTTCTTCAATTTACAAACATGAGACTCCTTCCCATGAATCACAAAGCCATCAGGTTGCTCAATGTATACTTCTTCTTCAATTACGCCATTAAGGAATGTTGTCTTCACGTCCATCTGATGTAGCTTCCATCCCTTTGCTGCTGCAATGGCAATAATAGTCCTGATGGATGTATAATGAGCAATCGGAGCAAAAGTTTCTTCATAGTCTATTCCCTCTTTCAGAGAGAAACCTCTGGCCACAAATCTAGCTTTGTACTTCTCAATGCTTCCATTAGCCGCATGCTTGATCTTGAAAAGCCATTTAGAAGATACAACTGATTTTCCTTCAGGTCTTGGTACAATATCCCAAACATCATTCTTGATAATAGATTGATATTCTTCAGCCATAGCATCTTTCCATACTTGCTGACTTGATGCTTCCTCAACACTGGAAGGTTCAAATTCAATGATATGACTCATTAATGCTACATAGCCTAGAATCTTTTGTGGTCTTTTGCTTTCTTTGAATGTGCCTCTAGGAGTTGTAAACCTTTTTTCCTCTTGCATTGTTTGCCTAGCCCATAGAGGTCTCTTTCGACCTATGACAATATCTCTTGGCCCATCAGTTGGTTCCAAAGGCTCAACTGGATCAATATCCTCTTCTGGTTTAGTAGACTCCCTCTGAATCTCAGGAGTATGATCAATGTCCATGCCCTAAGGAGTCTCTTGATCTTCATTATCTATCTCCATGTATGAACCTTTAGATCTTTTGAATGCAACATCTTCTTCAAAGGTGATATCTCTGCTAATCTCTATCTGTTTCTGTCCTAGAATGTAAATCCTGTAGACTTTTGAGGATTCATTGTAACCCACAAATATTCCTTTCTTGCCAGAAGGTTCTAACTTTTTTCTCTTATCTTTAGGCACATGAATATAAACAGGACAACCAAAGATTCTCAAGTTTCTAACCTCAGGCTTCACACCTGTGAAGGCTTCAGGAGTCATATTCTCCAAAGTACGACGAGGGCTCCGATTCTGAACATACACTGCAGTTCTAGATGCTTCTACCCAAAGGAAGGTTTGCAAGTCTTGATCATGGATCATAGCTTTAGCTGCCTGAACTATGGATCTATTCTTCCTTTCTGCAACTCCGTTTTGCTGTGGATTGTAAGGAACACAAAACTCCCTCTTAATCCCTGCCTTGATACAAAAGTTACGGAAGCCTCCAGAGATATATTCTCCTCCGTTATTAGATCTCAGTACTTTGATTCTCTTTCTAGACAAATTATCTACTTGAGCCTTAAATTCTTTGAATTTCTCAAGTACTTCTTCAGATTCCTTAGACTTCAAGAAATAAATCCAAGTCTTTCTAGTGTAGTCATCAATGAAAATTACATAATACCGAAAACCACTCAAGGATGCAACAGACATTGGGCCACACAAATCAGAATGAACAAGATCTAGAATACATTTTGATTTTCTTTCACTATGAAAAGGACCCTTAGTATTCTTACCCAATGCACATCCTCTACACATATCATCATGCTCCTGACTGAGTTTCGGAAGACCAATAACCATCTTCTCCATAGATGGAAGAGCTTTGAAGTGAAGGTGAGCAAGCCTCCTATGCCAAAGCTCGCTTGAACTAGTGGAATCATGCAACAAAGCTTGAATTGGACGAATGGAAAGTCTATGTAGACTCTCTTGCCGAACACCAATCACTCAGGTTGTCTTGATGCTAGAGTTCTTCGACCAAGCAAGAACTTTTCCCTCAGAAAATGCAACTTGATATCCTTTGTCCTCCAAAGCCGATATTGATACAAGGTTCCTCTTGATACCTGGTACGAACAAGACATCACTCAAATGAAGTGGGATGCCGGAATCTACGTGAAGAGAGGTGGCTCCAACACCTTTCATTGAATAGCATGCATCATCCTCCAATTATTACTTGAATGTTGGTTCCTCTCTCCACCAAATCTGAAAGATGTTCTCTATACCTTGTAATATGCCGAGAAGCGCCACTATCAATCAACCAAGTGCTATTATCTGTTGGAACATTCCTTCTGAGGAGAAACATCATCCACATCCGTAGTAGAAGCATGCTGCTTTGGTCTTGTTGCACAATCTCTAGCATAGTGACCATACTTGTCACATCTGAAGCACTGGATATGGGAGAGATCTTTCTTCTTCTTTGATTCAGGAGTAGCATCTGATTTCTTGTCTCTATTCCTCATGAAGTTACCTTTTCTCCCTTCTCTTCCTTTCCTCTTTGAAGTTTGAGCAGCAAGAACATGATTGTCTTCATTGTGAGAGCTTCGACCATTGCCTCTTGCTGCCAACCTTGATTCCTCTTGAATGCAATCTGCTCTAAGACATTCAAACTTAGGTAGCTTAGATCTTCCACTGATACCTTGGACAAAAGGCTCCCAAGATTGAGGAAGACCGTTAAGTGCCAACATGACTAAGTCTCGATCATCAATTATGTCTCCAATGGCATAGAGTTGATCCTTCAACTCAGTGATCTTCATGAAGAAGGAGATGATTGAATCTCCTTTTGCTTTCTTGATGTGATGAAGTTGTTGCCTCAATGCAAGAGCTCTGCTAGTATTATTGATCTCATATAGTCCCTCCAAAGTCTTGAACATCTCTCTAGCTGTCTTCAACTTAGAGATAATAAGCACAAGGTGATCCTTCACAAAATCAATCAATATCTTCTTGGCCTTTGTGCCATTCTTCCTCCATTGTGTCTTCTCAGTCTCATCGGAAGGTTCGGGTACCTCGCTCTCCACGAACTCGAGAATGTCATTTTCTTCCAATGCAATGAGAACTCTAAACTTCCAAGAGGTGAAGTTAGAGGCACCATCGAGTTTATCTTCAACCTTGAGTCGGTTCACCATTTTCGTAGATAAGATAGACACACAAAGATGAGAATAAGAGAGGAAGATAATGCTGCTTATATAAATTTGATCACGATCTTGCTTAAACCTACTCTGATACCATGTTAGATTTAGGATCAGAAATTAAATAAGCAGATAAAGAACAATTTCACACAATTTGACACAGCATATACCCTGGGAAAACCCTCCAACTTGAGGGAGAAAAACCCAGCAACAATATATCACTTATATATTGAATAATGAACAGTAATTCGCTTTACAATGAGGCCCAACACAAGGCTGATCTGTATTGATAATAATGACACCACACTCAAAGAGTATCGAACTTCTTGGATTGATCTGCTGTAGATGAAACTCAACTTCTTGCTTATGCAAACTTGAACAAGGATGAATATGAATGAATAAATGAGGGATAAAGCAGCGCCTATATATACAACATAAGAATGACTTCTCCCAAGAGATGTGTCTCTACACAAGAGGTTGGCCTCTCCATGTAAAGGTGCGATTCTTTCTCCAAGACAAGTCGGCCTCTTATCAAAACAATGTGTCTCTTGAAAGGTGGTGAACATACACTTTATGTCAGCTTCTTTTGATAAAAAATATAATTACATATGAATAGACATGACCCTTCATAAGTCGACTCCAATAAATAAATAGCCATTGGCTATACTTATTTATTGCTTGTTAATTAAATCGCCGCTGGAAGTATGAGGCCCGCAGCTACAACATCAACATGCCATACCAAAACAGATAGTTTCATCGACAACTTGTTGAATAACTGGAGGATGCAAAGAGGAGGCAAATTTTATACCTTTTAAAAGCTCCTATCCTTATCATGTTCATGATATTTCTGCTGATCACTACAGCCAACAAAATGAAAAGGTACAGAGATAGAGGGTCTTCCTACCTAAGGCCCCTATCACTGTTGAAGAGACCTCTTTGGGTACCATTAACCAGAACAAAAAATTTGGGACTAGTGACAAATTCCCTAATCAATCCTACAACTTTCTCTTGGAACCCAAATTTCCTAAGGACTTTGAAAATAAATTCCCAAGAAACCCTATCATAGGCTTTAGAGATATCAAGTTTTAGCACCATACCTTGTTTCTAACTCCGTTCCATAGAGTGAATAATTTCAATTTTCCTTCCAAGCACAACACTTTTTTGGTTGTTGGAAATCATGTAAAGCAAGCGTTGAGTTCCGGAAACTAAGATTTTTGAAAATGCTTTGGAGATGGTGTTACATAGAATAATAGGCCTGAAATCAACCATAGAAACCAAATCCGTCTTTTTGGGGACTAAGACAATAAAAGTATTATTAAGCTGCTTCAGCATCTTCCTAGTTCTAAAAAATCCCAGGCAACAGCAGTAACATCCTTCCCTACAATGTCCTAGAAGTCTTGAAAAAAGGTAGAAGGGAAAACCATTAGGCCCAAGAGTCTTAAAGCCCAAAAGAAAAAATCGATGCCTTAACTTCTTCCTCAGAAATAGGCTTGGAAATTTGGGAGTTATCATCATTTGAAAGGATGGAAGAGATACTCTCGATTAGATGATCAACAAGATGGGTGGAGCATTGTGGTTACTCACTTAGGAGAGATCGGAAATATCTAGAAGCCAGTTGGCCCAATTCCTCATTAGTATTAACCTCCGCACCAGTTTCATCAAGTAATTTAGTGATGGTATTCCTCTTTCAATGACAAAGAACAGATTGGTGAAAAAAACAGGTATTTCTGCCCCCTTCAAGCCATTGAACTCTAGAATTTTGTTTCCAGAAAATCTCTCCTTTTTGCATAATATCATTCCAATCTTTTATGAGAGAGTTCTCCAAAATTAGGGTTACCTCATCACTGCCTTCAGCCATGCTTCTTTGGACCTCCTTTAATTTATCAGATATAACCTTTTTTGTTAAGACATATTGTCAAATGAGTACTAATTTTTGAGCCACTCTATACATTACTGACCCTTGAACTGGAATATTCCACCAAGTAGCAATACAATCTCTGAAATTGGGGTGGGAAGCCCACATGATTTCATATTTGAAGGGACAAGGGCCTTTATGAACCCGATCAACCCAATTTAGCAGTAGGGGGTTATGATCTGAGCCAGCTCTAGGGAGAGTTGAAAGTTTGATATTTCCTATGATATCCCCAATCAGAAGAAATGAGAAATCTATCAAGCTTGACCTGGATAAGATGTTCATGCATATGCCTATTAGACCAGGTGAAGGGCTGGCCATTAAGATCCACATCCATCAAGCCACAAAACTTAGGAACTCAACAAAATCCACCATATTGTCAAAATAATCCATGATACCACCCAACATTTTTGAGGGATAAAGGGGGGTATCGAAGTCTCCAATCACCATCCAAGGGTCCTCTCTATAAAAATTAATTGGCAAAGAGGTTGCCTCCCAAACCACTTTTCCAGCTGGTCTAGAATTAGAGGCATAAATATTTGAAAGAATCCACTTCCTCCTTTAAGAGCAAAACGACACTTCCAAACTGTTTCTTGAGCAGTTAATACACTTGCCACTCAAATTGCTTTGATTCCACTTAGTGACAATGCCACTTGCTGCTCCATGAGCCTCACTAATACAAACTTTGCGTTAGGCCAAATTATGTTACCTATAATTTTGAAACTTGTTTATGACATTTTTACTTCTTGAAAAAGGATAATAAGCTTGTTGTCAATAATGCAGCTTTTACCAAAAACTGCTTGTGAGGACTATTAAGTCCCCATATTCTAGGATAAGATTCTTATTTGCGGGTCTTCCTAGAGGAAACCTCCAAGGTTTTCTGTCTCTTGCTAGCTATCTCCCGGGCTATCTCTCTTACTCTTGTTTCTCTCAGTGATGGTCTTCCACTTTTTCAGTCCACTCCCACATCTGGTAATTTCTTGCTATGATTTTTATTGGGGCCTTTTCCTTTTTTGCTTGGGGTTGAGCAAACTTGTAGATCCTCAATAATGGTCGACTATCTATTGCTATAGTAGCTGCTTCCAACTTGCAACGTGGAGGTGTCCTGTGCCATGTTTATTGGACCAAGGTTTGAACCATCCTCCATTGGGAGGTGGAATCCCTCCATTCCAACAACCACCTTATTATCCTCTTCATTAAAATTGTGCTGTTTGTTTTCTTGATCAATTGTAACAATTTCCTCACTTTGATGAATAAAAACTTCATCAGCCTGTTTCATTTCTACCTACTCTTTATGAACAAAGAGGCCATCCCCACTGCTAGCATCCTTTACACTACAGAGTTGCTTCTCCTTGTTAGGAACTATGTCCTCTTCCACCTTGCTGTTCATCAGTTGTTTATCAGAGTTTGGGTCAAATTTACCTGAACTTTCTGGCATATTCCCACTTGCAGCTTCCACGACTGATTCAATTAGCAGGCTTTGAGGGACTTTGAAGGTTGATTCCTTCAACTCACCTTGCGGGGAGTTAATACGATTGAGCAAGTTCTTCAAATGGGTACCCCTCTGAGTTTTTACGAGTAGGTTACTTAAGCTTATTTATAGGTTCATTAACAACTTTCCGTGGTGCAGACCATTGGCTTATTAGGTGTCCAGACCTTGAGCAGTTTTGTCTGAAAACTTGAGTTTTCATACAAAATGGATTGATTCCATTTTCCATACTTAGAGACCAAAGTTGTAGATGTTGGAATTTTTTTGAAAACATCAACACTGAGACAAAATCTAGCATAAACCAACCCATATTTTTCCTTTGTAACCTTATCCACTTGAATAAAGTGGCCAAAGGAGTTAGCAATCCAAACAAAGATCTCCTCATCTCAGAACTGTAAGGGAAGATCTGGGAGCCAAACCCAAATAGGAACAGTTTTGGTTAAATCTGCATGGAGTCAAAGCTCGGCTTCCATCTACAAAGAGATAGGTTGCTTTTTCCATAAAGCCATGGCCCTCCAGTAAGGACCCGAAGTTCTTCTTGAAGGGTAAATTTAAAGAGGAACATCCCCTCCAATGTAGCACTAACAGAACATTGCCCTTATGTTTAATCCAATTCATACCCACCAAAGTATTGTCCATGGAGGAAACAATCCAATTCATCTTTGAATCCAATAGTTTAATAGGGGTGCCTTCTTTATAAACTGACAGCACTGTAACAACATTCAAGAACTAGGCACATAGGCCTCATGGTCATTGTCCAAGACGACCTCCATCCATTTCTTCGAACCACTCGCCAGAGTTCTACCCAAAAATAGTAGAGGTACAACTTGAGGCCAAATCAACAGTCCCAAGAAAAAGATGGGGGGCGTAGGTGGCCCCCCAAGCTGTCCATCCCCATTTCCGTGCAAACCAAGATTCAAAAATGGGGTTTCAAAGCATGGTTCAAAATAGGGAGCAGATTGTAAGAGTCAAAGCAATGTAGAAATGTTATAGGATGAGAGATGTGCTAATTTAGGGCGCAGATACTGTTGGGTCCATATGATGAATGTTAATATATTGAATAATTCAAAGTTTCTATATTTTAAACATTTCCCTATTTTCCCATGCCACCCCTCTAATAAATGGCCTCTTGTCCCAGCCGTCCTAGAAACATGTTCCCTTGCCCGCTGCCATCCCTGTCTTGGAAACTTGATGGAACATAGACCAAAACAATTTTTATAGGAAAGTTTACTATCCACCTTACATGCCATTCAACTGAATAGTTTCACAAGGGGATTTTGTGTGAGATAAAAACTGACCAATCTTATATCTTTATGTCATATTTGTAAGTCAAACTTGAAATGATTGAATGAATGTTTAGGAGTTACGTACAACTCAAAATGCTCAAAAGTTTGAAGGCAAAAACATATTAAGGGCAGAGGTTACACTCTTTGCTTATATAATTTCATAAAAGACCACTAATCAACATTAAATGTATGGATGGCTGTCGAATGCCTCAAAATGACAACAAACATCCACATACGGCCAGAAATGGCTAAGCTGAAGTCCAGGGCCCTAGTCTTAATTATTTGCATAGTCCTGGGGATTGAAATGCAGGGGCAGCTTTGTTTTGAGGAATTCAGACAGAGGTGTAGCTAGATTTTGGTTGCAGCAATCGTTGTCCATATCAAAAACCAGATTGTAAATCAATCATTTCCATCTTCTCATTAACATGTGTTAATAGCATGTATTTCAGAATCAACGTATATATACACCTCACAATTTTCTAGCAGCTCTGTTTTTTCATGTCCATGACATTAAATGATCATTTCATTTAAGAGTGAAATCTATATTTTGAAAAGTCATCTCTTTTCCTGGTTATGGTACCGAATGAAAATGCATGCTTCTCTTCTGTAGTCTATTAAGTTTTGGTGGATCTTGGACATGCAGCTTCTATGGTGAATGAAGTATCTTATAGGTGCATCAATGAATCATTATCTGCTCGAGAACTGGTTTCAGACACAACTATAGAGGTATCTCTCTATCTTTCTTGTAATAGAGTTGGATGATCAATGTAAGTGATTTATTCAGGTTGTTATTCGTGTGGTTTAACTGCAAATTAATAACATGAAGCTGAATTTTATAAGTTTTCCATTGATACACATTTTGATTTTTCAGAAATACTTGTGAAATGTGTGGCTAGTAGTACTAACCTGAGGTTTATCAGGTTATCATTGATATACCTTTTGCATTTCAAGTTATGCCTGTTGGACTTATAGAGTCTACAGGAAACCAAGTTTTGCAACAAGTGCTTCGAGTAATGCTGCCGAGATTCCTAAACCAGGTTGGTTAGGTTTTTGATCTCTTGACAGAATACAGCATTATGCCTCAATTTTTTTGTCCAGTCATAATATGTCCAATTGCCACCGTGTGATTTATATCTAAGTTTTGGGGGTCTGATTTTCAATTTTACAACTGCAAAGTCAATATGCAAGCAACAAAAATGGTCCTTTTTTAAGGATAGAGAGGTCTATGTACGGTTAACTAATAGCAGAACAGGAGAAATCTCGTCTTCTCTCTATACAGCGTTCTTTTGATTTAGCTTCTTTCTTAATTTGTGGAAATTCTACAAATATTTGTTTTTGTGCCTGATGCAAAGATCTTACTTGCACTTGTGTTGTCCACATATTTTACTGAATCTTGTTCTTGTAGATATTTCAGATGCACATATAATCTCATTTTCATCTTCCAGTTAATTTGGTTCACCATGATCTGTATTTTCTTTGTTTCATCAGCATTTTAAGTTCAAATGCTTAATTTTTTGCCTTATCTTTTCAGCTTGCCAAGGACTACAGGGCATGGGCTTCTGGTGACACATCTCGGCGACCCCTTGGAACAGGGCAGATCTGATAACAATCTTGGAAGAGTAGTAAAAAATTAAAAATTCCATTATTTGAGGGTGTGGTATGTACCAGTAAATTTCTTCTGTGCTAGTTTCTGTCTAAGATTTTTTCTTTTTTGGAGTTGATTGTTATTTTTTCAAATTTCTGGGTATTTCAATATGTATATAACCAAGTATTTATTCAGAAAAAGAAAGCACATTCCTGCCACTTGCATATCATCTGTTAGGATGGGCATATCTTGAGTCGTACTATAATTTCATGCTTTATCATTGAAGCAGGTGGTGGTTCTCTTTAACCCCACTAATTGTATTGTAATATAGACTAATTGTAAAGAGGGAATGGACATAGGTTATATTTACATAGTGTGAATTGACTGTTGGAATGTACTGGGAAAGACTGACTTGTTGGAACCTCACCTTATTCTGCAGGTAACATCAATGCGTGTGAATAACAAGCCTTGACAACCACGGTCATACCTCAAAATCACAGAACTAATAAAAATATGAAATATTAGAGAAATGATAAATTATTAATCTTTTTTAATACAGAAAAGCTTTTGCCTTTTCTTACATGGAGAGGAGATAACTCACCAAGAGACCAGTAGAGGGAGTAGACCCGGGGTTATGTAGGGATCAATTACAGGTAGGCCGATAGGCTTGGGTTGTGTAGCTCCCCAGTTACAAGTAGATTAGAAATGAGGAGAACTCTAGGCTGGGGTCTCTAGGCTGTGGCCAAGCTTGCATGGGCTGGAACCAATGTTCCAAGACTCAAACTCGGCAAGCCGATTTTGATTCGGACTCGGGCTCGGAGCCCAGACGCGGCATGCTGATTTTGATTCAGACAGAGACTCAGACTCGGAGCCTAGACTCGGCAAAGACTTGGCAAATTGAAAACCCAAGAAATTCAAAGATTTTTAAGGATTTTAAATTTGTTTCCTGCACCCTTTAATAAATAAACCTTAAAGACACAATAACCTCATCAAATAGAAACTACTTTGATCCCATACACAAACATACATCGATCAATAAGTATAAATGCAAATTTTAGCTGAAGGAAATAACACATTTAGATATATAAATATTATCTAATGTATACAAAACTCATGGAATATGAAATCCATAGCATAAAAAAAAATATCAAAACTCAAAATATAAGTCTATGGCTCAAAGGAGCTTGCATTACTCATCCCAACATCATCACAAGTCATGCGCTAGCATCTAAGAAAGGTCTTGAATGATGATGTAGCCATGATATTTGCTTGTGTCTCAATGATTGGTGTGTATATTCAAGTGAGGAATTTATTATTAAAGTTTTCTTGAAGTCTTCAAGACTGCATGTTTTGTTGTCAAGCTCATTTACAAACATGAACAGTTAAGTAAAAAGGTGAATGGTTATGTTCTAGTTTGACCTTAGCTAGCATGCCGATAGATGGGATTGTTCTATGAGTTTCCTATGTAGGGCGTGATTGATACTTTTTCGCATTATGAAAATGGCATTTCTTGCCAACTATGACATCTTGTATTCAACAATACAATGATTGTAGCATGTCAATTTTGCCTATGGCCATCCTTGTATACTAAACAAGTTTGTCCATTGTATGAAACAAGATAATCCTTGATTGTGGCTTTGACTATGATGATGTAGAGATTTGCAACATGGGATATGTATTTTGTAGGTTTTATGATCATAATTCATCATTGGCCTATTGCATGCTTAGACTTATAGTTTGATGGGGGTTTGGGGGAAACACTCCAATGGGGTTGAGGGGCAATGCCCCCAGTGGGTTGAAGGGGCAATGCCCTTGCGGGGGTTTGGGGTAGTGCCTCGGGCGTGCTCCCTATCGTGATAGAGGGCGGGGTTGAGGGGCGTAGCCCCTGCCACCAAGCCCAAATGAAGACCTTCAAAACCACATAGACCTTCATGGCGCACACCATTTTCATATTTTTTTGTAAATCTTAGATGGGCATATCATAAACCAAACAAGCATTGAAAGATTGCAATATTTTATAAAAATATTTAAAATGGTTGAGTCCTAGGCTCAAGATTCACCCAGACCCAATGAGTCTAGTGAGTCTCCAAGACTTGGCGAGTTTGGTGAGTACTCAGAGCCCAAGTCTCCTAGAGCCTAGCTCGGCTCGTGACTCGCTGAGTTGATTCTTGGAACTATGGTTGGAACTATGATGGATTGACAAGGATTGGGATTTGGTTGTTGGGCACCCTATGTTTAGGGTTAAATAAGTATGTTACATGACCTCTAAATAATATAAAAAAGTATGGGTGATGATATTATTTTATAATTAAAATATTATTTTAGTTTAGGGTATTCTATTAAAAAATACATTTTCAATCAATTTAATTCAGTTTATTTTAAATGCATTAAAAACCAAGGCGGTCTTAAATTTGCCAATGACACTGCTAACTTCTAAATAATTTTTTAAGTAATTAAAAAGTAGTATATGCACAACTATGGGGTCCTTTTCCACATAGATAGGGCCTCTTGTTTTGCTTCAACATGTAGACAAGACTATTCGCATGAAAATAAGACTCTTTAAAATGGTTAGAAATGTTTTTAGAGAAAATAATGGTAATAGTGAATACAATATAAATGTAAATTAATTAAATTGTAGTTCTTCGTAATTTAATTAAAATGATCCTTCCACTTTAGTAAATGAAATGGTCTTCCTAAATTGAGTTATACAATGACACGGGGAAGGCCTATTGCATAATCATTACTTCAAGAGGCATTGTAATTGTATGTTATTTTAAGCGGATTACCATTTTGTTAATGTATTGAGAACATTTTAAAAAAATAATGAAGTTAGTAATTATATTTGATGTGTAATGGGTATATTGACAGATATTTCTAATCTATGTATTTGTTTGATGAAGTATGAAATTTTAAAGATTGTGTGTGCGTGTGTGTGCGTGTGTGTGCGTGTGTGTGCGTGTGCGCGCGCGCGCGCGCGTGTGTGTGTGTGTGTGTGTGTGTGTGTGTGTGTGTGTGTGCGTGGGTGCGTGTGTGTGTGTGTGCGCGCGCGCGTGTGTAATGTCCCCATATTAGAGACATAAAAATGCACATAATTTCTTGTTCACGATTAGATCATTTTAGGTTTCACATCTTAGGAATAAGTCAATCCAAAAGGCATTATCATCTAAACCATAAATTAACATGGTCAATTATGACTTCTTCTCCTAATTGGAATAGAATTTCGCCTTGTCTCCTCTTTCCTAGCCTCATGGGATGGCGATTTACTGTGTTAAGGGGCGCGTGAACGCATCTCAAAGGGGATCATCCATCAGTGGGCGATTTACCAGCTCTTCCCCTCCACAAACGCACAGTCCATTTTGAGTGCTAGCAAGAGAGTTTGAGCTCGAAATCTATTCTTCAGGGTAGAGTCATAAAAGCTCCATGAGTTACAATAATTGTTGTAAGCAATATTATTGTGGCTTGACAAATAACATACATTGGAAAGTATCATTTAATCTCTATGCATTAGCTATCATATTACATTTAACTGAATTTACCCATCATCGCATAAGGGAGTGATTCATTACATTCATTGATATTTAGTCTAACAAGAAATGGTTAAGGTATTACACTTTAACCCATTGTCCCTAATAACTCAAATTTGATTATATCATCCTTAATGCTCTTTAGTCGGTTGAGAATACTTACCTCTGGATACTTACTCTTACTTGGATTTGACCTGTTGAGGCTCTGCTTCACCATTTGAAATGACCCCTTCCTTGCGGAGGTACTTTGACCTGAATCTATCACTCAAGTGTTTCGCAAAACGACATTAGAAATGTTAAAGATCAGTAAGTTCCAGTGATAGCATCTAATAGGGTCAAGACAAAATAAATATTCCATTTTCTTGTCAAAGGATTATTTATTTCTGCCTTATCACACTTATGATTGGCTCTTCTATGTAATTTCAGTAACACATTAGGTAGACATCAACGTCTATCAAGATTTCAAAGACGATATTCTACTATACCATTTATTGTAATAGAGTCATTATTACTTATTATTGGACAACTGCAACTATATATTATTTGTATAATTTTTATGGTCCCCTCCCCTACTATTGAGGTGTTTATAAGTCTATACTTAACCATTACGAAAATATATTTAGCAACATTTGAATTATACATGAATATTCAGAACCTCTTATGTCTAATATAGCTATATTTATCTCAAGTATATATATATATCTCCAACTGCAACCTTTATCATGTTCTTAATCTATTCATTTAATATCATTTATTTATTCTTTTATTAATTTCCATCATAAACTGTGGTTGTTTATTTATAATATAATTTACTTACTATATTTATTTACTGTATTTTATAATAAATCAGAATGTGATCATACACTGACTGTATTTATCCTTATTACTTATTTATTATTTACGTACTATCTATAGTACGAATATTTATTCCTTACCTTATTCATTGATCTGCTTATAGCCGTCTTCCCCTCCAGCCACGATCTTGGGTTTTAGTGATCAAATGTTTTTGGAATGACTACCAGATTGTGGAAGATACTCCTTCCGTATTTTCCTTTTTCCTTCCTCTTCATTCTATTCGATATTCATGCTTTAATTTGATGTGGTGATTGCCGTTTGTTTTATTTGTTAATTACAATGCCTTCTTTACTAGGAAATCGTTGTTGTTTAAGGATGGTTAATATGCCTCCATTGGAATCAATACCTTTAGATTCCTTTATTTGCTGTTTAGTATATTTTATTTATTTAAATATTTCTTGTTTTATATATTTTATTAATATTATTTTATATTATTTTTCTTGTGAGAATTATCTTTATTATTATGATATTTATAATATCATCTTACGGTGATTATAATTAAATTTGCTAATATTTCTTATTTTTATATTTATAATGCTACATTTGATAATTATAATATTTAAATTGCTATTATTCATTTTGTTAATATTATATTATGATAGTAATATTAAATTGTTAATATTTGTAAATAGGTAATTTGTCATTTATTTTATTTATTTGCATCTCCACACTTAGTTATTTTAATGTTCTATTTCAGGGACATGACAATGTGCCTGCGTGTGTGTGTGTGTGTGCCACGAGTAATTGAAACAATTGACACTAGGTGTGGGTTGTGCATATCCCATGGTGGACTATTATAATGGTCAAACTTGATCACAACAAAGTATAGTAGATCAGGTTGTTCGCTATCACTTTTGTAGATTGTTGAATAACATGGTAGACACTACAATGAAAATATTACCAAAATAGTGATTTAATTCAACAAAGCATGTGATAAAGTCAATGAAATTAATGTGTCAATAAAGAAGCAAACATAATAAATGCAAACTATATGAACAATTTATTTATGTAAAGAAATATTTGAGGGAAAAAATTGTCATCAAAGAGACCCTAGTTTTTATTAATCTCAACATGGAGTATTAATACAATCATTTATCCCTCTATTTGTAAATTAGTAGCATAAGAGTATTTGCAAAAGAACCATACAATTCTTTATTTCATGTCTCCAAAATATTAAAAAGTTGGAAATTAGAAACCATTAAATGGTATTGAAAATTATGAGTCCAAACCATGACCCATAAAAAGTTCAATGCTCCATAGTCATCGTCAAGTGACCTAGAATTGTAAGTGTAGACACTTGAAAATGTCCTAAGCATATCACACATTTTGATTTCGCTTATTAACACCATTTTCTCATCATTATCACCTAATTCCTCTATTTAATTAAATCATGTCCAATTATTTAGTTAAATTCACCCTTTTTTCTTGTTAGTTGAATAACTAAGGTTATTTGATTAATTTATCATAATTCATCATTTTCTCCCCTTTTGATTAAATAAGGTCAAATTGTTTAATTAAATGCCATTCATCCTCTTTGATTAAATAATTCCCAATTATTTAATTAAAGTTCCTATTTCTTCTACACAATTAAATGATTTTCATGAGTTTTTTGATTTGCTAATTTTTCTGCAACTCTCCAACTTGCACAAAGAATATTCCACATGAAATATTCTTTTTTCAAATTCAAATTCTTCCCTCCCATTCAAAGCATCTCTAACATATTTCATAAAATTTAGGGATGTTGAATCTTTCATGGATTATGAACCATTGATCTAATCCTTGATCCATGCCTTATGGATTATCAACCCTTGATCCATTTCCCGATCCATGTCTTCATCCTTAATTCATTTTCATCCATTGATTAACTTTTTCAATCCTCGCCATTGATTACTATCCCAAAAATCTATAAATACGAAGCCTTTTCCATATCAATTCATAACACACATCTTATGCAAAGTTACTCTCAAATTGATTACCCACCTTGAGCAATTTGAGAGCCTTTTGTGTGAATCAACCTCATCAATCATCATCAAGCTTTTGCAAATCAACATGGATTAGGAAAATTTGAGCAATCCACATCCATACCATCACTCAATTTGCACTCAATCCACAATGAGATTGGAGGTTTGCTGGTTACTTGTTTTAATTGTTTAGAATTTGGATTTCTTTCATGTTAATTGAATCATTTTAACCATGTTTACTAAATTTTATTGGAGTATTACTTTTAAATGATCATTGCTTGTTTAATTAGCTTTATTTCATTGTTATTTGATCAATTGAATTCATATACTTACATTTCATCCCTATCAAACTCCATTAGTCAAAGAAATTACGGGGCAAAACAAAAAAGGGAATTTCATCCATAAAAAATATCCGTTGATGCAAAAGAAAAAGCTTCTAGAGTGACGTACAAAGTATATCAAGAAGTTGGTCCTAATTCCACTCGAAACTCCATATCTACTCTTCGTTGCTCATCATCCAAAGTTTGGAGAATCAAAGATTCCAAACTGTCAACCAAACCATCTACATTTCATGTTCCTCATCACATTCCACCATCCACTTCGACAACCATGATATCAAAATCTTGCATTGACCATGTCTTGGCAACAACACTTTATCACAAGGTCTCTAAGGGCACTCTATCGTGATGTGCACATCTAGATAAGGTTAATCCTGGTATCAACAAATAAGATAAGAACATTCAAGGGATACATTCAAGCTCCCATATCTTGGCAAAGTAACTCATCCAAGTAGGATACTATTGGCATATCATGACAACATCTACATCAACATCGCGAGGTGGCTTGACATGATCACAAACCTTCAAAAATCCTAAAAAGCATAAACTCAAGAGAAAAATCGTCCTCCAGTGAAAACCACTACGATGGTGCTTTGAGAAAGTACGATGATGAAAATTGAGCATCTATGTGTGCCATTTCAAGTGGAAGCATCTCATCCTCCATAGTAAATCCAACATTCCCTCCATCTGTCCAATCTACCATCCATCCGATCCATCTTCATCCTAATCTACGAAATTATCTTGATCTTGACAAAGGTTCAACGCATACTTCAACCTTGCTTAGGGCACAATCTTGACATGGTCTTCACTATTGATCCCATGAAGTCCCATGGCATATACCTAACATTATCTTGATAATCCTATCACAACATAAATCTTTTGCATCTTTCACATGCTTACACATTCGTTATCCCAATCTTTGCATCTGCTCATGAAATATCCAACATTGCTAGATATTGGGGGCAAGTACTTGCATCTTGCTTTTGAATAAATCTTTATCCATGTCCTATATCTCACAACGTGATTTTGACATCGTGATCGAGGTATCATTTAAAAAATCCAAAAACATTCGAAATATCTCAAAATTCAAAAACATTTGAAATATCTCAAAATCTAAAAACATTGAAACATACGTTGAAATCCAAAAACATTCAAAATATCTCAAAATTCAAAAGCATTCGAAATATCTCAATCCAAAAACATCCATATATCTCAAAATCTAAAAGCATTGAAACATTCGTTGAAATCCAAAAACATCCAAATCATTCAAAACTCCATAAAAAGGTCAAAAATATCAAAACCAAAAACATCATTAGCCATCATGTGCTAATATCCAAGTCCAATAATTGAACTACAATGCCTCTGTGTCGTTATGCAGGCAAGGCCATCTTCGATGAGCCCTTGAGGCATAGGTTTGTCCCTTAGGTCCTATTTTCTTGGTCTCACCATTTGAAAACTCAAAAACATTTAGAAAATTCGAAATCCAAAACAATCAGAAACATCACACAAAATCCCAAAATAGCCTTATAACATTTAAAAAAACTTTCGTAATAAACATCAAAACCCAAAACAACTTCAAAACATTTCAAAACAAATAAAAAAACATTGAAATATTTGAAAAACAAAATCACTCGTCCCATATTACTTTCACCCACAATAGACTTCCAACCATAATAAATTGACCGTCACTTCAACCTTTGGCGAAACAAATAGAAACAAGTACAACAATTATCCAAAAAAACCAAACTTCAATGCAAAATCAAAATCTTGATCATTATCAAACATGTCAATTACCCGAGAATGCCAAGGGTGAATGGGAAATCAGTACCAAGGGCCCCTATAATCTCCCACTATCAAATAACTATCAACCAATCAACATCCAAACATGTCTTACAGATATATGTTTCCTACAAATAAACATCAGTGGATATCATCTAATACAACATCCTCTTTGGCAAGATATATGATGACATTGCCATTTTTGTCATTTTGATCTTTTTCTTTTGATTTATCTTATTGTTCTATTATGATGGTATCTCGAGGATATCTAAAATTGATTTAGAGAGAAATGAATGGGGTATTGATCATTACTTTCATTTGTTGTGCTTGTTGGAAGTTCTTGTAATACTACCTCGACAAATACTTGCCTTGCATGTGTAGAAATGGTCTAGAGTAAAACAATGGTTATAACATATCGGGTTCTTCATACCTTTTATGTATTAGTCTCCTTACTTTGATGGCTTCATTTTCTCACATGACCAAACAAGCTTTTCGTATGTCAGGTATGAGCAAGGATACTCCTATCTGTTTGTAGAGTCAAAGTCCATGCATTAGATACAACGCCACCTTGGTTCCTAATACCTTAGTGCATCCTGTCTATTTGCTATATCAAAAATAAGGATTGCTATGATGAAACTAAGCCTAATCCAAGAGCAAAAGCAAAATCATCATCTCTTCACATATCTAATAAAATCTCAAATAATCATAGATTTGTTGGTATACTGATCAATCTCAATCAACAATGCTAATCCGTTCTAGCATATCATTCTATCTCATTCTTCTATTCTTACTAACATCCAATTATCATGACATTAAAAAAAATGCATCCATCATGCATCCACAAATCGTCAGCATACATCTCATAGCATACATCCTGCATACACCATATATTGCATAAAAAAGTACAAAAATAAATCATCCATATCATAATCCATATCATACATCCTGCATCCACAAATCGTCACAAACAATAATATCACATCAAATCATGATCATAACATTTGCATCCATACACACATCTGCACCCATAATCATGGCATAATCATGTCCATACATCATAACATCATAAAAGATCAAAGCATATATAAGCACCATGTAATGGTCACATAAAAAATCGCTCATCTCATATATATATCCAAAGGATAAATGTTATGATACATGTCAAGTGTGTGATATATCTCAAAAATATACATGAGGCTATCAAAAAGGCAATGGATGAATATACATCACATATGTGTACATCAAAATTTGAATACAAAAAATGTTGTGGATAACTATCCCTTGCTTACCTGGTCTTCTACCAACAAAGGGCTAGCGTGATGGTGATCCCCTGGGTGGCCTACCATGTTGTCCACCTAAATGGCCTAGATCTTGTGATGGCCCTGGTCTACTTGACTGCCCTACTAATCCATCATCCGATCTGCTGGGTCCCATGGTGCTCTTGTGTGAGTACATCGACTACCTCTTGTGAGTCGAAACTTGCATGAGATATATAGTCCTATAGTAGGAGAGCTCATCATGAACAACTCTTAGCTCCTGGGTATGTCGGGAAAGAGGAATAGTCTCTCCCTGTGCCTAGGATACAATCTCTAGTTGTTGTTGGCACGTAGTCTCTTGAGCTAATTGAAGCTCTAACTACTAACGATGTGCTATCTTTGCATCTTGCTCCTGTGTAAGGACATGAATCCTCTGATCTAGTTGTCCTTGGAGTTGATCTCGCTCCTGGTGGGCCTAATCCTGCTTTGTTGTCCTTTGGTCTCACTCTCTTCGAGCATCATCCCTCTCTTGTGTGAGGACCTAAATCCTCTGATCTACCTACTCTGGAACATGAGGTGCCACTTGATGCTACTGCTGGTCATGTACTGGTGGTGATCCCTTAGGCGCTCTCTGCAGTGATCCATGGACCTGTAATCTCTCCTTTGCCCATGGACCCTTTGCACTTGCTCTCAATCTCTGCCATCTTAGATGACTAGACTGACCCCTCTGTCTTGGGTGCACCTGTTGGATCGATGAAACTAAAGGGCCTCTTGGTCGCGAACCATGCATCATAATTAGCTGTTGTATCAACGTCATCTGGGCCTCCTACATATACCCATGTAAAAGGAACAAGCTGATCAAAGTCTGCATTAACTATCTGTATATCTGGCATATCACCCCACTCTCTCCACTCTTGGTGGGTGAGAAAATACAACCATGTAGTCAACTTGAGGAACAATTTGTGTCTCGTCAAACTGTCTCATAATGCTATCAGGAAGGTATCTCTTGATAATGGAAGTAGTCCAACCAATGAGCCATCTGGTTTGACGACAGTAAGGAAGGTACTCATCATCATTATCTCTGGAATCAACTCCCAACCACGACCTCCATTTGAACTTTGTAAGTTCATTGATGATCCTCCTCCAATAGGTCAACTCAACCATGTGGTGGTGAGTGAAGATACCATCATATCAAAAGAAAAAGGGCTCCTTGTTTGCTCGGCGTAAGGTACAAATAGGTTGAAGCACAACAATATGCTCCCACGCCCAAATGTGAAGCGTATTACATCCCATAGATAAAGTAACACCACCTTTTTAGACCATCTAGTGCATGTCATGGTACAGATGAGCAAGAATACATGGACACTAGGAAAAGCGTACTCCATCCTTGAGCATCCTCTCTAGAACTCTCTCCCATCCAACATTGAACATACAAGAGCGTTTGTCTAGAACGAGTGTACCTATAATGAGGCCAACAAGAAGAAGGGTAACACCATCAGTGGTGTCAACATAAGCTCGAAGGTCCACCTGACCCTTAATCAAAGTAATCCACTACACCCTAAGTACTTGGAGAAGGGCTTGACCACCTCAATCAGTATCATATATAACATGAGGACCATGAATGGGCACCTTGAGGACACACCATACCTCGTCCAAGGTGATGGTAGCCTTGCTAGTTGGGAAATGAAATGAAGCTGTCTCTGAATGCCATTGCTCCATAATGACGGTGATCAATGTGCAATGAGCATGAGTCTCCGACATGTACAAGACATGGAATGTGGCCAAAGCATGAAAGAAGGTAATCTCCTTAGGACCAAAACTAGACATTTGCTCTAGGATAGCTGGCCTACGCTCTTGGGAGGTAAGTGGATCTAACCCGACTTGCACGCACAACGTGCACAATGTCGAGTTTCAAAAATATAGTAGAAAAACTTAAGTCAATGTCAAAGGAACAAAAGCGTGCCTTTATACAAAAGCGCCTCATTGTCAATTTACAAGAGTGCTAAATTATTACAAAATCACCGCACTTTTGCATAAGTGTGCCACTACGTAGAAAAACAAAAGCGTAGGGTTTCTTCAAATGTGCAAGACAATAACATCGAGGAATTACACAACACAAGCAAGGTTCAGAAACTCCACGCCTTTGCAGAGCTTCTGCACTTTTGTACAAAAGCACGACTTCAATGAGAAAGGCACGTTGAAATAAACTTCGATGCTTTTGTTTTTCTAACTTCTACGCTACATTTCGCTTTCTAGAAAAGTGTGTAGGGAAATTTTAACGAAGTACATACTTGACCACCTGAACTAGGAGGGCGTTGAAACTCGCAGACTCGATTAGCTCAGTGTCTAGCACGAATAACGAACTCCATCGTCATATGGTCTTCGCAACAACTCTCTCAAGGACTCTCTCAAGGCAATGTGTGCAAATGAGTTGGACATTTCTTCAGATGAGTATATATACCTAGCTAAACCTAGGGTTTTGACCCTAAAACTCATTTTTCTAGCCTTTTATGCATCCAAGTTAGTATCCGAGCCTTTCTAGGACTTATTTTTATCCTTTATGAATGAATGAATGAATGAAAGATTTTAATGACGTCCACGAGACTAAACAGCCTATGGGACCGAGACACTCAACAACTTAGTTTGTCTCCAGACTCTTCTCCAGATCAGATCTCCTGCTATTAATTTTGACTAGGAGGCTAGCTGTCTGATTTATCTTATCCTCCTCAAATAACTGCTGCATATTGCCCACATCTGAAATACTTGAGTACTGATTTCGGATATTTTCGTACGCTGTGCATTCCATGACGAAGTGCCACTCCGTTTCCACCACTCCCTTATTACAAAATAAGCACGTTCTTTCTTCCCAAGTTTCCTTAGGAGTCTTCCACCTACCAGTCTCACATCTAAGATGGTGGGACCCCGTTCTCAATTGAGCAATTAATAGCCTCGCTTTCCCTTTAATAGTTGCACCTAAATATGGTTTTTCACCATGTTCCTTAGCTGGGTTAAACTCTTTGATGTAATATGCTTTTTTTCGTCCGATCTGATTTGACCACATGGCAGTCCTGAATTTTTCCTTCACATAGATTTTTATTTCACTGTTGGTGTCAGGACACTCATGTAATTTGATGTTCCACTTGTTCAGCCACTTGATGTTCTGTTTCATCCATGTTTTCTTTCTTCGGACTAGAATCTCCTCCATAACCGTTTTGGGCCACCGGTGGTTATCCATGTTTTCAACCTTTTTTAGATAACTTAACAACCGGGTTATCGCTGAAGCTTCCAAAGGAAAAGCTCCCGCCTCAGCTAGCAGGATTTCATAAGGAACAGTAGCTTTAACTTTGAGATTATTTGTTATTAGGTGTTTCTGGATTCTTTCTATCTGTCTCCAACTGCACTTTGATGTGTTGCTTCCCCACACTTCGCACCCATAAAGCACAACCGGCGTGACAAGTAAACCAAAAAGGGTTTTCTTGGTTTTCCAATCCCAAAGTTCAGCTTTTCTACACCTATTTTGGAGCAAATAATAGGCTTTCCAACCTCCCTGTATCCTTTTCGTTCTACAGGTTTCCCAACTGAGCTTATAATGGAAGTCAATCCCAAGATATTTGTATTCTTTCACTATATCAAGTGGGCTGCCTTCAAAAAGAAAGGTATGCTGTTTAATTTTTCTATTCAATGAGTAAATCATGATTTTGGTCTTGGATGTGTTCACTTGCATCCCAACTTCCTGACAAAAGTGTTCTAGGGCTTTTAGATGTTCTCTTAACCCATGAGCTGTTTTTGAGATTAGGATAAGATCGTCAGCATATAGAAGTAATTTTACTACATAACCTGCCAAATGGATACCATCCCCGCCTTCCTTGCTTAACCACGCTTCCAACTTATCAATGTATAGCCCAAAAAGCGTAGGGGATAGAGGGCAGCCCTGTTTAACTCCAATGTCACTGTCAAAACATTCTGACATACCTTCACTTGTTCTGATTTTAGCACTGACCTTCTCATACAGCCTATGAACAGCTGCTCTATATGCATTTGGAATGCCTAATTCTTCCATCCGAGACCATAATTTGTCTCTAGGCACTGTGTCGAAAGCTTTCTTAAAGTCTACAAAGCAACAATAAGCTTCCTCACCCTGGTTATCCCAAATTTTCTCAATCAAGTGTCTAAGGGTGATGCAGTGATCGATGGTAGAGTGCTTGGATCTGAAACCTGCCTGTCCCTTTGCTCTTTTGCCCTCATTTTCTGCCCATTTGCTGATCCTACGTTCAATCATGCTCCCAAATAGCTTGCCAAAGATAGAGTTGACCATAATTGTGCGATAGTTAGATGGGTTATTGATATCACCACTTTTAAATAAAGGGATGACCACACTGGTAGTCCACTCCATAGGAAAACCTTCCCGATTGACATTGTTGAAAATTCTTTTTATGTGAGGGGCAAGAATTTCAGTCCCCCATTTTAAAAATTCAGACTGTAGCCCATCTATGTCTTGTGCTTTGCCACTTGCTAAGTTCTTTATTCCTTGTTTAATATCATCCACATTGAATAATTCCGCTGGTGTGTTAATGACAGGAGGGTAGTCTTTCTCGTGGGCCCGCTCGTAAAGAAGTCTAGCATATTCTAACCATTGGGCATCTGTAATATTGTTTTCCACCACCTTTTTCTTTTGTTGCAATTCCCTCCAAAAGCCTTTAGGATTATGTTTCCCAAGAGTGATTAGTTCCTTCCTTCTTTCGTTTACATACTCTATTTTTTTGGACTGCACTAACTTTTCATATTTTTTCTTAAGCTCTTTGCCCCTACCTCTCTTCATTAGCGATCTCTTGGCTGCCTTACATTCTTCATCATACCACGGATTTGCCGGAAAAGTGTTTGCTGTCCCCATCTTGGGATGAGACCTTTTGCACGCATTTAATGCCTTGTGTATTATCGGGATCAGCAAATTATTGTGAAGGACATCAACCTTTTTTGCTGCTTTAGACTCCACATTATTTTCCAGATCATGGAAATGTTGCTTAAGAGCAGCATTGAATAATTCTCTATTTTCCTGATTTATGAGGATTTTCCCCTTAGGAAGGGCTTTTTTTTGCGTGTGCATAACCTGTTTGTTGTGTTGGCTGATTGGTGAAATGCGTAGTTTGACCCGAAGAGGTAAGTGATCAGATTTCATTCCGATAGGGCAGTCCTCAATATCAAATTCCAACAGTCTAGAACTAAAACTCTGGGAGCAAACCACGTAGTCCACCACACTCTGACCATTATACGTTTTGCAAGTAATACCTCCAGACCTCGGCCAATCCTTCATACCATTGCATATAACCATGCCAAATAGACTACAAAGCCCCAATAATTCTGTCCCAAATGCGTTGATAGTGCCATTACCATCCTGAGATGATCTTTCCCAATGGAGACCACCTCCTTCCTCTAACCACAAAGGATTGTTCTCCCCTTTGGTTTCATTGCTCAACTGAAGAGATTGGTTATTAGCTGTCCTTGCATTAAAGTCACCCATTAAAACCACATCTCCAAGTGTGCTAAAAATAGAGATATCTTTTTTTAGTGATGCATACGGGTCTTCGTTGTCTAAATTTCGTTTCTTATAAAACTTTGAATTTTTTGGAGCAAAGTAGCAAGCGGCTAGACTAAAAGTTACTCCATTTTCTGTTATTTGCAGCCATATGTACTGTTTATTTGTGTCTTCTTTTGCCAATTTAACAATTCCCTGCCACTTTTCATCTATTAGCACTGTAACCCCTCCATTGCCTTTGCCTGTTTCGTTACCTTCATTCCAAACTGACACTTTTTTATACCCTTCGAAATCTGGTACTTTGCAGCCATCATGTTCATGTGTTTCTGTAAGAATGATAATATCCTTTCCTTCCGCTATGGGCCCCAATCCAGGTCCTCTTCTCCATGGATATCCTCTACAATTCCAACTTACAACTTGCATATATTCCTGTGGGGCCACTAATTCCTATTTCTTGTTTGAGAACCGATCACTAATTTGAGCTTTCCCATTCTTCAACCAAGCCCATTTACCTTCATTTCTTGCTGTTTTCACTTTCTCCCATTCTTTCCTTTGTTCTTCTTGCTGCTCAAAGGTCAAATCTTCATCTAGATAAATATGTGTGCCTCTAAGTAGCCCTCTGTTTTTTAGAATCTTATTTTTGTCTTCAATATTTCTCAAGATGACTCTTACATGTCTATCTTTTCCTCCATCTACCTTTTTTCCGATTCTATTAGCTTGCTGAATATGTCCTGTCCACTTCAACTTATCGTTTAGGAAATTCCTTGTTAGAATGTCAGTTCTCTCCGTCTCTCCATAGTCTCTCAAACCTTTAATAATTATGTTTGCAGCCTTGCTTTGTTTATCTTTTTCTTCCCTTAGCTGCCTTTTAACTTGTTTTTCAATGATTCCTTTCTGCTCGTTTGATGAACTATTCACCACTTGTGACCATGATTTGGCTTCTTCTATCTGATCCCTTAACTGATTCTCTTTTGTCTCCAAGTCTGCTAATGCTGATTGAATCACCTTTAGTTCCCTTATGTTTTCTCCTCCCTCAATTACTGATTTATCGCTTTTTGTTGTTTTTAATTGGGCTAACTCTTGTTTTAGAGTGACCAATTCTTGCTGTCCCCTCTCCATGTTCACTTGCAGATTTGATATTTGTTCTTGCAGCATTTTATTGTCCTTTTCCAACCTGTAATTTGCCTCAGTGACTATTTTAAACCTGTTGTCTTCGTATATCCCCTTTGTTTCTAGAACATCGAGCCTACTTTTCATTCTCATGAGTTCTTCTACGTATAACCCTGATGACCATAATAAGGGTGAGGACGTAGGGCTGTAGAGTTCTTGAGATGCATTTTCAGCAACATTCTTGTTTGCAGTGAACTCTTTTGTATTGGCCATGCCCTCATTCAGCTTGTCCATGTTTGGCTTGAGGTTCCCTATGTCACCTATTAACTTCCCACTGCTTTTGTGCTCTGCTAGGATTGTTTGCTCTTCTTTCTGGGGTAACACACTAGATATGTCTGCCTTGTTGTTACCAGCTTTTGGTAGAATCAAAGTAAATTTTTTCTTTTGGTTTTGTTTCAGTTTCCGTTTTTGAGCCAACCTCCGCCTTAGAATCCCATTGTATTGTTTTGCATTTACAAAGATCAGCCTTTCTTCTGCATTTATAAGGTTCAGTATGCTTGACAAAGGCGATCTCGTTAGCAAAGGTGCCAACAGGTTCGCTAAACCCCCGTCTTGAAAAGTGGTCCACCCGTTCGACCGTTGAGGAGTGTGAGAGCTTGAAAATCTTAGACCCTCTTGACCTAGAAGATTCAAGAGGTCATTCAGTTGCACTTGAGACTTACTTGCCATTTTATTGTTACCCACAATGCATTCTAGTGTCCCCATTTGCTTTGATATTGAGTTTGTATTCGAGGTTTGTGGTCCTCCTGTCGTGGCACTCAGACATGCCGTACCTAGGTTTTCCCCCATTTCCACTTATTTAACTGTCATGTGTTAAATATAGTATGTGTTTGCTGTGGGTTCCAGAATATGCGGGTATTGTGTTGAATATGGAATGTGTTTGCTGTGGGTTTTAGAATATGCCAGTATGCCAGAAAGGAGACAAACAAACTTATAGCTTATAAGAAAACAAATAAAAGTAGAGAAAGCGACTGGTAGACCTGTTTGATCGCACCCCACTTTTCCACTTTGTCCTTTCGGGGCCCAGCCTCTGCTTTGTTTTGTCTCTGCTTTGTCTTTTAGTCTACTTTTCCCGACAAAATCCCACCTCCCCGTGACTTTTAGTCTGGCACCGAGCCTGAAAAACAGTGCAATCTTCAAACCCCGTGCAGCCCTGGTGAATATCTGTAATCCCCGTGAAGCGTAACCACTCCCATCATCATATCGTGATCTTGACCTGAAAATCAAATTTTCTGCATGATCTCTTGAAGGGTCAACACACTAGCATTTCTTTGTCCTTTGGGGAATAGTGGGGCATCAGGAAAAAAAGATTTTTTTAAAATCTTGATCCGAACAACATTAGTTTGTTGAAGCAATGCAACATGTACCTCGCTTCAAAGAGGGGAAAAATGTAGACACTTAAAAATGCCCTAAGCATATCACACATCCTGATTTTGCTTACTAACACCATTTTTGTTATCATCACCTAATTTCTCTATTTAGTTAAATAAAGCCCAATTATTTAGTAAAATTCACATTTTCTCCCGGTAATTGAATAACTAAGGTCATTTGATTAATTCATCACAATTCATCATTTTCTCCCCTTTTGATTAATAATGTCAATTATTTAATTAAATGCCATTCATCCTCTTTGATTCCCAATTATTTAATTAGAGTCCATAATTCTTCCAACTTGCACAATTAAATGATTTTCGTGAATTGTTTAATTAGCTAATTTTCCTCCAACTCTCCAACTTGCACAAAGAATATTCCACATGAAATATTCCTTTTTCAAATTCAAATTCTTCCCTCCAACTCAAAATATCTCCAACATATTTCCTAAAATTCTGGGATGTTGAATCTCTCATGGGTTATGAACCATTGATCTAATCCTTGACCCATGCCTCATGGATTATCAACCCTTGATCCATGTCTTCATTCTCAATTCAATTTGACCCATGGATTAGCATTTTCAATCCTCACCATTGATCAATATCCCAAAAATCTATAAATACTAAGCCTTTACCATATCAATTCATAACACACATCTTATGCAAAGTTACTCTCTCAAATTAATTACTCACCTTGAGCAATTTGAGAGCCTTTTGTGTGAATCAACCTCATTAATCATCATCAAGCTTTTGCAAATCAACATGGATTAGGCAAATTTGAGTAATCCCCATCTATACCATCACTCAATTTGCATTCAATCCACAATGGGATTGGAGGTTTGCTAGTTACTTGTTTCAATTGTTTAGAATTTATATTTCTTTCATGTTAATTGAATCATTTTAACCATGTTTACTAAATTTCATTGGAGTATTACTTTTAATTGATCATTGCTTGTTTCCTTAGCTTTATTTCATTGTTATTTGATCAATTGAATTCATATACTTACAGTAAGTAAATCCTCTTACACTTGTTATACATATTACACTTTTCTTATGTATCATAAATTATCATAATGATTAAATTGCCCACTTTTCCAAATTTGAGGGCATTTGATGTTGTCATAACCATTGAATTGGATATGTGCTCTATAAATCCTAATTTTGTCCTTTTCAATGCAATCTCTCTATTCAATGCTTTATTACATAATATCCTAAGTATTTTAGGTAATACATATTAAATAATGTCTCTACCTTCACACAAGTATCTCATTTTGTCCACTCCATGATGTTTTGAGATCAAACATTATTTTTTTATTTACATAATTAAATATAATTTTAAAGCCTTAGGGTGCAAGGTGAATACCACTTAATCATAATATTTTTCATTTGACATTTACATTTACATTGCAAAGACATAAAAGGAAACAAACAAATAAATCAAGTGCTAGAAGAGGCAAAGCTTATGACTTCTTTGCACCAATATTTTTTTTTTGTGTACACTAGCTTAGTGAGAGAATTTGAAACATTAATCGAAGTTTCAACCTTCTCTATTATGAAAGTGACATTGAGCATCAATGTATTTTATACAAGCATGTTATGTTTTGTCAAACAAATAGCATTTTGACTATCATATTTGACCTTGACTTGTTTGCATTCAAAGCCAATACTTGAACCCAATCTTTATAACCACAACTACTTGGAGGCATGTGTTGTAGCCATGTATCCTAATTTTGTAGTGAATAGCACAACTATAGGTTGCCACTTATTGAATTGTCAACTCCTCCAAACAAAGTGTGTACACATAATTGCTTGCCAATCTTCAATTATCTACATCATTATCCCAATTTGAATCAACAAAGCCTTGTATTGATGCCCAGATAATTAGTTCTATGAGAATAAAAACAATAATTATAATTTCCATGTAAATATTGGACACTCTTTTCACATCCCTTTTTATTATTCACCAAGAATATTATTTAATTAATTTAGATGTGTAATTAATGTTTTAATAAAAAACACTAAAAAATGGTCTTATATTGCATGATATTACGATAATTTAATAAATTGTTCTCTATGGAATGATTTTGATTCAAATTGGTGATTGAAATGAACATGATAAATGCAAATGTTTTTTATTATTAACTAACAAATATTTTTTGATTATATGTAATTGATATTTTAATTATTTCATGAATATAATTTTTTGATAATGACCTAGACCACTATTGTTTGTTGACATGAGGTAAGTGTAGGAGAATGTTTAACCCTTGTGTACATTAAGGGAGAGTATCATCCAGAAGAGGAAGGTAGATGGTGACATTAACATTGTTGAACCATAACAATTAGAGAACCCACACACACTTGCATGATTTTGATTATGATATAAATGCATTCTACACATATTATTGATTTTCCTAAAATTGTCGTAATTTGGCCTTTCCTATTGAATTCCCTTCTAACATTTGGTTAAAATATTATATTTAAGCATGTTTGGTTTGACTTGCGTGGATCAATTCTTGGATCTAGTTTGAAACATTCCATTTATAAGAGTTATATTAAGTAATTAAATAGTCAAAATAAAATAATAATATATTTTGGAAATAATTCTCGTGTTTATTTCATTTCAAATTGTCATGGTGGACTCAAATTTTAACCAATTTATTTTCTTTAAAATATTTATCCATAATTAGTAGAAAAAACGAGTTATTAAAACCTCCGCATTGAATATATTATTTGTAATCAATGAAAAAAGGGAGGAGTTTCTTTAAAATATTTATTCGATGTATGCACAAAGTGTATCTATTCATTTGTTAGTTGAAAAGTCAACAATAGCTAAAGGGTATATAGGTTTGTATGATTGATTGCATGCACCAATTGTACACTTATGCTTCTGGTTTCAAATTTGGTTTTATTGCATATGCCGTTATTTGACACCCTTATTGAAGGATTGGGCCTCCTAGTAGGAAGTTGAGCGTGAGACTATTTGGTCTATGGTTGGAGGTAAAACACCCAAATGATGCTTTCCCTTTAAACAACTTGATAACTATATTTCTTGCACTCAAAATGGGATGATTCGATCTTAGAGAATTCATATGTATTCTTGTAAGTTGATACACATTTATAAAATGCTAGGAGAGTAGTCTTTATTACGAGTTGTACTTATTATTCTAATTTGAATGTTTGTAGTATTGAGACATGTGATGTATTTCTTGGATCTATGATATTTTATATTTGAAATGTATTCTTCTAGAAGGAAGTGCAATACTCAGGTCGTGTATCATAAACTATCCAAGTGTGCATTCTTCTAGAAGGAAGTGCAATACTAAGGCCGTGTTGTCTCTTTTGATGGAATTTTTTGGTTCACCCAACAAAGATAAAAGCAATATTGGAACTTGGCTAGCACCACAAAATATTTGAGGCACATAGTTTAATGAGTTTGGTGGGATATTATAGAAAGTTTGTAAGTGAGATATCATCAATTGAGGATAAAAGAGGAAGACATTACTAAAACATCTTTTTGAACAAGACATGGCCATTATGAGTTCATAGTGTTACCTTTTGAGTTAAAAAATGCATCAATTACATTCAAGAGCTTGATGAATAGTTTTTTAGAGATTATTTCGACATATTTGTGCTTGTCTTCCTAGATCCTATTTTGATATACTCCAAAAATGAGAGAGAATACGTGTATCATTTAAGATTAGAAATGCTATGGTTGAGAGAACATATTTTGTATGATAAACTATCCAACTGTGCATTCTTCTAGAAGGAAGTGCGATGCTAAGGTCATGCTATCTCACTTGATGGAATTTTGGTTGACCCAACAAAGATCAAAGCAATATTGGAAATTGGATAACAACTAAAAAATATTTATGACGTGCATAGTTTAATGAGTTTGGCAGACTATTATAGATAGTTTGTGCTGCACTTTAATAAAATAGACAACCCTATCATTTCACTTTAGAGGAAGGGTCATCCATGTTGAACACCTAGAATATTGAGAGGGCAGGTGTTGAATCAGTACTCTATTAAACCATTTAGACATCAGCCATCCAATTACCAAAACATATTCAATTGCAATAATGAATGAAAGCACGAAACATCCAAAAAATCACGTAACACATGAACACCAATATTTTTATGTGGAAAACCTAAAATGGGAAAAACCACGATGAGGATTAGCTCACAATATATTATATTTGGATGTAGTATATTACATAAATGCTCATTATAGGTGGACTCACTGTCTAGTGGACTCATTTCCCACAAAGAATATAATAGAAGATAGAAGGGGTGGCTTACAATCTATTTGAATTGTTACAAATGCATCTACAACATGTTGGATTATAGTTCCAATGAAGTACAAAATCAATCTTTGCATTGATCTGGATCAATGCTCTGCTTTGCTCTAAGTTCACATAATTCACACAACTTTGATCACATTCACATCACACACATGTAGGTGGAACACCATACATGTCATCTATCACTCATCACTCGCTTGTCATACAAAAACAATGAAAACAATCTACTATATATATCCACACCAAGTGTAACTTCAATTAGGTCGGCCTAATTGGAAGTAACATACAAAATTGAACTTGTTCTCAAAAAATTTCATCTAACCTTCATGCATTAATTCAAAATTCAATTCACCTCAAGATAGATCGGGATGGATTTAATATAGGTCCTACATAAGATAGAATTATTTATTCATCCTTCACAAAACATCAAATGCGTTTGGTCGGCCCCAAGTACGACCTAAACACTAAAACCTTCATCTATTTACCCAATTCGCCATACATGGAGCTAAAAACACAGTGCCATATGAAATTCCTACTCAAATGACATCTAGTAGCTTATCTTCAACACTGCAACACAAAATATTCATTCACAAAGCAATGAAGAATCTCCCACATTGACACACTGTACAAGAAAACACTGTGATAAGCCAAACAAAATATTGTCATTCATATCTCCCAGGATACTTCACCAAATAACAAAAACTCTTGGATTTAGATGCATCTGATGTTCACCAAGTTATAGTTAGAATCATAGAGTGATCTCTCTATCTTCGGAGGAGTGTGGACCCAAAAATTGATGCACTGAACCACTATATTGGTAGGTTTGATACTTAGGAAAATTTTTGTGTAGCTGTACTTTTCACACCAACTTGTCTTGTGCAAATATATTCAACAACACTTCTAAATCATGCTAGGATGATCCACAACAATATTGACATCAATGACAACACTAGATCATGCATCATGTACATACCATGCTCATGTTACCAGACTGCATCATTAATGGCAATCTCCTTAATCTTCCAACAATCTACCCCTTTGTCATTGACGACAACATGCTCTCCAAAAAAAAACTAAACATTCTCCAAAAAATTTCTTTCCCTCTTACACATATCTCTTTCCCAAAACACTCCAAGTATCTCTCCAAATATCTCTCCAAGTATCTCTCCCCCTTTGACATCAATAGCAATTGGTGTATTGGTACCAACTCTTGTATATTCCACCTTAGACATATGTACAAATAAAAATAACTAAAAGAGTGTACTAACTCCCCCTTAGGAAGTTAACCAAAAACTTCTATATCATCCGTATATTTACGAAAGAATCTAAAAACTTGAAAAGCTTAAAAAATACATAGAAATAGAAACGGTCAACTCGAAGATGTTGACCCTTGAAGCTTTTGTAAAATGAATTGCCAAGTAGATTTACCTTCTTCCTAATATTTCTTTGTTGATGCAAACATTATATATTGAGACTCAAGCTCAAACAAGGTTTCCTCTCCTTCTTTCGGAGTACTGGGAGTAAGATTTATCTTTGAGATCTTATCAGTACTAGCAAGGGCACTTGAGATAGGTATATGCTTCATTTTCACCAAGTCCCTTAGCTTTCCAAACTGCTTGATTATGTCTTCCTTTTGGCTCTATAGGGTAAATAATTTTTCATGCAAATCCACTATGGCATACTAGGTTTGATCTTCTTTGTCTTGAGCCAGATCATAGGCATTTGAAGCATTGCTTAGTTGTGTCTCAATTGAGTCCATGACATCCTTTATGCTTTGTGCACAACATTTGACCACTTCATGCAATACAGAAAAAAAGTCTTTGCCTAGTCTTCCTCACATGCTTGCACATCCTTCAAACTCTCTTCAAATTTGTTGTGTGTAGATGCACACTTCTCTATAATATCCAACAATTTCTTTTCTGCAAGCCTCAACTCAACTTCCGTTTCAACTTGTCCTTTTAATTCGAAGGCATATTCCTTGAAGGAATCAATCAAGAACTTGAAATTTTCCATTGTGGATAATGATGTATTAGTGTTTGTTCTGAGGGTTATCTCCTGCAATGCTTTCATAGCTTCATCCATCAATTCAACACTCTTTTGGCATGTTTCAATGATTTATTTTCTCGTTGATACATGAAACACATCACCTAGCTACAACTTGTGTATGGGAGATATTTTGTCTAAGATTACACTTCCTTGTTGCATGGGAAACTACAATAATTGAGATGAAACTATTGGTTGGAATCTTACTTAGAAAAAATAATTTTTAGTGGATTACTAGAGGAAGATTCACCAGAAGGCTTGGGTAACTTAGTTTTCTCAGCTTCTTTATCCTTTTCGGACTGAGTGTTCTCTTCTTCCTCTACCTTATCTTCTTTACTGGAGGCCTTATCTTTATCTTTGTCTTCATCATCCTTTTTCTCTTCATCTTCATTATCCTTATCCTTTCCTTCCTCATTCTCCTCATTCTTATCTTCTTCTTCTCCTTTCCTCTCACTATCATCTTCTTTTCCTTTCTCTTGTTATTTATTCACATCATGCTTATCACCTTAACCAGTGGTTTGTTATGTGTCTTTTGGAGGGACAAATGTCTTCAAATTGCCTTGATCATTGTTTATTGGTTGGGGAGTGGACTTGTCCTCTATAGCATCATGATTAACCAGAGGAATAAAGGTGTTGTCCTTAGTAGTTTCCTCTTTGATCACTATCTCTTCTACGACCTTTTCAACTTCAACATTTCCTTACACTGGTTCTTTTACAGCTAGAGGGGCACTGCCAGTGTATTCCTCTACATTAGTAGCTTCAACATTGATCTCATGCTCATGTTGAGCATCATCTGTGTGCATATATCCTTCTACATTTGATTCTAGGACACTGGAAACATCATTTAATCCTTCTTCAGTTATCGGGAGCAGATCCATATTCTCTACAAGTTCCTTAGCCTTGTTGCTGCATTCTTTTTTGATCATATCATGATATTTTTGATCCATTCCCATAAGGATATTTACTATTTTTTTTAGTTCTTGGCTCCTTGCTATAGATGGTAGCCAATGTGGCTCAGTCTGCTTCAGTCAAGGGAGCACCAACTCTTTCTAGGGCTTCATCTTTCATCCTTTCATGTTTCATTATTTCATCCTCCCTTCTTTTCAACAAAATGTTCCAAACATCATTTGGTATATCCTTCTGGATATTATGCATATCTACCTCAAATACATCAATGTATTTGACTATGGATTCAATTATGATAGCTTTGTTTATCTCATCTACTTCCTTATACATTTCTACACTTTCCTTTAGCATTTCATTTTGTACTGTACTATTGAATAGTGCTTCAAGCTTTATAGGAGTGTGGGGCATTTTAGATTGCTTTTGCTTCTTTACTTTTACCAGAGGCTTCTTTGCTTCTTTCCGATTCTTCTTCAGAGAAGCCTTCTTTGCTTCCTTCTCCTTTTCCCTCTTCTGAATTTTGAAGGTTGTTTCTCTTTTTCAACTTCCTCTTCTCTCTCTATATCTATAATGTCAATTCTCTTTCTTTTTGTGCTAGCCTCACCATCACTTCTTTTCCTAACCAAAGGGGTTCCATCCTCTTCCAACACTTCTTCATCAACAACATTGGTGCCAATTTCCTTTTGTCTTGTGGCCTTTTGCTTGAATTTCCTTCTTGTAGGAGCAATAGGGGGTATTGTGGTAGTAGTTTTCTTTGTTTCTACTATGAGGACTAGCTATAGATTTCCTTTTCTCACTAGCAACATCAAGAGTTGTGATAGCTGATATTTTTGATCTCCTTGAGCTATCAGAGGCTTCTGTTGCACTCATGTCAATTCTAGCCCTTTCTCTGTCATACCTAACGCTTTCCTTTGAAAGACCACTTTCTTGTGCATATATGTCAAGCATCTTGGCAACATTCTTTCTCATCATTGGTTTCTTGAATTCTAGGTGATCTTCCATTGATTTTTCTTCATATAATTTCCATATCTTGGCTTGTTGGGATCTTTAGGATAATTCAGTAGAACCTCTACACAACTAACATGTTATGCCTCTAACACTTCATAACCTAGTTTCAGAACCCAAATGGTCCTAGGTTCTATTGCTTCCATTGTGCAAAAATCTGTGGAAACTAGGAAAGTGATGTTAGTTTTGTATCTTTCCACAACACTTCTTGGAATCCTTTGTCTCTCATTCATTATTCTTTGGAATAATGCAAAGAAGGCATGAAGGGAATCATCTTGGGAATTAATTTCTCTAAGGATTCTCATATGGTCTGCTATTTGGTGTGCAATGGGCCTTGTAATTGACTAATTAACCTTTCCACAACACTTCTTGGAATCCTTTGTCTCTCATTCATTATTCTTTGGAATAATGCAAAGAAGGCATCAAGGGAATCATCTTGGGAATTAATTTCTCTAAGGATTCTCATATGGTCTACTATTTGGTGTGCAATGGGCCTTGTAATTGACTAATTAACCTTTCCAATCACAAGAACTTCCTTCAAGATGTAGAAGAGTAAACACATTACCAATGTGCCAGACTTGAACACATACTTCTTAATCTCCTTCAGATTCTCCATCAATTGTTGCCTAAGCAACTCACACAAGTTGTAATTAGCACTATTCTCAACCATTTCATGTGCCACATTGGTTGCGGTGGAAAATACTGAATTATCTTTGTTGGTGTAATAGATTTGAATCCAATGAGCATCGCTACATACCTAACAACAAGACTTCTGATAGGATTCACAATGAGGACTCTTTGATCAAATTTAGCACCGGTTTTCTCCATTACCTCTTTGTTCTTCGAAGATTTTAAAACTGGAATTGGTTTGGTAGACCATAAACTGGTTATCTCTCTTATTAATTCGTTTGTAATCATGTGAGGGCCATCAATCCACACAAATTGGTCATGAATTCTGCTCAGTGCCAACCTAATCCATTTTTTGTCATAGAAGAAGTTGGGAAATCTCTACCACACATCTAATTTCTTTTCAACTAGGGATTTGTACTCTGGTTTCAGGGTGAAATCCTCTCCAACTAACTCATTTTTCCATAATTCCCCAAGCTTAGTGGGTGCATGTTCATCCATGCTATTGTGAATATATGCTCTAATATCTTTGGTTGGAAAAACCTCATAAGTTATATGTGAGAATGCGCCTAAAGGATCATCTTCTATAACTTTAGTGGGATATCTTTTGAACTTAGGTTGTGGTTTTTGTGAAACATCTACAACCCTCGATGTTACCATTGTAAATTGTATTCAAACTACCTTCAAACAAAAATTCTAGAAAACTAGGGTATGTAGGAATCACTAAATACCTTTTTACTTTGCTTTGCTAAACTAGGGTTTTGATGCTTTGAGCTCTGAATCGCCTTTTGCACTTGAAATTCCCTTCTCACTGCTCTATTCTCCTTCAAATTCTTTTGACAAAAAGAATTTTCCTTAGCAAATTTTCCTTTAACTCTTTGATTTGACCTAATTCTGCAATAAATTATTCAATTGATAAAGTTGGCAACCCTAAAACTGTATGCATAGTCACCTTCTCAAGCTCTACAAATCTTTGTATTAGCATAATTCCTTCCACAATCTTCTTCAATAGATCAAGTTTTCTATTCTTCATGACATATCTTCGTGTTGTGGCTTCAACACCACTTTTTCGGTGGGGGACACAAGATATCCATTAAAGCTCCTTGTAAGCCATAGCTCTAGGCTTAGTTACCAGAGGAGACATCTGCATCGCAAGATGGTACAAACTCTCCCTTGTTCTCAGTCTCCTCTTTATTTCTCCAGATCTTTTCCATTTCCTTCTTTACTTCAACCGATCAATCTTTTTGACTGGTTGATATTTCTTTGAGCATTATTCCTTCCATTCATTATGGATCTGCATTGGTTAGCTTTGTGTCCAAATCCATAGCATGTACAATAGTAACCATTTAAGGGTTGAATCATTCTACCATTGTTATATCCATTCATCATTTGACTTCTGCATTCATTTACTCTATGTCCAAATATTTTGCATGTAAAGCATTGAACAGTAAAGGATGGAACATTCTAATTCATTCTACTTCTACATTTCATTGCTCTATGTCCATATTTATTGCAAAAATAACAAATACCATTGAAAGATGGGTACCTTTGTGCATTTGGTTCTCTGACCAGAGGTCCTTTAGCATTGTTTCTTTGATTTTAGATCTTGCCATTGTTCTTCTTTGAATCATTAATCTTTTCATCAGTCTTCTTTGGTTCATTGATCTTCTTTGCATTAGGTGTTTGATCTATTTTTGAGATTTCTCCTTTTTCAAGTCCCAAACCACCTTTTTCTTTAGATACTTTCTGAACTGCAATCAATTCATCAAGACTTGTAGAATGTCTTGAATTTATCCTCATGACTTCTTGCTTTCTCCAGATCTAATCTTAGATTTACCACTTCTTGTTCAAGCCTTATGCATTCATTAGATTTTATTTTCACCATTACATTTAGACATTCCTCAACTCTTTTCTTTTCTCCCACTTGTACTTTCAGTCTGGTGATATCTTCATTTGATTGCTTCAATTGTTCATTGACTTCCTTATGCTTTTCTCTAAATTTCTTGATATGCTCTCTTAATTTTCTGATGCATTCATTTCCTTCTTTAAGATTTTCCTTCATATCTCTATTTTCACCTTCAACTTTGTCAAGATCTTCAAGAGCAACTTTAAGTTCCCCATCTTTGTCAAGCATGCAATCTTCTTCTATGTATTCAATAGCAAGAATCTCTTCCAGAGGAATAGAAAACTTTCTATCAACTATGTGTTCAATCTCCAAGTTCTTCCCAAAGTAGTGAAGCTTCTTCTAGGGATCCAAGCTCTGATACCAATTGTTGAACACCAAAAATACTGAGAGGGGGGGGGGGGTGAATCAGTATTCTATTAAACCATTCAAAAATTAGCCATCCAATTACCAAAAAATATTTTACTGCAATAATGAATGAAAGCATGAAACATCCACAAAATCACATAACACATGAACACCAAGACTTTTACGTGGAAAACCCAAAATTGGAAAAACCACAATGAGGATTGGCTCACAAAATATTATATATGGATATAGTATATTACAAAAATGCTCATTGCAAGTGGACTCACTGCCCATAGAGAATAAGATATAAGATAGAACAGTTGGCTTATAACCTATTTGAATTGTTACAAATGCATCTACAACATGTTGGATTACAATTCCAATGTAGTACAAAATCAATCTTTGCACTGATCTGGATCAATGCTCTGCTCTGCTCCAAGTTCCCATAATTCACACAAATATGATCACATTCACATCACACACATGTAGGTGGAACACCATATATGTCATCTATCACTCATCACTCACTTGTCATACAAAAAAATGAAAACAATATGCTATATATATCCACATCAAGTGTAACTTCAATTAGGTTGGCCTAATTGGAAGTAACACACAAAATTGAACTTTTCTTCCTCAAAAAAATTCATCTAACCTTTGCACCTTAATTTGAAATTCAATTCACCTCAACATAGGTCAAGATGGATCTAATATATGTCCTACATAAGATATAATTACTTATTCATCCTTTGCAAAACATCAAATGTGTTAGGTTGGCCCTAAGTAAGACCTAAACACAAAAACCTTCATTTGTTTACCAAATTCGCCATATGTGGAGCTCAAAACACAATGCCATATGGAATTCCTACTCAAATAACATCTAGCAACTTATATTCAAAACCATAACACAAAATATTCATCTGTGAAGGAATGAAAATCTCCCACACACCAACACACTATATAGGAAAAGACTATGGTAAGCCAAAATAAATACTATCATTCATATCCTCCAAGATACTTCACCGAACAACAAAAAATCTTGGATTTAGATGCATTTGATGTTTACCGAGTTACAATTAGAATCACAGAGTGATATCTCTATTTGTAGAGGAGTGCAAACCCAAAAATTGATGCACAAAATCACTGTATTGGCATGTTTGTTACATAGGAAAATTTCTATGTGGGTGTACTTTGTGGACCAACTTATCTTGTAAAAATATCCTCAACAACACTTCTAAATCATGCTAGGATGATCCACAACAATGTTGACATCAATGACAATACTGGATCATGCATTATGTACATACCATGCTCATGTTGCCAGACTCATCATTAATGACAATCTCCTTAATCTTCCAACAATCCACTCATATGGTTAGATAAGAGAAGCTTTCTAAATCTTGAAGGAAAAGTCGACTTCTACCCCAATTATTAAATTTCCTAACCTTAAAGGCCATTACATAGTAGTCACATATGCATTAAGTGAAGTTTTAAGTGGCGTGCTTATGCACAATGGTCAAGTTGTGTCCCACGAGTTCAAAAAGTCTATCCTAATGAATTAAATTACCACATGGCTTGGAACTTGCAATGATAGTTACTATTTTTTTTAGTTCTTGGCTCCTTGCTATAGATGGTAGCCAATGTGGCTCAGTCTGCTTCAGTCAAGGGAGCACCAACTCTTTCTAGGGCTTCATCTTTCATCCTTTCATGTTTCATTATTTCATCCTCCCTTCTTTTCAACAAAATGTTCCAAACATCATTTGGTATATCCTTCTGGATATTATGCATATCTACCTCAAATACATCAATGTATTTGACTATGGATTCAATTATGATAGCTTTGTTTATCTCATCTACTTCCTTATACATTTCTACACTTTCCTTTAGCATTTCATTTTGTACTGTACTATTGAATAGTGCTTCAAGCTTTATAGGAGTGTGGGGCATTTTAGATTGCTTTTGCTTCTTTACTTTTACCAGAGGCTTCTTTGCTTCTTTCCGATTCTTCTTCAGAGAAGCCTTCTTTGCTTCCTTCTCCTTTTCCCTCTTCTGAATTTTGAAGGTTGTTTCTCTTTTTCAACTTCCTCTTCTCTCTCTATATCTATAATGTCAATTCTCTTTCTTTTTGTGCTAGCCTCACCATCACTTCTTTTCCTAACCAAAGGGGTTCCATCCTCTTCCAACACTTCTTCATCAACAACATTGGTGCCAATTTCCTTTTGTCTTGTGGCCTTTTGCTTGAATTTCCTTCTTGTAGGAGCAATAGGGGGTATTGTGGTAGTAGTTTTCTTTGTTTCTACTATGAGGACTAGCTATAGATTTCCTTTTCTCACTAGCAACATCAAGAGTTGTGATAGCTGATATTTTTGATCTCCTTGAGCTATCAGAGGCTTCTGTTGCACTCATGTCAATTCTAGCCCTTTCTCTGTCATACCTAACGCTTTCCTTTGAAAGACCACTTTCTTGTGCATATATGTCAAGCATCTTGGCAACATTCTTTCTCATCATTGGTTTCTTGAATTCTAGGTGATCTTCCATTGATTTTTCTTCATATAATTTCCATATCTTGGCTTGTTGGGATCTTTAGGATAATTCAGTAGAACCTCTACACAACTAACATGTTATGCCTCTAACACTTCATAACCTAGTTTCAGAACCCAAATGGTCCTAGGTTCTATTGCTTCCATTGTGCAAAAATCTGTGGAAACTAGGAAAGTGATGTTAGTTTTGTATCTTTCCACAACACTTCTTGGAATCCTTTGTCTCTCATTCATTATTCTTTGGAATAATGCAAAGAAGGCATGAAGGGAATCATCTTGGGAATTAATTTCTCTAAGGATTCTCATATGGTCTGCTATTTGGTGTGCAATGGGCCTTGTAATTGACTAATTAACCTTTCCACAACACTTCTTGGAATCCTTTGTCTCTCATTCATTATTCTTTGGAATAATGCAAAGAAGGCATCAAGGGAATCATCTTGGGAATTAATTTCTCTAAGGATTCTCATATGGTCTACTATTTGGTGTGCAATGGGCCTTGTAATTGACTAATTAACCTTTCCAATCACAAGAACTTCCTTCAAGATGTAGAAGAGTAAACACATTACCAATGTGCCAGACTTGAACACATACTTCTTAATCTCCTTCAGATTCTCCATCAATTGTTGCCTAAGCAACTCACACAAGTTGTAATTAGCACTATTCTCAACCATTTCATGTGCCACATTGGTTGCGGTGGAAAATACTGAATTATCTTTGTTGGTGTAATAGATTTGAATCCAATGAGCATCGCTACATACCTAACAACAAGACTTCTGATAGGATTCACAATGAGGACTCTTTGATCAAATTTAGCACCGGTTTTCTCCATTACCTCTTTGTTCTTCGAAGATTTTAAAACTGGAATTGGTTTGGTAGACCATAAACTGGTTATCTCTCTTATTAATTCGTTTGTAATCATGTGAGGGCCATCAATCCACACAAATTGGTCATGAATTCTGCTCAGTGCCAACCTAATCCATTTTTTGTCATAGAAGAAGTTGGGAAATCTCTACCACACATCTAATTTCTTTTCAACTAGGGATTTGTACTCTGGTTTCAGGGTGAAATCCTCTCCAACTAACTCATTTTTCCATAATTCCCCAAGCTTAGTGGGTGCATGTTCATCCATGCTATTGTGAATATATGCTCTAATATCTTTGGTTGGAAAAACCTCATAAGTTATATGTGAGAATGCGCCTAAAGGATCATCTTCTATAACTTTAGTGGGATATCTTTTGAACTTAGGTTGTGGTTTTTGTGAAACATCTACAACCCTCGATGTTACCATTGTAAATTGTATTCAAACTACCTTCAAACAAAAATTCTAGAAAACTAGGGTATGTAGGAATCACTAAATACCTTTTTACTTTGCTTTGCTAAACTAGGGTTTTGATGCTTTGAGCTCTGAATCGCCTTTTGCACTTGAAATTCCCTTCTCACTGCTCTATTCTCCTTCAAATTCTTTTGACAAAAAGAATTTTCCTTAGCAAATTTTCCTTTAACTCTTTGATTTGACCTAATTCTGCAATAAATTCTTCAATTGATAAAGTTGGCAACCCTAAAACTGTATGCATAGTCACCTTCTCAAGCTCTACAAATCTTTGTATTAGCATAATTCCTTCCACAATCTTCTTCAATAGATCAAGTTTTCTATTCTTCATGACATATCTTCGTGTTGTGGCTTCAACACCACTTTTTCGGTGGGGGACACAAGATATCCATTAAAGCTCCTTGTAAGCCATAGCTCTAGGCTTAGTTACCAGAGGAGACATCTGCATCGCAAGATGGTACAAACTCTCCCTTGTTCTCAGTCTCCTCTTTATTTCTCCAGATCTTTTCCATTTCCTTCTTTACTTCAACCGATCAATCTTTTTGACTGGTTGATATTTCTTTGAGCATTATTCCTTCCATTCATTATGGATCTGCATTGGTTAGCTTTGTGTCCAAATCCATAGCATGTACAATAGTAACCATTTAAGGGTTGAATCATTCTACCATTGTTATATCCATTCATCATTTGACTTCTGCATTCATTTACTCTATGTCCAAATATTTTGCATGTAAAGCATTGAACAGTAAAGGATGGAACATTCTAATTCATTCTACTTCTACATTTCATTGCTCTATGTCCATATTTATTGCAAAAATAACAAATACCATTGAAAGATGGGTACCTTTGTGCATTTGGTTCTCTGACCAGAGGTCCTTTAGCATTGTTTCTTTGATTTTAGATCTTGCCATTGTTCTTCTTTGAATCATTAATCTTTTCATCAGTCTTCTTTGGTTCATTGATCTTCTTTGCATTAGGTGTTTGATCTATTTTTGAGATTTCTCCTTTTTCAAGTCCCAAACCACCTTTTTCTTTAGATACTTTCTGAACTGCAATCAATTCATCAAGACTTGTAGAATGTCTTGAATTTATCCTCATGACTTCTTGCTTTCTCCAGATCTAATCTTAGATTTACCACTTCTTGTTCAAGCCTTATTCATTCATTAGATTTTATTTTCACCATTACATTTAGACATTCCTCAACTCTTTTCTTTTCTCCCACTTGTACTTTCAGTCTGGTGATATCTTCATTTGATTGCTTCAATTGTTCATTGACTTCCTTATGCTTTTCTCTAAATTTCTTGATATGCTCTCTTAATTTTCTGATGCATTCATTTCCTTCTTTAAGATTTTCCTTCATATCTCTATTTTCACCTTCAACTTTGTCAAGATCTTCAAGAGCAACTTTAAGTTCCCCATCTTTGTCAAGCATGCAATCTTCTTCTATGTATTCAATAGCAAGAATCTCTTCCAGAGGAATAGAAAACTTTCTATCAACTATGTGTTCAATCTCCAAGTTCTTCCCAAAGTAGTGAAGCTTCTTCTAGGGATCCAAGCTCTGATACCAATTGTTGAACACCAAAAATACTGAGAGGGGGGGGGGGGTGAATCAGTATTCTATTAAACCATTCAAAAATTAGCCATCCAATTACCAAAAAATATTTTACTGCAATAATGAATGAAAGCATGAAACATCCACAAAATCACATAACACATGAACACCAAGACTTTTACGTGGAAAACCCAAAATTGGAAAAACCACAATGAGGATTGGCTCACAAAATATTATATATGGATATAGTATATTACAAAAATGCTCATTGCAAGTGGACTCACTGCCCATAGAGAATAAGATATAAGATAGAACAGTTGGCTTATAACCTATTTGAATTGTTACAAATGCATCTACAACATGTTGGATTACAATTCCAATGTAGTACAAAATCAATCTTTGCACTGATCTGGATCAATGCTCTGCTCTGCTCCAAGTTCCCATAATTCACACAAATATGATCACATTCACATCACACACATGTAGGTGGAACACCATATATGTCATCTATCACTCATCACTCACTTGTCATACAAAAAAATGAAAACAATATGTTATATATATCCACATCAAGTGTAACTTCAATTAGGTTGGCCTAATTGGAAGTAACACACAAAATTGAACTTTTCTTCCTCAAAAAAATTCATCTAACCTTTGCACCTTAATTTGAAATTCAATTCACCTCAACATAGGTCAAGATGGATCTAATATATGTCCTACATAAGATATAATTACTTATTCATCCTTTGCAAAACATCAAATGTGTTAGGTTGGCCCTAAGTAAGACCTAAACACAAAAACCTTCATTTGTTTACCAAATTCGCCATATGTGGAGCTCAAAACACAATGCCATATGGAATTCCTACTCAAATAACATCTAGCAACTTATATTCAAAACCATAACACAAAATATTCATCTGTGAAGGAATGAAAATCTCCCACACACCAACACACTATATAGGAAAAGACTATGGTAAGCCAAAATAAATACTATCATTCATATCCTCCAAGATACTTCACCGAACAACAAAAAATCTTGGATTTAGATGCATTTGATGTTTACCGAGTTACAATTAGAATCACAGAGTGATATCTCTATTTGTAGAGGAGTGCAAACCCAAAAATTGATGCACAAAATCACTGTATTGGCATGTTTGTTACATAGGAAAATTTCTATGTGGGTGTACTTTGTGGACCAACTTATCTTGTAAAAATATCCTCAACAACACTTCTAAATCATGCTAGGATGATCCACAACAATGTTGACATCAATGACAATACTGGATCATGCATTATGTACATACCATGCTCATGTTGCCAGACTCATCATTAATGACAATCTCCTTAATCTTCCAACAATCCACTCATATGGTTAGATAAGAGAAGCTTTCTAAATCTTGAAGGAAAAGTCGACTTCTACCCCAATTATTAAATTTCCTAACCTTAAAGGCCATTACATAGTAGTCACATATGCATTAAGTGAAGTTTTAAGTGGCGTGCTTATGCACAATGGTCAAGTTGTGTCCCACGAGTTCAAAAAGTCTATCCTAATGAATTAAATTACCACATGGCTTGGAACTTGCAATGATAGTTACTATTTTTTTTAGTTCTTGGCTCCTTGCTATAGATGGTAGCCAATGTGGCTCAGTCTGCTTCAGTCAAGGGAGCACCAACTCTTTCTAGGGCTTCATCTTTCATCCTTTCATGTTTCATTATTTCTATCCTCCTTCTTTTCAACAAAATGTTCCAAACATCATTTGGTATATCCCTTCCTCTGATATTATGCATATTCAATTCCCTACATCAAATGTATTTGACTATGGATTCAATTATGATAGCTTTGTTTATCCTATCTACTCTTTATACATTTCTTACACTTTCCCTTTAGCATCTTATCTTTTGTACTGTACCATTGAATAGTGCTTCCAAGCCTTTATAGGAGGTGGGGCATCTTTAGGATTGCTTTTGTTTTATTTCTACCGTGTAGGCTTTTCATTTCCTTTTCCGATTCTTCTAAGTTCTTTGCTTCCTTCTCCTTCTTCCCTCTTCTGAATTTTAGTTGTTTCTTTTTCAACTTCCCTCTTCTCTCTCTATATCTATAATGTCAATTCTCTTCTTTTGTGCTAGCCCCCACCATCACTTTTCCTAACCAAAGGGGTCTCCATCCCTCTTCCAACACTTCTTCATCAACAACATTGGTGCTAATTTCCTTTGTCTTGTGGCCTTTGCTTGAATCCTCCTGTAGAGCCAATAGGGGTATTGTGGTAGTAGTTTCTTTGTTTCTACTATGAGGACTAGCTATAGATTCTCTTTTCTCACTAGCAACATCAAGAGTTGTGATAGCTGATATTTTGATCTCCTTGAGCTTTTCACAGGCTTCACAGACCTATGTCAATTCTAGCCCTTTCTCCTCACATACCTAACGCTTCCATTGGGAGACCACTTTCTTGTGCATATATGCCAAACATCTTGTCCACATTCTTTCTCATCACTAGAACCTTCTTGAATTCTAGGTGATCTTCCATTGATTTTTCTTCATATAATTTCCATATCTTGGCTTGTTGGGATCTTTAGGATAATTCAGTAGAACCTCTACACAACTAACATGTTATGCCTCTAACACTTCATAACCTAGTTTCAGAACCCAAATGGTCCTAGGTTCTATTGCTTCCATTGTGCAAAAATCTGTGGAAACTAGGAAAGTGATGTTAGTTTTGTATCTTTCCACAACACTTCTTGGAATCCTTTGTCTCTCATTCATTATTCTTTGGAATAATGCAAAGAAGGCATGAAGGGAATCATCTTGGGAATTAATTTCTCTAAGGATTCTCATATGGTCTGCTATTTGGTGTGCAATGGGCCTTGTAATTGACTAATTAACCTTTCCACAACACTTCTTGGAATCCTTTGTCTCTCATTCATTATTCTTTGGAATAATGCAAAGAAGGCATCAAGGGAATCATCTTGGGAATTAATTTCTCTAAGGATTCTCATATGGTCTACTATTTGGTGTGCAATGGGCCTTGTAATTGACTAATTAACCTTTCCAATCACAAGAACTTCCTTCAAGATGTAGAAGAGTAAACACATTACCAATGTGCCAGACTTGAACACATACTTCTTAATCTCCTTCAGATTCTCCATCAATTGTTGCCTAAGCAACTCACACAAGTTGTAATTAGCACTATTCTCAACCATTTCATGTGCCACATTGGTTGCGGTGGAAAATACTGAATTATCTTTGTTGGTGTAATAGATTTGAATCCAATGAGCATCGCTACATACCTAACAACAAGACTTCTGATAGGATTCACAATGAGGACTCTTTGATCAAATTTAGCACCGGTTTTCTCCATTACCTCTTTGTTCTTCGAAGATTTTAAAACTGGAATTGGTTTGGTAGACCATAAACTGGTTATCTCTCTTATTAATTCGTTTGTAATCATGTGAGGGCCATCAATCCACACAAATTGGTCATGAATTCTGCTCAGTGCCAACCTAATCCATTTTTTGTCATAGAAGAAGTTGGGAAATCTCTACCACACATCTAATTTCTTTTCAACTAGGGATTTGTACTCTGGTTTCAGGGTGAAATCCTCTCCAACTAACTCATTTTTCCATAATTCCCCAAGCTTAGTGGGTGCATGTTCATCCATGCTATTGTGAATATATGCTCTAATATCTTTGGTTGGAAAAACCTCATAAGTTATATGTGAGAATGCGCCTAAAGGATCATCTTCTATAACTTTAGTGGGATATCTTTTGAACTTAGGTTGTGGTTTTTGTGAAACATCTACAACCCTCGATGTTACCATTGTAAATTGTATTCAAACTACCTTCAAACAAAAATTCTAGAAAACTAGGGTATGTAGGAATCACTAAATACCTTTTTACTTTGCTTTGCTAAACTAGGGTTTTGATGCTTTGAGCTCTGAATCGCCTTTTGCACTTGAAATTCCCTTCTCACTGCTCTATTCTCCTTCAAATTCTTTTGACAAAAAGAATTTTCCTTAGCAAATTTTCCTTTAACTCTTTGATTTGACCTAATTCTGCAATAAATTCTTCAATTGATAAAGTTGGCAACCCTAAAACTGTATGCATAGTCACCTTCTCAAGCTCTACAAATCTTTGTATTAGCATAATTCCTTCCACAATCTTCTTCAATAGATCAAGTTTTCTATTCTTCATGACATATCTTCGTGTTGTGGCTTCAACACCACTTTTTCGGTGGGGGACACAAGATATCCATTAAAGCTCCTTGTAAGCCATAGCTCTAGGCTTAGTTACCAGAGGAGACATCTGCATCGCAAGATGGTACAAACTCTCCCTTGTTCTCAGTCTCCTCTTTATTTCTCCAGATCTTTTCCATTTCCTTCTTTACTTCAACCGATCAATCTTTTTGACTGGTTGATATTTCTTTGAGCATTATTCCTTCCATTCATTATGGATCTGCATTGGTTAGCTTTGTGTCCAAATCCATAGCATGTACAATAGTAACCATTTAAGGGTTGAATCATTCTACCATTGTTATATCCATTCATCATTTGACTTCTGCATTCATTTACTCTATGTCCAAATATTTTGCATGTAAAGCATTGAACAGTAAAGGATGGAACATTCTAATTCATTCTACTTCTACATTTCATTGCTCTATGTCCATATTTATTGCAAAAATAACAAATACCATTGAAAGATGGGTACCTTTGTGCATTTGGTTCTCTGACCAGAGGTCCTTTAGCATTGTTTCTTTGATTTTAGATCTTGCCATTGTTCTTCTTTGAATCATTAATCTTTTCATCAGTCTTCTTTGGTTCATTGATCTTCTTTGCATTAGGTGTTTGATCTATTTTTGAGATTTCTCCTTTTTCAAGTCCCAAACCACCTTTTTCTTTAGATACTTTCTGAACTGCAATCAATTCATCAAGACTTGTAGAATGTCTTGAATTTATCCTCATGACTTCTTGCTTTCTCCAGATCTAATCTTAGATTTACCACTTCTTGTTCAAGCCTTATGCATTCATTAGATTTTATTTTCACCATTACATTTAGACATTCCTCAACTCTTTTCTTTTCTCCCACTTGTACTTTCAGTCTGGTGATATCTTCATTTGATTGCTTCAATTGTTCATTGACTTCCTTATGCTTTTCTCTAAATTTCTTGATATGCTCTCTTAATTTTCTGATGCATTCATTTCCTTCTTTAAGATTTTCCTTCATATCTCTATTTTCACCTTCAACTTTGTCAAGATCTTCAAGAGCAACTTTAAGTTCCCCATCTTTGTCAAGCATGCAATCTTCTTCTATGTATTCAATAGCAAGAATCTCTTCCAGAGGAATAGAAAACTTTCTATCAACTATGTGTTCAATCTCCAAGTTCTTCCCAAAGTAGTGAAGCTTCTTCTAGGGATCCAAGCTCTGATACCAATTGTTGAACACCAAAAATACTGAGAGGGGGGGGGGGGTGAATCAGTATTCTATTAAACCATTCAAAAATTAGCCATCCAATTACCAAAAAATATTTTACTGCAATAATGAATGAAAGCATGAAACATCCACAAAATCACATAACACATGAACACCAAGACTTTTACGTGGAAAACCCAAAATTGGAAAAACCACAATGAGGATTGGCTCACAAAATATTATATATGGATATAGTATATTACAAAAATGCTCATTGCAAGTGGACTCACTGCCCATAGAGAATAAGATATAAGATAGAACAGTTGGCTTATAACCTATTTGAATTGTTACAAATGCATCTACAACATGTTGGATTACAATTCCAATGTAGTACAAAATCAATCTTTGCACTGATCTGGATCAATGCTCTGCTCTGCTCCAAGTTCCCATAATTCACACAAATATGATCACATTCACATCACACACATGTAGGTGGAACACCATATATGTCATCTATCACTCATCACTCACTTGTCATACAAAAAAATGAAAACATGCTGTATATATTCCACATCAAGTGTAACTTCAATTAGGTTGGCCTAATTGGAAGTAACACACAAAATTGAACTTTTCTTCCTCAAAAAAATTCATCTAACCTTTGCACCTTAATTTGAAATTCAATTCACCTCAACATAGGTCAAGATGGATCTAATATATGTCCTACATAAGATATAATTACTTATTCATCCTTTGCAAAACATCAAATGTGTTAGGTTGGCCCTAAGTAAGACCTAAACACAAAAACCTTCATTTGTTTACCAAATTCGCCATATGTGGAGCTCAAAACACAATGCCATATGGAATTCCTACTCAAATAACATCTAGCAACTTATATTCAAAACCATAACACAAAATATTCATCTGTGAAGGAATGCAGATCTCCCACACACCAACACACTATATAGGAAAAGACGATGATAAGCCGGAAGGAATACTATCATTCATATCTTCCAAGATACTTCACCGAACAACAAAAAATCTTGGATTTAGATGCATTTGATGTTCACCGAGTTAAAATTAGAATCACAAAGTGATATCTCTATTTGCAGAGGAGTGCAAACTCAAAAAATGATGCACAAAATCACTGTATTGGCAGGTTTGTTACATAGAAAAATTTCTATGTGCGTGTACTTTGTGGACCAACTTATCTTGTAAAAATATCCTCAACAACACTTCTAAATCATGCCAGGATGATCCACAACAATGTTGACATCAATGACAATACTGGATCATGCATTATGTACATACCATGCTCATGTTGCCAGACTCATCATTAATGACAATCTCCTTAATCTTCCAACAATCCACTCATATGGTTAGACAAGAGAAGCTTTCTAAATCTTGAACGAAAAGTCGACTACTACCCCAATTATTAAATTTCCTAACCTTAAAGGCCATTACATAGTAGTCACATATGCATTAAGTGAAGTTTTAAGTGGCGTGCTTATGCACAATGGTCAAGTTGTGTCCCACGAGTTCAAAAAGTCTATCCTAATGAATTAAATTACCACATGGCTTGGAACTTGCAATGATAGTTTAGGCATTAGAAGTTTGAAGGAATTACTTGTTGAGCAATCGATTTGAATTGAAAACAAGTAACTTGGGACTCAAGTATATTTTCACGTAGCCCAACTTGAATGCACACCAAATGTGATGGTTGAAATTGGTATTAGATTATGATTTTAACATTAGCTATATTAAAGGCACCAAAAATTGAGTGGCTAATGCTCTTAGTTGTAAACAAGACACTATTGTGATGACTACTTTTTGATAAAATTTATATGAATAGGTTTTGAAATGTTCTTCAAGAGATGAATTCTACGAGTAAGTTGAGAAAACTCTTTCAAAAATTCCATAGGATTACCCATATGATTAGTATTAATTTGTTCATAGTTTTCTTTTGAGGTACCAAGATAGAATGTATGTTCTAGATTAGGGAGGTTTGAGCATATTAGCTCTAAGAGAAGCTCACTATGCACCATATTCAGGATACCTTGAAGTAACAATTTGATAGTTGATTTAAAGCCATTGCATTTTTGGAAATAAATCAAGTGGGATGTATCTAATTTTGTAGCTAAATGTTTAGAGTGTTAGCAGGTTAAGGATGAACACATGCATCCTACATGATTACTTTATCATCATGATGTACCATAATGGAAATGAAAAGTTATTAGCATGGATTTTGTCTAAGGTTTTTTGATGTCTAGGAAGTGCCATAGTATGATCTTGGTGGTAATATACAAAGTCACAAAAGGTGCTCATTTGATACCATGAAACTTGTCAGATGGTGTGTTGGACCTTGCAAGAAGCTTTATTTAGAATTTTTTTAGACTTTATGGAGTTCTATAAAGGATTTCCTCAAATAGAGATATGTGGATGACTTTGAGTTTTGTCAAACCTTACTTTTACCATTGGGAACTTAGTTGAACACTAGCTCAACTTATTTCCTAGAGATTTATTTTCAAATTGAAAGGGTGAACAAAGTCTTATAGGAATCACTGTGAATGTATTGTATGGACCATCAATACAAATTGTAAGAATACCCACCTCTAGTTGAGTTTTTATAGAATAATTCATATGAATCTAATTTGAAAATGACTTTGATTTTTGGTATGACAAAAAATGAAGAACACCCATTAGTTGGGATACACTCGAAGATAGGGAGTGTATTGGGCTAAATATATTAGAAAAACTAGAACAAATTAAATTAATCAAAAGAGGCTGACAAAAGTAATTGAAAGGAAAAATATTTGTCAACTTAAAGAAATTTGCAAGATAGTTTGTCATAGGAAAACATTCCTTAGAGTTAAACCTCATAAAAGTTTGATTAAGTTTGAAAAATCAACAAAGCCAACTCCTAGTTTTGTAGACCATTTTGAAGTGTTGAAAGTCATTAACCCAATTGCATACATATTAGACTTGTCACGTGCTCTTGCTCAATTGTATAATGTCTTTCATGTGTTTTATTTGAAAAAGCATATAGCAATTTACTCTCATATTCTTGGTTGGAACTCTTTATAGGTTTTGGACCTAGGAGTGCTAACAATAGTGCCTCTTAGAGTGTTCAAGGTTCACAAGCTTTGCTTGTGTAATAGAGAATTATTTTAGTGGAAGGTCTAGTGGGACCAAAATTTAGAAGATAGTGCCATATGGATGGACTTCAGAGAGTTCCATAATTTTTTTTTATCTTTTTACATAAAATTTTCAATTAAACCTTTGTTGACATGATTAAATAATCCATCATAATGATGGATTTTTCCTAGAGGGGAATGATGTCATATCCCATTTTTGTTATTTTTTATGTTTTAGAAAAACATTGAAAATGATGGTATTTATTGCTTTATATTACAACAATTTAACAAATTGTCATCTCTATGAAATGATTTTGATTTAAATTGATAGTTAAAATAAGCTTGATAAATGCAAATATTTGTTTTCATAAACTAACAATGTTTTCTTGATGATAAGCAATTGATATTTTTAATATTTCATGAATATAATGTTTTGATAACAACTAGACCAATTACCATTTGTTGACATGAGGTGGATGCAAGATAGTGTTTTCCTCTCATGTACATTGATATAGAATATCTTCCAAGAGAGGAAGATAAATTTTGACATTAAGGATGTCAAATCATGATAATCTAAGAACCCACACACACTTGCATAGGTTTGTTTGTGAGATAAATACATCCTAAGCATATTATTAGTTTTCCTAAAATGTTGTGAGTTGGTCTTTTCTTTTGAATGCCTTTGCAAAATTTGGTTTGAGTCATGTAGGTCATTTCTTCGATCTAACTCAAAACATCATATGTAAAATAATTATATCAAATAATTAAATACTCAAAATAGATTTAAAAATTAAAAATTAAAATTTTTTGAAAATAAATTTTAAGTATTTATTTTGTTTAAGTTTGTGATGAAACAAACTTTAACCAATTTATTTTATTTTAAATACTTATTTGTGATAAAAAAAAATAACTATTTTTAAAATCTCCACATTGAATATTACTTGTAACTAATAAAAAAAAAAAGTTTTAGAAAAACCCCAACAATCAATTTGAATTTATTTTTTAGTAGAGCCAAATTGGAAAAGGGGTGTTACATTTTGGAGGTGGAATTAAGTGAGATGGATGTGAGAAATAGGAGACCATCTTTTGCATTATGAGTTGGCAATTTCTTTTAAATTTTTTGGGGGAGATGGGGGATAGGTTTTATTTCTATATTTTACTCCATTTAAGAATTCATTCTACAATTTGGCTTAGAAGTTTGGATTCCAAACTTGCCTTTGTTTCTCTCTTTTCATTGATTTTCTTATGTAGGGGTGTGGGAATTTAGGTGCAGATTTTGAGGGATTTTTTTTTAAAAAAAAAATTCTTTTTATCATTTTTCTTTTGTGATTTTCGTAGGCAATAGTGTGGAGGTTAGTGTTAAGATTTGACTTGCATTTGTATTTATTTTTTTAATTATTGCTGTACCTAGGTGTGGAAATAAATTAGAAAATTTGGATGTATTTTGGAGTGATAAGCTGTTAGTTTTTGTTTCCATTTTTCCACATTCAAACTCTTTCAATAATTGATAAAATTAGAGATTTAGAGCTGCATTTAAATATTTCTGTGGTGTTGAAAATAGTCAAATAAACTTTTGTTTTTAGATGTTCTTATTTTGTATATAACTATCTAATTTTGTTTACAACTATTTATTATCATTGAAGTATGGATATAGGTGTAGTTATTTTGTTTGTTTAGCTGCACCAAAGCTATAGTTTGTACAAGATTTTGAAATCTTCATTTAAATTTATTTATATATTTATATTTATAGGGAGATCATCATATTCAAGTTTATATTTTTTTTTGATAAGAAAAGTTATCTGAGATTATGTCAAATGCGTGTTTACATGTTTGCTATTTTATAGACACTTAAAAACCTCTGTTAATGAAGATACAAGGTCATTCCAATGCCCCTCTATAGATAAGGTTAAATGCATACATAACTTTCTAAGCATTTGAACTAGTATTATCATTATTATTATTATTTATTTATTATAAATGCAAACCCTATCATTGAGGATGTAATAACATTACATTTCATCATACAATTTATAGTTGCAAACCTTTGGCATTTCATCATGTTTGTTGCTATAATTAATAAAAAAAATTGTCAAATGGATCATGTACTTCATGCATGCATAGGGACTACATTATTGGGACATGATAATATTTGTTTACTTTTGATTTTCATGAGACATTACGATAAATAAAAATATAAATTTTGGGCATGCATTGGAACTGCACTTTCAAAGCTATTTGATATTTAATTTTATTCACTTTGTGTATACATTTTATTTATGATATGAGCTCTTGATTAATTTTTTTATATACATATATATGAATATATGTATAAAAGAGAACTTGGAGTTATAAATATATCTATATGTGTGTGAATATGTATTAGTATAAAACATCATTTCTAGCTATAGTTAATGCATAAAGTTGCATAGTATTTTATATTTTTCTTGTAAAATCATAAAATACAAATGTAGATGAAAAAATGATATTTTATACATGTAGATTTTAAATTGATTTCACTTGTTCTCTTTTGAGAGCCATAGATTGACATCAAATAAAAATAAAAATTTATTAAACCAACTTAAAGGAAAGGTATGCTAGGAGTATGGTAAATAATTGGTTAAATTATATAACTAGTATGTTGGTTATGCATTGTGTTTTCTTTGATGGTCATTTTGGACAAGTCAAGCACGACATAGTAGTGCCACAAAGAGATGATTAGGATTTTGTAATTTCTAGTAAGAAAGCTTTGGCCAAAGTCATGTTATGGATACATGCATAATCAATTTATAGTACATTTTAGGATTTATGTTAGTAAGAAGTCAACCATATTCAATGTTAGTGTAAATAAGTACATTATACAACTTGTAATATTTTATCCTACTTAAGAGAGTCCTATTAGACACTTACTAAGTCCACACTCAGGGAATTTTATTTTTTCTTACCTCATGTGATTGAGACACATGTACTCACCTTTTGAGACACCCATCTCATGTAAAGTCCTTTACATGCAAGTGCCTCATTATATATTTTTTATGATAGATATTTGTCTTATTGTGTTTACAATTCATTGGTGGAAGTTATTAGATTTTTCATTGAGATTTTGTCTACTCCAATATGGTATTAAAGCCATGAATTACAATTCCTTTCTTCTCTATAGTGAATACCACACATAGCCCCACCAAAGGTGTCTTGAGGAGATAAATAGACATTGCCATTAAGTCTCAAAGGCTCAAATTAGCTAAGGTCACTCATTGTTTTGTCAAATTTTGACATAGGAAAATTATATAGTTTTTTGGGCTCGAACCATATTGTACTATATAAAATTCATATGAATCCACACCTAAATGATTTTTTGTCATAAAAGGATTTTTTTTTAGAGGGGGCCCTTAGCTCTACCACTCTATAAATTTTTGATCTAGTTTTTTGGTGTCTAAAAATTTGATAGATCTAGTTTTTTGACATATTTTTGTTCGGACCAAGGGTTCAATCCTCCATTGGCATTCCAAGTCACCCTTTGCACTAGTTTTTTGATAACCTCTTCCAACATGTGCAAATCATTTTTTGATGCAGGAGCATCCAGGTGCATGGGCAATCTTGCACACCAAAAAAAAAAAAATTGTCTTTTGAATTTTTTGTTGTTTTGGTTTGTTGGTTGTGTCTTGCAGGTGAAATTCAATTATTTTAAAAAATGCTCAAAATTCAAATCTTCTAATTGAATTAAATTTAATTCTAATTCAAATTGGAATTGATAGAAGTGGGAATTAATGAAAACTTGGGAGTTACAAAATTTCATGCCCAGGAATGAGGGGACTATTCTTGGGATATGTAGTTTCATATTTTTTAAAAATTAGCATTAAATGGTTAATGTGGTGGCAGGTGCCTAGGATGAGTGGTGTAGTAGGATTGTGTGGAGGGAGAATTTGGAAAAAATAATTGATTTTTGTAGGAGAATTGATAGAGAAGATTTTTTCCAATGCCCGAGAAAGGAAAAATGAAGTGTTGATGCTGCCTGGAGGTGAAACAAAGCCAACACCCAAATTGGAGAGGGGTGCTAGGAGGTGAAAGTAAAGAAAAATTAAATAAATTGTGAGGTAAACTTGCTTTTGAGGTCAAAGGGTCACCCAAGAGTGGAGTTGGAGAAGTTGGAGATGCTTTTTACTGTTGTAATTGTTTAGAGGTATCTGGTTGCAGAAATTTTGATGTTGAGGGCAATAAACATGCATGTAGATGATTTCCTGTGTTTTTTTTTTCTCATAGATCAATGTTACCAGCTCTTGGAGATTGTAATGAATGAAATCAACATGTCATGAAATTATTGTCATTATCTTTGCTCGATAATTTTTATTTGAGTTTTCAAATAATTGATTTCGTCGTTTCCAAGCTTTCTTTCCTGTGTTATGTGAAGGAGTTGCAATAACCAAAAATCCAATAGGATTCTTGGTTATTGATTTACATCAATTGGTATCAAAGCAGGTTAATTGAAGAGAGCATGGAATATAGAGGATGGGCTAGAGGAAGAGCCCCATGAGGAGAAGAAAATCCAATAATGATGGAGATGTTGAGAGGAATAACAACACAATTAGAAGCCATAGAAACAACACAACGAAGAGGAGTGCATGTAGAGATGTTAGTGAAGATGAAGTTGAAGAAATTGAGGATGCAAGAGGAAGAATGGATGAGCAAGAAGATAGATTTCTATAGATTATATCAAAATTAGGAAGAAAGCCTAGAATGGATCCACCAAGCTACAATGGGAGTTTGAATCCAAAAGAACTCATTGATTGGATTATAGAGATGGAAAAATATTTTGATTTGGAATCCATAGAAGATAAAAATAAGGTGAAGTATTCTTGTAAAAGGTTGAAGAGACATGCATATTTATGGTGGGATTGACTACAAATTGAAAGGAAAAGAAAAAGGCAAAGAAAAGATAAAGTCATGGGATAAAATGGTGATTAAATTGAAAGAATTTTTTTTGCCAATGGATTATCATATCAACTTGTTTAGAAGATTACAAAATTTGAAACAAAAGGGTTCAAGTGTTATGAAATACACTGCAAAGTTATACAGGCTTAGCATTTGAGCTAGACATGTTGAAGATGATGAGGAGAAAGTGGAAAGATATGTCAATGGATTACAAGATTCAATCCAAGATGAACTCAGTTTGGTTATGATGAGAATAGTAGAAGAAGCCTACTGATATGCTTTTAAGAAAAAATAAAACCTGGAAAGAAAGCAATAAGGTAATTCCATAGGTAGAGGGCAACCTTTAAGAGGTAGATAACAAAAAATAGTGGAAGAGGACAACCATTAAAGGAATGTTGGCATTTCAATTTGCACCTTTGGAGTGTGTATTGGAAACACACAACTATGCACAAATAAACTACTCTTCAAATTAGGAGGGAAAGCTCCCTCTTTTGCTGATTATGCGTTAAAAGAAATGTAAACTATGTTCCTATATTTTTAAGTCAATTGAGAGCACAAGGTTTATAAAAATCTATGCATTGTAGTTGAGGTTTTCTTTGGTTTCGTAATCTCAACTACAACTAGGCCTATTTATAATTCTTTGATCTCCTTAGGTAAATTTAGAGCGAGAGGATTCAGAAGTAACTGGGAATGATTTGGGTAACTTAGACAAACTATTTCTTAGAATGCATTCGAAGGCTCATTGCTCTTTCAAATTTATGTTGAAATAAAAGTTTATGCAAGTAAACATCAAACGATAAGATATCTTAGGATTCCCTCGAAGGCTCATTACTCTTTCGAGGTGTAGTCTAAAATAAAGATTATTAAGAATAGGACAACAAACAATAAACTAAATATCAAGATTCCCTTGAAGGCTCATTTCTCTTTTTGAGTAGGATGAAATATAGATTATAAGAAACAACAAATATTGAAGGATATTGAAACTTTGGATCAAAGGCTCATTGCTCTTTTGACTTATTTTCTCAAACTCAATCAATGATTAAACTTTTGGGACAAAAAATGGTATGAAAGAGGACAATCATAAAAGATATGATCAACCAAATAACACTTGATAAATATTGAACACAAGTACATGAACAACAAGAAAGCAAGCAAACTAGATTAGCCTTTCGTTATCACAAGTATGGTTCAAGAACATATACTAAGTAACAAATTCGAAGGCTCTCAAACTCAACATTTTGTTACAATGAAGTAAAGTTAAAAAATAATGAGCAAAGGTTGCTCTTATTTATAGACACTCAAAGGAGTAGGGAACCCTAAAATATCCTTGAGTTAACATTCAGTTCTTGCCAATCAACAAGATTTATTCCTATGTCTAAATAAATGTAACTTAATAGTTAATTGGAAAGACTACTTCAGTTAACTGCTTCTAAACTAAAAAGAACTTAGTTGTACAAAAGGTGTCTCCAAAAATAGACATGCATGAAAGGTGGGATATAGAGTTAACTTGGAAAAGGCATCAAGTTTAATTGCTTGTCTTAAATGCTATCTTTGGAAAGGTAGGACGTCTCAACTGGTAGTTCACACTTCAGCAATTTGAGTAATTAACTCCTCCAACTAGCTGTTAACTATTTTGGTGTATGGACAACTGATATTTCTTAGGATGATGTCATGTCTTCACAACATCTCCTCACCACTTGCAATCTGATCCTGAAATTCACTCCTCTTGATAGTTTCATCATCAAGCTTTGCTGACATGGCTACAACTTGACTCAACCTACAGTCAATAGGGTCACCACAGAAAATACTACAGATGAGGTCCTGAAACTACGTCTACACTTCAGCTAGCTCAATGTACTCACCAATTTCATGTTGGTACTGGCAAGGGATAGATTTCACCAATGTTCTTACGAACTTAACAACACTTGCCGCATTTTATTTGCACCCAATCAATTCTACAAAGATTGTATCATAAGCTTTTACCTTGTAGACAAGTTGTTCTTTCCAAGTGAAAAAATTCTGCTTTCTCTCCTTTGTAGTGATTGAATCATACACCATTCTTAAGTCTGAGATGGGGATTTCATCTCGAGGACTGCTCTCTGCTATGCTTTATTCTGATTCTTGGATTTCCATGTGAAGGTTGTGGGAATTGTACCTTAGTTGGTACAACTATGCAAATATGAACCAACCCTTAGAGACATACTCTTCCACTTGATATCTCAGGTGCTTCCCATATATAATTAGCTGACTTAGCTGATTTTGTTCAGTGGGTAATTCCAACATTTTTGGAAGCAAGGTAGTGATGTTTGAAGTGCCATGAAGGAGGTTGGAGATGTATTGTCGTAGCTGCTAGTTTTCAACCTTGAGGGCTTATTTTTCTTCACCATCCTTAACCACTTTTTCCTTTATGCTCACTACTGCAACCTCAAAGAGATCTACCTCAACCTGGTGTGTGCTTTTACCAAGGTTGGCTTTTACCAAAGTGAAGTCATCAACCTCTACTTCATCTTCTTTTTTGTCCTCAGGTGGTGCAGCGGTCTCAATGAAAATCTCATTGTCAGTGTTCCTTTCCACATGAGCTTACTTTTTGAGCTTCTTCTCTAACGTGTCTTGGTAGACATGATCGAATTTTGCAAAGTTCAATTGGTAGGATGACTTTCTCCTTTTCCTACAAAGGAGATTCTCAAGCCAAGAAGAATATTAACTAACCTCGCTGGAAGGATTGGTGCTAGTCCCATGAACTCTTGATGAGTGAGATTGTGTTGAGATGTCATGTGGCAAAAAATATGGCTCCAAGTCAATATGGATTGGAGACTACTACAGTGGTGATGGAATAGGAGGCTCTATTTCTACCTCTGGCACTGTCTCAATTATATCTGTGGCTTTGTTCACATGTTGCTCTTGTTGATTTACATCAACAACTTACGTTTTTCCCTTTGTATGTCCTAACATTCTACTTCCTTCAAGAGGGTTACTACTTTCTTTTTGTCTCAATTTCCACTTTGAAGTGGAAAGTAGTGTGGTGGTAACTGGTGGTGGCTCTAGGATTGGAGTAACTACCTTTTGCATCCTCTTGCTGTCCAAGAAAAGCTGGCTATTCCTTACAACTTTTCTTGTCCTTTCCTCAATGGATATGCTTTCCTTGGCATACCAATCAATGAACCAAAGTTTCTACGAGTTGATTTGGTCTTTGAAATATGTGGGAAGTATGACATACCAATCATCATTTGATAACCCTTCCACATCCTTTGATAATAAATCAACGATCTATGGAAGCGTGAACCTGCTATAGTTGCGCTTGCACACTTCAAATTCGTCTTCACAGCTAAACCAATAGTCCTCCATGGAAGGTTTGTGTGAAGAATGGTGGCCAAGGTGAGTTGAAAAGTGACCCTAAGGGTCATATGAGCGCCTTTCAATGAGAAAATTAATATTAAGTTTCATCATCTCATGGCTCATTGTCTTGGCATCAACTGCTGATGTGCACTTGTAAATACCCATCTGAAAAGGAAAGTTGACAACTATCTTGAGTTTACTGTGTAGAAAGATGTGGACTTTGTGCAACTATCATAGAAACTCCATGAATACCACTTTATTCGATGCATAATGGGGTAACATGGCTGGATGACCTGAGTATCCGTATACACAGATGTAGGTAAATGTGGGAAATTGGATGAACCAATCCGCCCAACCTACCATCACCAATTTTGCTTCTGGTGAAATGCGTACATGTAACTCATGATCAATGTCCTTCACTATGTTCATCAGGAACTGGTCATTCAACCACTTGAAGTTTCTTTCTGATCGTGAGAATTCAAGTTGCTAGAAATGTTGACAAACCTTCTACAAACCCAAAGTTCGTACAATATTCAACCCTCTAAACTAGCCTTGAAAGGTTATCAGATACATGAGGTATGAACACATACAAAATTCATGAGCTTTGAAGCAACCGATCATTTGGTTGTGGAGAATGTCATTCATCAAGGCAGGCTAGTCATAGTGTTCTCTGCTGTTGACAAGTTGAGACATGATGTAATACATCCATGGCTGGAACTTGTTTACCTTTGCTTGATTGGTGAAACAGTTGAGTAGTGTGATCATGATCACATACTCGTCTTTGAATTCTCCACATCCCATGTTCTTTGGCAAGTTGGTTATTTTCTTTTTAAGCCACCTTTCTACCATTTTCCCTTTCACATTCCTCCATAGATATGACCAAGCTATTCACACAAGGTGGAATAGCAAATCATCTCTCTATATCCTTTGGCTTGAGACTACATATTACTCGCCCATCTATTGATTGAATCCCTCATGCAATAGGGTTGTAATGCTTTACACAAGCAATTAAAAATTTGATGCTATGCACTGAGATGGGAAATGAAATTGCCTCAAGCAACTCATATTGCTCAATATTTTGCATTATGGTGTGATCCATGCCATCTACCTTGGCCAAATCAACTTCTAGGTGTGCTCAATGCAAATTGGTGTCAACCATCTTCAGGAATTCATGAAGCAAGACCGATTTGGTCTTGAATTCAACCTGAGAGAATTGCATTATGAAAATCTAGAAGATTGACTGGGAACACACCTATACTTGAACAAATTTTCACGACGGCTTAAAATAGCTTCCTTGAGGGGCAATTTTTACGAAAATTTCTAAGACATGGGTTTTGTTAGGAATATCTTTTGGAATGGACCTAGAACATCAGATTTTCAAAAAAGTAACTTTTTCTTAGACATGCAACAACCCCTTAGAGGAAAAATCTATAAAAGCTTATTTTTCCTAAAAAAATATGGCACATGGGTTTTGTAGGTGCCTGTGAGTTGATCAAACCCAATTCATTGGTTTATGAAAAAGGTGACTTTTTGTAGAAACCCTAAAAAGTGGGGATGACAGGGATATTTTCTCATGAAATTCTGGCACATGGGTTTTGTGGCCAATGTTGTGCTGAACGAACCCAGAAAGTTAGATCTGTGAAAAAATGGAGTTTTCCTTGACATGCAAAAAAAGCTAAGATAAGTAGAAGAAATTGGGGGAAAATGTTGGAGATATGAACTATCTTTAAATACTGATGCCTGGATATATGATCTCTTGAAAATTGTTCCTTTGTGCAACTTGATCTTGAAAACATGAAGAACATTGAAAATGGCTTCTGTTAGATCCTTCAGATGGCGTTCGAGAGAAAATATCTATGTTTTAGCTCTTCAACCTATAAAGAATAATGAATTATGATGCCTAGATGCTTGATAAATATGAATTTGAGGTGGACACATTAGTTAGGGTGCCAAAACCCTAATTGAGGAGTTATCTCGCATGATTGAAAGTTAACTAAAAGAGTCTCCACCAATTTGGGATGCCTAGGCTTGAGAAAGTTTTCAAAATATGCAACTAGGAGTTAACTTTGGATGCCACCTTGCCAGTGTTGAAGATTTTCACTTTCTTCTTGATAAACAACCTCCATTTGATTCCTGATTCTAGTCGTTTGATTGATCTTGAGGCTTGGTTGACAGATTCATTGCAGAGCTAGATCAACTCTAAAGAGATGTTCTTGGGAGTTGAAAACCATGAAAATGAGTTTTGATGGCTCAAATTTCTAGGCACCTTTTTGAGATAGGGTGCCTCTGTTTGCCAATGTTAGCCATTTTTTAGTTATTTTGAATTTCTTCAATCTTGACCTCCCATGCTTTGATATGTAACTACCAGTAATTGATGATCCCTGTGGACTGGATGTTGAATCCATCACGAAGTTGGAAGAATCCTAGAAAGGATGACTGGTTGTGTAAGCTTTGGAAGTTGATTCAGGAGGTTCAAATTCTTGGGTGCCCCTAGCCTAGAGGGGCACCTTTGTGCTTCTGAGATACAATTTTCACTTTGTAATCCTTGATGAAATGTTCCATTTTGGTCCTTGCTGCCGGGAGTTTGACTACTCTGATGTATTTGTTGATGGTTTGATTGTGAAGACTGATCAACTCTAAAGAGGTCTTTTTGGGAGTCACGAAGTCTGAAAGTAGCATATGGGGCTCCAAAAAGTTGGGGGCCTTTTGCTAGAAGGGTGCATTTTCTTCCATAGCCAAATTTTCATATTTTCAACTTGCCTTAAGTTTCAACATTTTCGTGCTTGACCTTTGTTTGTGAGTGTTTGACAGGTCCCAAAAGCTGGCATTTGGATTCATCATGAAGTTTGAAGGATTCAAAGAAGATGCCTTAGAGAAGACATCTGCTAAAAATCACAACTGGTTTCTCAAAATGTTGAGCACCCCTGGCCTATAGGGGTGCAGTTACTTTGATGTTCATCAATTTATCCTCCATTTCACACACTCGTTTGATCAACCGCTACTGTCGTTTGATATGTTCTTTGAGTTGGAAAATAGATTCGTTGTGATGTTGGGCTGAATCCAGGAAGATCATTTGGAGATAATCAATCCAAAAAATAACATCTGAGAGCTGTATTTCATGGGAGCCCTCGGCCTACAGGGGTGCAGTTCCCTTGATAGACTATTATTTTGGATGACTCTTGCCATCAACATCTTTTGCCTCTACCTTCGTTTGCCGATGTTTGATGAATTTGGTGAACTTGCTTAACGATTTGTCAGAAAGCTAGCAAAATTTTGAAGAAGATGACTGGTTTTGCAATTGTTAACAACTATAGTTGGCCTCTTTAATTCATGGGCACCCCTGGCTAGTAGGGGCGCTTTGGGCTCCAAGGTTAGTCATTTCTTGATGATTTTGACCCCCTTGTACTTTACGTTCACCGTCTTGCTTGACTGGGTTGATTGCTGCTTTTGACGACATGACCACATTCACCTTTGTGATTGTTCTCACTATTCTACTTGCATGGAAATTTGAAAAGTTGACGCAAGCATTGAGTTTCAAGGAATCTCCTTTGTAGCAAGGCGTGCATCTTGCAAACTTAGAATATTTTTGGAAAATTTCAACTTTTGAAATTCCCCTCCATTATGAAGCATCTTTTTGAGCATCTTTCACCATAGAATTATTTTTACAGTGTCTAAAACTTGGATCTTGATACCTAGTAGTGGCCATTTGCCATTGTTGACCTCGGGAGTCCTATATTTTCTTTTGAAAAAGTGAAATAGATCCACTAGAGAAAACTTGAATTTTTAATGATTTTAATGGAGAGTCGAATGATTATAGTTCCCGAGGAGTAGACACAATAATACACTACTACCTATGGGGCACTGGAAAATCAAAACAAACTAGCCTCCCACCCACCCATAGAGCTATATCCTCCTAAGTTCTTAATTAATTAGCCTGCTAGCAACTCTATATCCTCCCACCCCCCTGGGGGTGGGAATTTTAGTTGGCGGAGGGAGTAGTTGTTGTTGGGTCTGACTTGACCAGTGTGATTGTGAAGTGAAATTAACCTATCAAAATCATTTTGAGTCAATTCTGGAAAGGTCCTATATTTTAGGGTTTTCCTAAAAATAGGGGCCTAAAACCCTAATTTTCATTTTTTTAAAAATTTGCCAATATCCTCTTGACAATAAATCCACAAAAATCCCATGCTTTGTTTGACCTAAAATTAACTTTTGACAATAATTTTACAAGATTTAGACCATTTTACCAAAATGCCTTATTGAAGCAAAATTTTTATTCTAGGTACAACATTAGGCTCCGTCTGGTGACCATGTTAGATACTTACAATATAGGAGAGTTGAGAATCTCTAGGTTTTTAAAGTGCAAACCAATATCTTAGCAATTGGGCAATGGAGTTAGGACTTTTCAAAACACCTATTGATTGGAGTTTTCCTAAAATTCACCTAAAATAAGACTACCTAAGTAATCACCTAAAACATGACAAAGCTTTATGGAATGGGGAAATACATTACGACATAACGAAAAACAAAAAGAAAACTACTTACAAATTTTTACTCCACCCCCGAAGGGATGAAATGTTTTAGATACTGCCCATTATATGGCAATGGGAAAAGCCTCCGATCTGGGTTTGAGAGAATATAAGAATTCTCCCTTGCGAATTCATGGATCTTGAAGGGCCCTAGCTAAAGGGTGTCAAGTTTACCGTGCATTCCCTTGGGCTTGTGTCTCTTGTCCCATAACAGGACTTTATTTCCGATCTCAAAGTCTTGCTGATGAGCCTTCTTGTCGAAGATCTTCACTCGCTCTTGATGCTGAGTGATCTTATCAACTACCTCCTCCCTTTCTTCTTGTAGCTTAATCAAGCACAAGATATGTTTCTTGATAGGATCTTTGAATTCCTCATCTTCCACCATAGATGCCAACTACAAAGTGGAAAATTCCAGTGTGATGGGTAACATAGCCTCCATGTCATACAAAATAGTAAAAGAGGAAGTGCCAATAACTCTCTTTGGAGTGATTTTGTCAGCCCAAAGAGTGTTAGACAATTTCTTGTGCCAAGCTCACTGATTGGATTCAACTAGCTTGCGTACAATTGTGATAATGTTTTGGTTGGATGATTCAGCTTATCCATTACCCTGCAGATAATAATTTAAAGAATGGGACAAGGTGATATCACAATAAAAAAAAATGTTACAAGCTCCTCAGATGAGAAGCTTGTTGTGTTGTCAGTTACAATCTTTCATGGTACCCTGAAGCGAGAAATGATATTCTCTTTCAGAAAGTCACACACGACTTCAAAGGTAGCCTGCTTGGTAGGAATCACATCAACCCATTTTGTGAAATAGTATGTTGTTGTAAGGATATAAACATGCCCCTTACTGGAATGTGGATTGATCGGATCTACAAAGTCTAAGCCCCATTGTTGAAATGGAGTGTCTACGATCATCGACCTGAGTGGAATGGCTGCCAGTTTAAGTTTTCCAACAAATTGTTGGAACATTTGACATTTGTACACCCAATCATATGCGTTGCGAAACATAGTTGGCTAGTAGAATTGTGCTCGTAGGATTTTGAATGCCATGACCCTTGATGAGAAGTGGCCACCACATGCTTCACTGTGGAATGTCTTGAACTACTACCGTTGTTGGTCCCTATTGACGTATAGCAATAATGTTCCATCAATCCCACACTTGTATAAAACGTTGTTCCTAAGCATGCAGTTTTGTGCTCTCAATCTCAGAGTTCTTTTTTGCTATTTTTCCAAGTGAGTTGGACATTCTCCATAAGTTAAATAGTACCAAATCTCAGAGTACCATTCCTTAAAAAAATCAACTAATAGGATCATAGGAAGGTCCTCTTCAATCTTTGTTCCAATACACTATCAATAGCTTGGTGCTTTAGATCACCGACTTCTGCAATCAGCTGACACAAAACTCTCCTGCAAACGAGTTTGGTTGGCTTAATCTCCAAGTTGTATTCCTAAACCTTTGTGATCCAGTTACCTGTTTTTGTGCCCATCTCTTGTTGAGTTAGGACACTTTTGATTGCCAAATTTGTGACATACACCATTGTGTGGGAGTTCAAGATGTAGAATCTGAAATTTTTAGCAGCCCTCACAACTACATATGCATTATTTTCTATTTGAGAGTACTGAGACTCATTGTCTTTGAAGCTATTTCTCATGAAAGCAACTGGAAATTCAGTTTCCTCATTCAAATTTTGTGTCAGTATGGTAGAAAGAGTGTGTTTTGACACGTAGCAATAAAGGATGAATTCCTTATCAACGTTTGGTCGGAACAACACTAGTGCTTGAATGATGGCTTCTTTATTTGGACAAATGCCTTCTTTCCTTCTTTTGTCCATTTGAAGAAAAAAAGTTTCTTCATCATAGCTGATATGTCTTTGGTCAACTCTGAGAAGTTTGGGATAAATCTTCTTATGAAATTTACTTTGCCGAAGAAAGAATGTGCCCTAGTTTTGCTTGTTGGGAGAGACAGGTTCTTGATAGAATTGACCCGACTAGGGTCAATCTGAGTTCTTGTCGCTCAATTTTTACCAACGGGCTCAATCAGGCAGGATAAATCATGTGACAGAGGTTCGAGAAGGCCAAATGGAACATTCACACAAGGGAAAAATTCATGTATCTGATGCTAGGTTATAGGAAACTCAGTTGGGAAGCCTGTCTTGTTCAGGTTCAACATGAAAATCCTCTAAGGAGAGAGTCGCCAAGACCTTCCAGATGTCTCGTCGACTAAAAGGGCTCTCACTGAAATGAAGGCATCATCGCCATGAGGTCTTACCGATCGGGTGAGGTCTCGCCGAAGTAGGGAGGTGTTGGCAGGGGAAGCGTTTCGACAAAGGGTCTTGCCGAATGCAAGAGGTCACGCCGACGGTAGTTCATCAGGGAGCTCTCGGCTTAAAGTTTTCCTTTGGCAAGATGTTTTCCTGAAAGGATGGGCTCTCGACGAAGGTTGGTGCCTTCGCCAGAATGTCTTGCCGAATGTAGGAGGTCTCCCCAACATATTTGACATCGGTGTAGCTTCCAGCCATCAGAGTAATGTCTTTCCGACATGGTGTGGTCTCAGCGATGGAAGTGGGTATTAGTATGACTCATGGACCTCGCTATAAAGTCTTCCCGACTTTCCAGAGTCTCGCCGAAAGAAATGTAAAGCTCGGTAGAATGGAGTGCGTTCGGGGTGACATCAATCAACTCCTGCCAAAGATGAAGGGTCTCGAGGTAAGGTTTTTCCTTCAGTAAAATGTCTCACCGACACTCGGAGGTCTTACCGATAAAGTAGAGTCTCCCCGAATTGAAGCGAGTTCCCAGAAAGGAAAGTATTTTCGGCAAGAGGTCTCACCGACCGACAGGGAGTCTCATCGAACAGAATGATAGGAGCTCGGAGAGAATGGGGCTGATTGGCAAAGGGTCTTGCCGAAGGGTGAAGGTCTCAGCTATGAAATAGATTTTTGTATGACTCCAAGGGGCTCGCTGTAACATCTTGCCAAAAGCGATATGTCTTGCCGATGTTCTGGGCGATGACAAAGGCGATACTGACATGACTTTTGGGCTCGCTAAGAACTCTCATTGACAGTTCCATGTTATGCCGATGGTTGCAGGAGGATTCAATCGCATCGGGGAGACACGATTAGTGTCTCACCGACATGTGATTCTACAAGAGGAGATTTTGACCGCCCGAAGAGTCTACGTGGAGTATGCTCAACTAATCAGAGAAAGCTAAAAGCAAGCTGTGGCATTCTGACCAGGATGAAGAAGATCAACAGGATGAAAAGCAACGTGTATATGTTCTGAGCTCAGGAGCATTCAAGGCAGCTCGACCGAAGAGGTTCAAGGAGGACATGAGGATCATAAGTAAATGTGTTTGGTAGCTACAAAAGATCTAAAGGCTTCTCCGGGGAATGACTCTTCACCGACATGGGCAGCAAGGACACGCGGGAATGCAACATTAATTTCAGGCAAAAGATTTGAGGGAGATTTATCCCAAAGGGAGATATTTTTGTAAGCCCTAAGGGGCCGACACTCTTTTGTATATAGGGCATTTTTTGGCCTTTTTGTTGTTAGTTCGGACTTAGTGCTTTTCTGGTTTTTGTAACCTATAAAGTTCTTGGTAGAAGAGAGGCTATGTTTGGTAGCTCATGAAAGACATGTATATCAGTGTTCACCATTGAAATCAATGAGTATAAGTACTTTACCTTTTCAATCTCTCTATTAAATCATGTGCATTCATATAATTGATGAAACTACTTGTGAAACTGTATGATTCCTTGTAGTTATGTCTTATCTCAACACCTTTCTGTAGAGCAATATGTATTTTTGTAGGCTGTGAGATGTGTTCAAAATGCAGTATTCTCTAGTTGTGGAGTTATTCCTTCCTTCTAGGAGTGTAGCTATATGAACCTTTTCATGAAATGCTTATGTAGAAAACATATGTGATTGAGTTGTGTACGACAAAGCTTTTGTCATTGATTGAAATGTGTGTTTAAATTGTGTTATATTCCTTCTTATTAAGTTCGGTGTATCATCATAGTATTTAGTTTTATTTTTATGCATTCCTTCTCCCTTTCCCTCATAAAGATTAGTAGTTTAGATGATAGCACAAAGGAAGCCGACCTTCTTCGGAGGTTCATTTCAACTTTAGGTGACCCACAGCCTTGAAATGATCCCATGTTTCTCTAGAAAGCTTAGTTTTAATAACTTTACAAAGGGTGCAATTTCTAGGTGATAACAGTTTTTGGCACGCCCAGTGGGACTATTTCCACGTGATATTGTTGGTTTGGTATGCAACCAATAGGTTTAAGAATTTATAAAAGTCATTTTGCATACTTGGCGACTCCGTTGGGAGAAAGAACTTTAGAATCAATGCCTTCTAAAGTTTATGCGAAAAGTTCAGACAAGAAGCAGCTTAGTTCCTTTCGAATATTTGCAGCTATCACCACCAAGAAGACAAGGCAGAGTAACAGAAAGGTGAGGAAAAATAATTATCTATTCTAAAAGAACTAAATCCACTCCTCCATCTGTGGGATCACATATTGCTGTCTCATCTTTGATTTTATCTAGAGTGCCAGTAAATCCACCTCAGCCACCTCAAATGGCGGCTCCAAGGAATCAACCCTTTGTTGCTTTTAATGGAGGGAGCCCGTTGAATTTGGCACAACATAATGACATTCCAATGGCAGCCTTGAAGAGTCTGCCAACTTTCACGGGAGAAGATCAAACTACCCCGATTGAACACATGCGAGATGTGGCTTCGTTATGCGGAGTCCATCACATAACCCAAGAGGATGTTGCTGTGAGATTATTAGTTGCTTGACTGAAAGGAAGAGTTGTGCAATGGTATAGGAGCCTACCAGTCAGTTCAATTGCAACTTGGGATGAATTTGGAGACAAGTTGCATAACTTGTCTTTATTGGACCAATTAACTACAATTAAGAGGGCTACACAAGAGTAGATGAATGATTTCAATTTCAGATCTCAAAGAACCTGGCATAGAATCCCTGCAATGGTGAGGCCACCTCTAGAATATGCATTTTTGTACTTTTTGAGGGGCTCTTAACAGTGATATAGCTGTTATGATACAATCAATGGGAGGGGTTTCTCTACCAGATGCTTTTGAAATAGCAATTAGAGCTGAAAACAGCCTAATACAGGCTTGTAAACTTGCTCCTAGGTCATCAATGCCTATATTTCCAGAGATTCATGCAAATATCCCTTTGCAGATACCTCCTTTTACACCTCTACCAGCTGTACAAACGCTACTAGCTGCTGTTCCAGCCGTTGATAAACAAGAAAGTGTTGCTTCTGCCTCATCATAGGAGTTACAAGAGATCAAAAGTCTTTTACAGACTTTTGGTAACAAGTTGGTGAACTTGGAAAAACAACAGTCTTATTCTAGGCCTTATCGGCAGCAGAATCAGTCCTCAAGTCATCCTTTTCAAGGTCAACAACAACAATTCCAGGGGAATAGACAACAGTATCAAGGTAATTACCAAGGCACAAGACAAAATGTTGCCACAAGACCTTTTCAGACCTATAATCCAGCTCCAATTAGTGGTGTCAAAGAGTTTGTTCCTATTCAAAACAATCTGGCTGCTGATTATGAATGGTGTTATCCATGTAATCAGCCACATAATCAAGCTACGTGCTCTAACGTCATCAACCAAACTCTTATGGTGCAAAATGCTGTAGGTGCACAAGATTTGCCTAAGGAGGGGTATTCACAACAACATGATCAACCTGCAAATGATTCAACTCTCCTGAATTGGCAGAGAGAAGAATTTTGTGGAATGAACCAGGATGACACATCTATTGCTGCTAATACTAGAGCCAAGAAGAGGGATTTTGAGATAGAACAAGCAACAAATAAAGATAAGGAGTTGCTGGTCCATCAAATCAGCAAGTACCACACACTTTGCAACAAGGTTATGACACTAGTAAGGAGCAACCTTTACATGCTTCATCCGCAAGTCAAGTGCAACCTGACCATGCTATTGTAAAGACACAACCAAAGGTAAATATATCTGTGCCTTTCAACATTGTTGAAAGTATGAAAAAAATGAATGTTTCAATTTCAATGTGGGATTCTTTAGCAATCCCTAGTCAAATGAATTTGTTACAGTCAGCCTTATCAAATCCAGTTAGCTTGAATTTTCTAAATCAAGTCTCTGTAGGCCAAACAAAGTCAGTTTTAACCAATACACTTTTATATAGTACCACACAACAAAGTAATGGTGTCAAGCCCCCTCCTTTCTATGTTTCCTTAATAGTGGGGAATAAATTGGTGCACAATTGAATGGTTGATAGCGGGGCTAGCAATTCGGTAATGCTAAAAAATATTACAGACCAGTTAGGTTTACAATACCAGCCATTAGAAAAGGGAGTACTTCAATTAGATGGGACAACAGTAAACACTATAGGTGTCACTAAAAATCTGAATCTTACGCTACATGCCTGTCCTAATTTTTCAATCTCGCAAGATGTGTTTGTCATCGATTTGCCTCCATTTTTTGCTTTATGCCTGTCTAGAGACTTCACAGCTAAAATTGGAGGGTATTTATCTTTAGATTGGTTCCATATTCTTTTTAGGATTAGGTATGGTACTAAGGTAACTATAACTTATGAGTCCCTTGCCAAGGATCACATTGAGCCTTATGCGCCATCTGCTGTTAATGTTAATTCTATTGTTTTAGAAGATACTGAACTTGCATCAGCACAAGAGTTACAAGCTGTGAGTGCACCTGAGATACTCCTGAATGAATGTACAACTGAGAACGTGATTGATAATCCAAATGGGCTTATTCAGGATGTTGGTCTGGGCAATTATGTATTCCATGAAGCTGGGACAGAAATGCCAAATCTTGAAAGAAGTGCAGAAATTTAGTTTGAGCAACAAAATGAATTATGGGAGATGCATTTTGATGGTTCTAGAAGCAAAAATGGAGTTGGAGGAGGTGCAATGCTTGTATCTCCGTGGGGTGATAAGTATTATTCTGCACTCCATTTTGCTTTTGCGTGCTCTAATAACACTGTTGAGTATGAGGGCTTTGTTCAAGGCCTTGAGTGGGAAAGGAAGAGAGGAATAACCCGCTTGAAAGTTTATGGGGACGGTGAGTTAATTGTCAATCAAATAAGAGGCTTGAATTTTGCTAAAAATGACACACTAAAGTCTTATAGAAATAGAGTGTGGAATATGATTGAGGAATTTGATGCCTTTAACTTAGTATCTATCCCAAGGAACCAAAACAAACATGTTGATAGGCTTGCAACCATTGGAGCATAGTTTGATATTCCAGGTGACATTAGAAAAGAGAAAGTACAACAGTATGTGAAAGTTGTAGTCAGGCCATCAATTCCTGATAACAACATTCACTGGTAGATTTTTGACAGCGATGAACAAATTCTTTCTTTTTTGCTCGAGGAAGATCAGTTGTCCATAGTTAATCAAGCAAAACTTAAGCAGCGGTATGATGATCAAGTCATACAGCTGAAGACAAATAAATTACCCAAGGGTCTTGTCACCTTAGAGTCGATTTTCAGTACTGACGATCAGCTTAAAAAGGGTAAAGCTGGTTTGCAAATCAGACAAGAGCATTATGAAGAATTGGAGATTTTCAAAGGTAAACTCCTCAAGATAGGAAAAATTTGTTCATATGAAGATAAAAAATCTTTTGTTGCTTTATGCCAAGAATTTCATGATGTCTTTGCTTGGGAATACTCAGATTTGAAAGGGTTTGATCCCCATATTTCCCAACACAAAATTGAGTTAGAACCTAATGCTAAGCCAGTAAGGCAGAAACAAAGGCCCTTGAATCCTAAGTTTGAGCCCTTAATGATTAAAGAGCTGACCAAATTAGTTGAGGGGGGTTATTGTCTCTCCTATTAAGCATATTTCATGGGTTTCTAACCTTGTACCGGTTAGGAAGGAAAATGGTGAAATAAGACTTTGTGTAGACTTTAGGGATCTCAACCGAGCATCTTTGAAAGATCACTACCCGCTGCCCTCCATGGAACAAATCTTACAAGTAGTTGCCGGTTTTGAAATATTTTCCTTGTTAGATGGTTTTTCGAGCTATAATCAAGTGCTGGTTAGGGAGGAAGATCAATTCAAAACTGATTTTACAACTAAGTGGGGCACCATGGGATACAAAAGGATGCCTTTTGGTTTATCTAATGCTGGTGCCATGTTTCAGAGGGCCATAGACATGGCGTTTCAAAGTTTGATCAATAAGATTATGTTGATTTATTTTGATGACATTATAGTTTATTCTAAGAATGTTGATGAACATTTGTTACATCTTAAGCAAGTTTTTAAAAAATGCAGAGAGTTTGGTATCTCTCTCAATCCGAAAAAGAGTATCTTTGTTGTTCATGAAGGGAAATTATTAGGACACATAGTGTCAAAGCAAGGAATTACGATTGATTCCGAAAGAGTCAAAGCCATAATTGAGTTTCCATTACCCAATCACAAGAAGGGTCTACAGAGCTTTCTGGGCCAAATCAACTTTCTGAGAAGATTCATCCCTGATGTTGCAAACGTGTTACAACCCTTGACTGCCATGCTTAAAAGGAACACATTTTTCAATTGGACTAAAGAATCAAAGCATAGTTTTGAAGAAGTCAAGGAAGCTTTAGCATCAGCCCCAACACTGGTAAATCCATATTTCTCTAAAGATTTTTTCTTGTATGCTTTTGGCAACATTAGTTCAATCTCTGCAATGTTGGTTCAAAAAAATAATTATAATTTAGAACAACCCATAGCCTTCTTTAGTCAAGTACTTGCTGATTATGAATAGAGGTATACATTTGTTGAAAAGCATGTTCTCTCCCTGATCAGAAGCCTAAAGAAATTCAAGCCTTTAATCTCTAATAATAAAATTCATGTCATGGTTGCACACCCAAGTGTCAAGGAATTTCTGTTGAGCAAAGATCTGAATGAAAAAAGAGCAGGGTGGATCACTAAGGTTATGGAATATGACATGGATATCAAGGTTACCAAATTGGTCAGAGGTAAAGGTCTCTGTGAACAGCTTGCTACAGGGTCAAGCAGTGAAAATGAGTTAGAAAAGGATACTATTTTTGCTAATACAAATGAGTCTCAAAATGCTCAAGATGATGTGCCTGTGATAACAACTAATTGGGTTCAAGACATGACCCATTTTTTACAAACTAGTGAGTGTCCACCAGGTTTAGATAGACCTAAACGAAGATACTTTAGACTACAGTCCATACCATATGTGTTGGTGAACAATGTTCTTTTCAAAAAAGATCTGAGTGGTGTTCTATTAAGATGTATTCACAGTGATCAAATTGAGAAGGTACTTCGTGAGTTTCATGATGGAGCTGCAGGAGGTCACTTTGCTCCAAGAACAACTGCTTGGAAAATCATGAGAGCTGGTTACTACTGGCCTAGCTTATTTAAGATACATATGCATGGTCAAAGAAATGTGTGAAGTGTGCTCTTTTTGTGGGAAAAGAAAAGCTGCCTGCTATGCCTCTACATCCAATTTAGGTATGACAACCCTTCATGAGATGGGGCATTGAATTCATTGGGCCAATAAATCCACCTTCGAGTGCTGGTCACAAGTGGGTACTTACAACCACTGACTATTTTACACGGTGGACAGAGGCAGTTGCATTAAAAGAGGCAAATGAATATTCTGTAGTGAATTTCTATGATGACATAGTAACCGGATTTGGGGTTCCTGACTCTATTGTATCTGATAATGCTCTTGCATTCACGGGTTTAAGAGTAACTGATTGGGCTGTTAAACATGGCATTCATTTGAATACGTCCTCAAATTACTACCCTCAGGGTAATGGTTTGGCCGAAAGCACAAACAAAAATCTCATTAGGATTATTAAAAGAACCATGGAGGATAATCAAAGGACCTGGCACGTAAATCTAAAGTATGCGCTTTGGGCAGACAGAGTGACTCCTAAGAGGTCTATTGGTAATTCACCATACAGGTTAGTTTATGGCAAAGAGGCAAGATTTCCTTTGTCTGTGGAGCTTCTAGCTCTAGACATTGTTCACCAGTTGGAGATGTTTGAGGAACAGGACCCAATGTTCATGAGATATGCAGAGCTCATGGAGCTCGAAGAATCAAGAGACAGAGCGATGAAAGCTTTGGAGTATCATTAGCGCCAAACAAAGAGAACATTTGACAAGAAATATACAACTAAAGTCTTTAAAGAAGGTGATATGGTTCTCAAATGGGATGTTTTGAAAAGCAGGCCAGGCCATCACACCAAGTTTGACATCATGTGGATAGGTCCATTTATTATTAAACACTGCAAAGAACACAATGCTTATCAACTGGCCACAACAGAAGGCAAAACACTTCCTATCCCAGTCAATGGGATACACCTTAAGCCTTGTTTTCAAGTCTGACGAGTTCCTCTATTGTACATATTAGGTTAGGTTTTATGTTTTCCATAAGTGCTATTCCAGCATAGTAAATAGTTTCTTTTCGTTTTCTCCCGTTTTGTCGTTTTGGCAACCTGTTGTGTTCTATGATTCTCAAGTGAATTGCAGCCATGTGCAAAGTTTCCCTTTGTCTATTTCTGAGGTTTTCCTAATGACTCCATGCCCAATGAACAAGTTTGGCTACTGGTTTCTATGTTTAGCAGGCAAACATCAAGCCGAGGTTGCCATAAATGTTGCTCAATTTTTACCAATGGGCTCAATCAGGTAGGATAAATCATGTGACAGAGGTTCGAGAAGGCCAAATGGAACATTCACACAAGGGAAAAATTCATGTATCTGATGCTAGGTTACAGGGAACTCAGTTGGGAAGCGTCTTTGACAAAGGGTCTTGCTGAATGCAAGAGGTCACGCTGACGATAGTTCACCGGGGAGCTCTCAACTTAAAGTTTTCCTTTGGCAAGATGTTTTCCTAAAAGGATGGGCTCTTGGCCAAAGTTGGTGCCTTCGCCAGAATGTCTTTCCAAATGCAGGAGGTCTCCCCGACATATTTGACATCGGTGTAGCTTCCAACCGTCGGAGTAATGTCTTGTCAACATGGTGTGGTCTCAGCGACGGAAGCGAGTATCGGTATGACTCATGGACCTCGCTATAAAGTCTTCCCGAATTGCCAGAGTCTCGTTGAAAGAAATGTAAAGCTCAGTAGAATGGAGTGCGTTCGGGGTGACATCAATCAACTCCTGCCGAAGATGAAGGGTCTTGGGATAACATTTTTCCTTCAGTAAAACGTCTCACCGACACTCGGAGGTCTTGCCAATAAAGTAGAGTCTCCCCGAATTGAAGCAAGTTCCCAGAAAGGAAAGTATTTTCGGCAAGAGGTCTCACCGACCGACGGGGAGTCTCATCAAACAAAATGATAGGAGCTCAGAGAGAATGGGGCTGCTCGGCAAAGGGTCTTGCCGAAGGGTGAAGGTCTTAGTGATGAAAGAGATTTCTGTATGACTCCAAGGGGCTCGCTGTAACATCTTGCCAAAAGTGATGTCTTGCCGATGTTCTGGGCGATGACAAAGGTGATACCGACATGAATTTTGGGCTCGCTAAGAACTCTTATCGACAGTTCCATGTTATGCCGATGGTTGCAGGAGGATTCAATCGCATCGGGGAGACATGATTAGTGTCTCATTGACATGCGATTCTACAGGAGGAGATTTTGACCACCTGAAGAGTCTACGTGGAGTATGCTCAACCAATCAGAGAAAGCTAAAAGTAAGCCGTGGCAGTCTGACTAGGATGAAGAAGATCAATAGGATGAAAAGCAACGTGTATATGTTCTGAGCTCAGGAGCATTCAAGGAAGCTCGGCCGAAGAGGTTCAAGGAGGACACGAGGATCAAAAGTAAATGCATTTGGTAGCTTCAAAAGATCTAAAGGCTTCTCCGGGGAATGACTCTTCACCGACATGGGTAGCAAGGACACACAGGAATGCAACATTAATTTCAGGAAAAAGATCTGAGGGAGATTTATCCCGAAGGGAGATATTTTTGTAAGCCCTAAGGGGCTGACACTCTTTTGTATATAGGGCATTTTTTGTTATTTTTGTTGTTAGTTCGGACTTAGTGCTTTTCTATTTTCTGTAACCTGTAGATTTCTTGTCAGAAGAGAGGCTATGTTTGGTAGCTCATGAAAGACATGTATATTAGTGTTCACCATTGAAATCAATGAGTATAAGTACTTTACCTTTTCAATCTCTCTATTAAATCGTGTGCATTCGTATAATTGATGAAACTAGTGAAACTGTATGATTCCTTGTAGTTATGTCTTATCTCAGCACCTTTTTGTAGAGCAATATGTATTTTTGCAGGGTGTGAGATGTGTTCAAAATGCAATATTCTCTAGTTGTGGCGTTATTCCTTCATTCTAGGAGTGTAGCCATATGAACCTTTTCATGAAATGTTTATGTAGAAAACATATGTGATTGAGTTGTGTATGACAAAGCTTTTGTCATTGATTGAAACTGTGTGTTTAAATTGTGTTATATGCCTTCTTATTAAGTTCAGTGTATCACCATAGTATTTAGTTTTATTTTTATGCACTCCTCCCTTTCCCTCATAAATATTAGTAGTTTAGATGATAGCACAAAGGAAGCCGGCCTTCTCCAGAGGTTGATTTCAACTTTAGGTGACCCATAGCCTTTAAATGATCCCATGTTTCTCTAGAAAGCTTAGTTTTCATAACTTTGCAAAGGGTGCAATTTCTAGGTGATAACAGTTCCTTCTTTGGAGATGATGTGGCCAAAATTTTTTCCTTCCATCACCAAAAAGGTGGACTTCTTTGGATTTAATGAAATTTGGTGGTACCTACATCTCTCGAACACTTTCACTAGTGTTGGAAATGATCTTCCCACTTCTTTGAAAACGCGGTAAGATTGTCAAGTTAGACGATGATTAGTTTGTTCTTTAGATCCCTAAATGCCAAATCTATGGATCTTTGAAAAATGGCACCAACATTGATGAGGTTGAAGGAAATCCTCTCATAGGAAAATGTACCCCATGGGGTAGTGAATTCCATTTTGATTTTATCCTCCTTAGCCACTTCAATCTAGTTGTATTCGGAAAAGCCATGAAGCAATGACAACATCTCCAAACTGGTGACTATCTACAATGTGTGCTCCATGATTGACAAAGGATAATTATCCTTTAGGGATGATTGATTGAGGTTCATGAAATCAACGCAAATTTGGATTTATCTATTCTTCTTGCACATAGGAACTATATTAGACACCTAGGTGGAATGATAGATTGGAAAGATTATCCTCGCATCCACCTTCTTTTGAACCTTTGCGTAGATTTTATCTTGGATATGCGGGTTGTAGTGTCTTTGCTTATGTTTGAAGGGATTGAGATAAAGCTTGAGTGGAATTGTGTGAGACAATTCCTTAGGCGTGAGTACTTTTAAATCTTCATAGGACTAGGCAAAGACATCTCGGTACTTCTTGAATAAGGAGACGAAACTATTGCTTTCCTTTGCAGTATAATAATTTCTCAAGTTAACAAGCCAAGGCTTGTCTTTGGTACCAATGTTCACTTGACAATAATTAGCAGAGGTCTTGTTAGTTGAGTTCCTCTTATGTTGGACATGTCGGTCATACCTATCAAATATATCCTCCAAGGATACTAGACCCTTGGGAATATTATTTCCTCTCAATTGAATGATGCCTAATTTTTTTGTTTCAAAATATTTTTCTATGGATTTTCTGAAGGGCGAAGCACTGCCTTCAAAGAATAATTCTTTGTAATTGTCAGCCATGAAGATGAATTATTCTATGTGATCATCATCATCTAAGACCTGCCAATTTTTGCAATTGTTTGGGACAGTTGCCTTGTATACAAGCTCAATAGCGAAGGCATTTTGATGGAAGTCAGAATGGGGCATGAAGAGAGCGGCCAATACCGCAAGGGAATTTGCTCTACTATTTTGTTCACATGGAATAAACTTGATGTTGAATGCTTCAAACTAGTGGATTGTATTCCACACCCTTTGTTGATAAGAATAAAGGTGATTTTACTTTACTTGGTAACAAACTCTGATCTGTTGCATAATTAGTTCTGCATCACCTTTGAATTGGAGTAGTTTTATACCTATCCCTTGTGTTTTTGAGACCTAGTATGAGCACCTTGTATTCCACTATGTTATTTGTGTTTTCAAATTGCAAGCGATATGCAAATGGGTATAAAACACCTTCGAGAGAAATGATGACAAATCCTGCTCCTGAGCTTGCTATCGAGCAACTTCCATCAAATTGCATTGTCCACATCTTTGGATATTCCTTTGATGTGTTTGTGGAATATGCAACCTTTTTCCTTTCTTTAGTTATTTCAGACAACATGGCATATGTGCCAGGACCCGTGTCCATATACAACACTTGTGCTTGGGGGTCTTGGGATTTCACCACCATGAATCTTGATTTCACGTCTAGCTCTAGCTTAAAACTGCCTTTCTTCAACATGATTTTCATGTACGACGAATCCAACTAAAACTCTCCTCCAAGATCCTTGCAAAAGCTTCTACTCAGTAGCATCCCATAACTGGTTGGAATATCATCTACCAAGATGGTCATCATGATTTTCTTCTCTGAACAAGATTCTAGTCTTACTTGAGCATCTTTTAGTTGGCCAACCAATGACACCAGCTTCAATTCAAGTGAATAACACTTGTCGTGAGTCTTGGTGCACATGAGTCCCAATGCATTCATGATTTGTAAGGGAATGCAATTGTTAGAAGCTCTTGAGTCTATGATATAGTTGCCAAGTTAAAATCGTCCTATATATAAAGATATATAGAAAGGCTTTGGATTTTCTTCCATTGGTACAAATGACTCAAGCAAGGTGGACTGGATTACAACTTGCTTCTTCATGACCTTGAGAATCTACTCCAATTGTTCTAGATGGTCCTGAAGATATTCCAGTTGAGATATTTCTACCTTCGTCTTCATCATGGAAGTCACAATATCAAAATTTTCTGAAGATGGATATTGAGCAAATAGCATAGTGTTTTCATGTGAAGGCTTGGGATTCGAATTGGAAGGCACTTCTCTTCCCTTTTCATTTGATTTTCTTCTTTCTTCTTCTTTTTATGCCTTGAAGTGCTGAGCACATGTGAAAATAGACGTTGAAATATCCTCATGATTTACAACAAGAGAATACTGATGGTATTGTTCTTCTTCTTCTTGATTGACGGGTTCACTATTAAAGTATCTCGTTATGGAGCCACCATCAAAGTTTTCCATTTGTGGTAAGACAATGTTTGAACTTGGTGAAGGTACAAAAATCAAACTTGGTGTAGCCTCAGTATATCCCATGATCTAGTTCATTCTTAGATTCTTAGGACATGTGGATCTGGTATGTGCATCAGTCTCGTGGAAAGAGAAAAATACTGTAGACTTCTCAGCTTCAATAGGTTGTATTGGTGGAGCTGCTAGAAATCTCATCTTGTAGTTGTTGAACAGCTGAAATTTGTTCCTCTTTAACTGGTATGGTTGCTGAGGTTGATATTTTGATGTTGATATGGTGGTGGTGCAGGAAGTGCTTGCTACCCTTGATTAGGTGACTGTCTTTTGAGGATAGTCACCTTGTTGGATACCTTCTATAGAAATGGATTAGAAAACGCTTGAAAAAGTAGTCTAATGGCATCATTCTTCATCTTTCTGAATGTGATCATGTTGTCCTAGATCTTGATAGCTCTTTCTTTTGCAATTATTATTTTTGTTTCATGGCCTACTTTTAAGAAAAATGCTATCTTTGATGGAAGAGAATTGATGAAGCTGCTCAACAAGATCTCGTTTGATGGATTGAGTGCATGGGAAATGCATGTGAAGAGGTGGTTAAACCTTGCCACAAACTCTCTCATTGGTTCATTTTTCTCTATCTTTGAATTGGAGAGTTGAGAAAATAGTTGATGGCTATCTTCTATAGGTTTGAATCTGGCCAAGAACTTCTTGCTCATGACTACCCAACTTGTGATGATACCTAGCTCCAAATGATGAAACTAGTTTGCAACATTAGCCTCAAGAGTCTCTACAAAGAGACGTATGAAAACATCTTCATGCGGTACATGCGAGACATAGCAAGCTGATGTGAATGCAAATATATGCTCATCGGGGTGACAAGCCTTGTCGTCGTAAAATATTGGGAAGTGCTTTCTTGAACCTTTAGGTAGTTTATTATGTCCTTGCAAGGCCAATAGTCTAATGTTATCATCCCAACGAAATGGGGCTGTACGTCTTAGATTTCTACCATTTTGGCCATTACTGTTTTGATTGTTGTTGTCGCCCATCGCTTTTGGTTGGATGTCAGGTTCCTCTTGGATCTCTTCTTGGAGATGTTCTGGAACCTCTTGAAAGAATGGATCTGTATCGAATGATTCTCTGATGTCTGCTTCTTGAAAGGGATGATTTTTTCTCCTCCTTGTAAAAAATTGGTAAGCTAAGGCTGATTATTTCCACATAGGAGGTGGAAAAACTGGCCTTCCAGCTGTAAGATCAACTTTTTCTTCTTCTTGGTCAAGAGTAGTAGCCACGTTTCTCCAATGAGAAGATGTTTCTTTGTTCTCAAAGATGAAACTTCACAGGCTACTGATGATGTCTATTTTCTCTCCTTTAATAAGTGTGTAATTCGGTTGAATGATAGCAGGTGTAAGACTTGGTTGTTGAACTAGAGTAGTAGGATGCTAGATGGTCATTCTTGTGTCATAAAAGCATTAGCTTTTCTTGAATTTTTATGCCTCGTGCCCCACGATGGGTGTTAGAAAATTTTTGGTGTTTCAATTCGCATCTCTGGAGTGCGTATTAGAAATAGACAACTATGCACAGATAAAATTCTCTTCAAATCGGGAGGGGAAGCTCCTTCTTTTGTTGATTATGCGTTAAAAGAAATGTAAACTAAGTTCCTATATTTTAACTTAGTTGAGAGCACAAGGTTTATAAAACTCTATGCGTTGCAACAAAGGTTTTCTTTGGTTTCGTAACATCAACTACAACTTAGAGCATGAGGATTTAGAAGTAATTGGGAATGATTTGGGTAACTTAGAAAAAATATTTCTCAAAATGCATCCGAAGGCTCATTGCTCTTTCAGATTTACGTTGAAATAAAGTTTATGCAAGTAAACATCAAACGATAAGCTAGATCTTAGGATTCCCTCGAAGGCTCATTGCTCTTTCAAAGTGTAGGATAAAATGAAGATTATTAAGAACAAGAAAACAAGTGATAAACTAAATATCAAGATTCCCTTAAAGGCTCATTTCTTTTTTCGAGGTGTAGGCTGAAATATAGATTAAAAGAAACAACAAATATTGAAGGATCTTGAAACTTTGAATCAAAGGCTCATTGCTCTTTTGATCTATTTTCTAAAACTCAATCAATGATTACACTTTTGGGAAAAAAAAATGGTATGAAAGAGGACAATCATACAAGATACGATCAACCAAATAACACTTGATAAAGATTGAAAACAAGTACATGAGCAACAAGAAAGCAAGAAAACTAGCTTAGCCTTTCATTATCACAAGTATGGTTGAAGAACATATACTAAGTAACAAAGTCGAAGGCTCTCGAGCTTAGCGTTTTGTTATAATGAATTAAAGTTAAAAAATAATGAGAAAAGGTTGCTCTTATTTATAGACACTCAAAGGAAAAGGGAACCCTAAAATCTCCTTGAGTTAACATTTAGTTCTTGCAACAAGATTTATTCCTATGTCTAAATAAATGTAACTTAATGGTTAACTAGAAAGACTACTTCATTTAACTACTTCTAAACTAAATAGAAATCCACTATACTAAAGGTGTTTGCAAAAATAGACATGCATGAAAGGTGGGACATTGAGTTAACTTGGAAAAGGAATCAAGTTTAACTGCTTATCTTAAATGCTATCTTTGGAAAGGTAGAACGTCCCAACTGGCAGTTCACACTTCAACAATTTGAGTAATTAACTCCTCCAAGTAGTTGTTAACTGTCTTTGTGTCTTGAAAATTGATACTTCTTAGGATGATGTCATGTCTTCGCAGCATCTCCTCACCACTTGCAATCTGACCCTGAAATTCACTCCTCTTTACAACTACATCATCATGCTTCATTGACATGGCTGCAACCTGACTCAACTTGCAGTCAACAGGGTCACCATAGAAACTACTACAGATGAGGACCTAAAACTGTGTCTGCACTTTAGCGAGCTCAATGTACTCACCACCTTCATGTTGGTATTGGCAAGGGATAGATGTCACCAATGTTCTTATGAACTTAATAACATTTTCCACATTTTGTCTACACTTAGTCAATTCTACAAATATTGTATCATAAGATTTTACTTTGTAGACAAGTTGTTCTTTCCAAGTGAAAATATTCTGCTTGTTCTCTTTAGTGACTGAATCATACACCATTCTCAAGTCTGAGATGGTGATCTCATCTAAAGGCCTGCTCTCTGCTATGCTCTGTTCTAATTCCTGGATCTCCACATGAAGGTTGTGGGAATTGTACCTTAGTTGGTACAACTATACAAGTATGAATCGGCCACTGGTAATGAACTCTTCCACTTGATCTCTCAGGTGCTTCCAATACAAAATCAACTGACTTAGCTGATTTTATTCTGTAGGTAATTCCAACATTTGTGGAAGCAAGGCAGTGATGTTTGAAGTGTCGAAAGGAGGTTGGAGATGTATTGTCGTAGCTACTGGTTTTTAGCCTTGAGGGTTGCTTTGTCTTCACCATCCTTAACCAGTCTTTGCTTTATGCTCACTACTGCAACCTCAAAGAGATCTACCTTATCCTAGCGTGTGATTTTACCAAGGTTGAATTTCACCATAGTAAAGTCATCAACCTCTACATCATCCGCATTTATGTCCTTAGGTGGTGTGGTAGTCTCAATGATAATCTCGTTGTCGACATTCTTTTCCACATAAAATTTCTTTTTGAGCTTCTCTACCGTGTCTTGGTAGACATGATCAAATTCTGCAAAGTTCAATTAGTAGGACAACTTTCTCCTTTTCCTAGCCAAGAGATTCTCAAGCCAAAAAGAATCTTGACTAAACTCACTAGAAGGATTGGTGCTAGTCCCATGAACTCCTAATGAGTGAGATTGTGTTGATATGTCATGTGGTGGAGAATCTAGCTCCAAGTCAATATGGATTGGAGAGTGTTGTGTTAGTGATGGAATAGGAGGCTCTACTTCTACCTTTGGAATTGTCTCAACTGTATTTGTGGCTGTGTTCACATGTTGCTCTTGCTGATTTACATCAACAACTTGCATTTTCCCCTTTGTATGTCCTAACATTCTGCTTCCTTTAGGAGGGTTACTCCTTACTTTCTATCTAGGTTTCCACTTTGAAGTGGAAGGTAGTGTGGTGGTAACCGATGGCAGCTCTGTGATTAGAGTAACAACCTTCTACATCCTCTTGTTGTCCAAGAAAATCTGGTTGTTCCTTAAAACTTTGCTTGTCCTTTCCTCAATGGAAATGCTTTCCTTGGCATACCAATCAACGGACCGAAGTGGCTGCAAGTTAATTTGGTATCTAAAATATGTGTGAAGTATGACATCCCCATCATCATTTGATAACACTTCCACATCCTTTGACAAGAAATCAATGATCTATGGAAGCGTGAACCTATTGTAGTAATGCCTATACACTTTGAACTCATCTTCACAACTAAACCAATAGGCCTCCATGGAAGGTTTGTGTGAAGAATGGTGGCCAAGGCGAGCTGAAAAGTGACCCCAAGGGTCATATATATGAGCCCCTTTCAATGAGAAAAATAATATTAAGTTTCATCATCTCATGGCTCATTTCCTTGGCATCAACTATTGATATGCACCTATAAATACCCATTTGAAAAGGAAAGTTGGAAGCTATCTTTTGTTTATTGTGCAAAAAGGTGTGGAATTTGTGCAATTGTTGTAGAAACTCCATGAATACCACCTTATCCAATGGATAATAGGGTAACATGGTTGGATGACCTGAGTATCCATATACACGGATATATGTAAACATGGGAAATTGGATGAACTAATCTACACAGTCTTCCATCGCCAATTTGGCTTCTGGTGAAATGCATACATGTAACTTGTGATCAAGGTCCTTCACTCTGTGCATCAGGAATTGGTCTTTCACCCACTTGAAGTATCTTTTGGATTGTGAGAATTCAAGCTATGAGAAATGTTGATGAACCTTCTTCACACCCAGAGTTCCTACAGTATTCAACCCTCTAAAATTTCTTTGAAAGGCTATCAGATATATGAGGTATGAACACATACAAAATTCGTGAGCTTTGAAGAAATTGGTCATCTGGTTTTGGAGAATGTCGCTGATCAAGGTAGGCCAGTCACATTGTTCTCTACTATTGACAAGTTTAGCCATAATGTAATACATCCATGGATGGAACTTGTTTTCCTCTATTTGACCGATGATATGGTTGAGTTGTGTGATCATGATCACGTAATCATCTTTTGAATTCTCCATGTCCCATGTTCTTTGGAAATTTGGTTCTTTTCTCTTTAAGCAACCTCTCTACCATTCTTTTCTAACATTTTTCCTTTCACGTGTTGAATTCCCTTTTACATTCCTCCATAGATATGACCAAGTTTTTCACACAAGGTGGAATAGCAAAGCATCTCTCGATATCCTTTGGCTTGAGAATGAATATTACTCACCCATCTACTGATTGAATCTCTCGTGCAGTAGGGTTGTAATGATTTACACAAGTAATTACAAATTCAATGCTATGAGCTAAGATAGGAAATGAAGCTACCTCAAGCAACCCAGATTGCTCAAGATTTTGCATTGTGGTGTGATCTATGCCATCTAGCTTGTCCAAATCAACTTTTGGGTGTGCTTGATGCAAATCGGTGTTAGCCGTCTTCAGGAAGTCATGAAGTAAGACTGATTTGGTCTTGAATTAAACCTGAGGGAATTGCATTATGAAAATTCAGAAAATTGATTGGGCACATGCTTATACTTGAAAATTTTTTCACGACAATTAAAAATAGCTTCCTTGAGGGGCAATTTTTATGAAAATTTCTAAGACATGCGTTTTGTTAGGAATATCTTTTGGAATGGATGTAGAACATCAAATTTTTGAAAAAGTGACTTTTTCTTGGACATGTAACAACCCCTTAGAGGCAAAAGCTATATAACCTTATTTTTCCCAGAAAATTATGGCACATGGGTTTTTTAGGCACCTGTGAGTTGATCAAACCCAGTTCGTCAGTTTATGAAAAACGTAACTTTTTATAGAAACCCTAGAAAGTGGGGGTAGTGGGGCAATTTTTTTAGATAATTGTAGCATGTGGGTTTTGTAGCCAATGTTTTGTTGAATAGACCCAAAAGGTTAGATCTATGAAAAAATGGAGTTTTCCTAGACATGCAAGAAAAGCTAAGACAAGAAGTAGAAGAAATTGGGGGAAAATGTTGGAGATATGAACTAATTTCTTTGACTACTGATGCCTGGATATATGATCTCTTGAAAACATAAAGAATGTTGAAAATGGCTTCCGTTAGATCCTTCAAATGGCATTGGAGAGAAAATATTTGTATTTTAGCTCTTGAACCTACAAAGAATAATGAATTATGACGCCTAGATGCTTGATAAATATCAATTTGAGGTGGAAAAATTAGTTAGGGAACCGAAACCCTAATTAAGGAGTTAGCTCGCATGATTAAAAGTTAACTGAAAGAATCTCCACCAATTTTGGGATGCCTAGGCTTGAGAAAGTATTCAAAATCTACAACTAGGAGTTGATTTTGGATGCCACCTTTCCAGTGTTGAAGATTTTCAAACTTCTACTTGATAAAAAACCTTTGGTTGATTACTGATTCTAGTCGTTTGATTGATCTTGAGGCCTTGGTGATAAATTTACTGCAGAGCTAGATTAGCTTTGAAGAGATGTTAATGGGAGCTGAAAACCATGAAAATGAGTTCTGATAGCTCAAATTTTTAGGCACCTTTTTGAGATAGGGTGCCTTTGTTTGCCAGTGTTAGCCATTTTTAGATGATTTTGAATTTCTTCAATCTTGACCTCCTGTGCTTCAATCTACAACGCTAGTGATTGATGATCCCTGTGGAATGAATGTTGAATCCATCATGAAGCTAGAAGAATCCTGGAAAGGATGATTGGTTGTGCAAGCTTTGAAAGTTGATTTAGGAGGTTGAAATTCTTGGGTGCCCCTAGCCTGTAGGGGTGCCTTTGTGCTTCTGAGATACAATTTACACTTTGTAATCCTTGATGAAATGTTCCAGTTTGGTCCTCATTTTGGGAGTTTGACTGCTTCGATGTATCTACTAATGGTTTTATTGAGAAGACTGATCAACTTTGAAGAGGTCTTCTTGGGAGTCATAAAGTTTGAAAGAAAAATCTGAGGCTCCAAAAAGTTGGGGGCCTTTTTCCAGAAGGGTGCATTTTATTCCATACTTAGCTAAATTATCATGTTTTCAACTTTCCTTGACTTTCAACATTTTTGTGCCTGACCTTCATTTGTGAGTGTTTGACGGGTTCTGTGAGGTAGTAGCTAGATTCATCAAGAAGCTAGAAGGATTCAAAGAAGATGCCTTGGAGAAGACATCTGATAAAAATCACAACTGGTTGCTCAAAATGTTGAGTACCCCTGGCTTGCAGGTGTGTAGTTGCTTTGATGTTCATCAATTTATCTTGTGTTTCACGTTCTCATTTGATCAACTGCTATTGCCATTTGATATGTTCTTTGAGTTGGCGAACAAATTCGTTGCAAAAATGGGGTAAATACGAAAAATATCATATGGAGATAATCAATCCAAAAACTAACATTTGAGAGCTTTCTTTCATGGGCACCCCTAGCCCATAGGGGTGTTGTTCCCTTGAGTTTGCTGGTGTTTGATGAATTTGGTGAACTTGCTTGACGATTTGTTGGAAAGCTAGAATTTTTTTTTGAAGATGACTATTTTTACAATTGTTAACAATGCAGTTGGCCTCTTGAATTCATGGGTGCCCCTAGCTAGCAAGGGTGCTTTAGGCTCCAGGGTTAGTCATTTCTTGATGATTTTGACCTCTTCGCACTTTGCGTTCACCGTCTTGCTTGACTGGGTTGATTGTCATTGTCAACAATGTGATTGCATTCACCGTTATGATTTCTCTTAGCATTATGTGTACAAAGGAATTTGAAAAGTTGACCCAGGTGTTGAGTGTTAAGGCATCTCGTTTGTAGCAAGGTGTGCATCTTCTAGACTTTTAGAATATTTTTCAAAAATTTCAACTTTTAAAATTCCCCTGTCGTGAAGCATCTTTACTAGCATCTTTCACCATAGAATCATTTGTGCAACATTTGAAGCTTGGATCTTGATACTTGGTACTGGCCATCTTCCATTGTTGATCTCGAAGGTCCTATCTTTTTGCCTAAAAAAAGTGAAATAGACCCACCAGAGAAACTTGACTTTTTGATGATTATGACTTGACTAGTGTGATCATGAAGTGAAATTGACCTATTAAAATCATTGAGTCAATTTTGGAAATGTCCTATATTTTAGGGTTTTCCTAAAAATAGGGGCCTAAAACCCTAATTTTAATTTTTAATTTTTTTTTCCAATATCCTCTTGACAATAAGCCCACAAAAAGCCCATGCTTTGTTTGACCTAAAATTAACTTTTGACAATAATTTTACAAGATTTAGACCATTTTACCAAAATGCCTTATTGAAGCAAAAAAATTATTTTGGGTACAACAAGGAAGAAGAAGTAAGTTGGTATCAAATAAATTATATCTCAAATGCAAGGATGACATTTTTTAAGATGAAGAGGTGAAACTTCAAGGGGAAGAGGAAGGGGATTTTTAGGGTAGTGTTTCATATGTGGATAGGAAGGTCATAGAGCCTTTGAATGCCCACAAATACAAAAAGATAGTGGAAAAAAATGTTGGAAGCAATTTTAATATAGAGGTTGAAGAAGAGGAAGAACATATAAACCCATAAGATGGATACATTATTATATTAAAGAAAGTGCTCCTAAAACCAGAGAAGGAGCAACAAGAACTTGTACAAAGGATGAGTTTATTCAAGATCATTCATAGATCCCAAGGAAAGTGTTGCACCATAATTGTGGACAATGGCAGCTCAGATAATTTGGTGTCACAAGAGATGGTTGAGAAGATGAAATTGGAGAAAATAAGGTACCTGAATCTATACAAGGTTGCTTGGTTGAAAAAGGGACATCAACTCATGGTAAGTGAGCAATGCTTGGTGAGTTTTCAGATTGGTAATTATATAGATGAGTTAATATGTGGTGTGATGCCTATGGATGCTTGACATATCCTTTTGGGTATGCCATGGTAATATGATAAAAAAGATATGCATGATGGTGAAGCAAACACTTACACTATAGTCAAGGACAAGAAAAGGCATGTCATGAATCCACTAAAGGACCAATAAAAGGAAGAGGGAAATGATACACATGTATGTCTAATATCGAGAAAGCTATTCTTGAAAGAAGTAGAAAAGGAAGAAATATGTCATGTATCTATTCCTAGTCCCACAAAAGCTGAGATAGCAAAGGAAGAGCAAGAAACACCCATGGAGATCAAATGCATGTTGCAAGAATTTGGTGATATTTAGAAGAATAAAGCACAAAAGGAATTCCTTGGTAAGTTTGCAATTGTTTTAGATGAAATTTTAGACCATTTGTGTTAGATGCACAAGACAATTGAGATGGGGGGGGGTGAATCAATTATACACTTTAAAACATCAAAAAACCTCATTAACATTCAATTCTGCATTAGCCCTTAAACCCCTATCCACCATTAAACCCTTAACATGCATTAATAGAATGTAAACATGTAAAACAATAATGCAAACACATCCAAACACAAGAACACTAGATTTACATGAAAAATGCAAGAAGGGAAAAACTATGGTGAGGATTAGCTTACTAATATATGAATTGCAACAGTGAATACAATAAGGCTCACTGCCCAAAAAGATAAAGAAAGGCTCACTGTTGGTGGCTCACTACCAAAGGATCCACTGTCTAAAAGAAAGAAGAAAGAAGGGGTGGCTCACTTCGAATTTTAACAACTAACAATGCATCTCTCATATGTCGAAGGTACAGTTCCACTGAAGCACAAAAACTCATGAAACAGATTGAAATGTAGACACCTTTTGCTCATTTCATTAATGCATTAAGGCTCACACTTGATCACTTTCACATCTTTTGCATCAGACTCTCTGCACTTAATCAACACAACAATTCACCTTGCATTTATACCCTTTGTGACCTAAAATAGTCTCAATTAGGTTGGCCTTAAGGAAACATATACACCTCAACCATGCAACACCAAATAGGTTGACACCAAACACTTCTACAATATAAATAAGTGAATCCAAAACACACCAATACTTAATTGGGACCCAAATCTACAATAAAAAAGCAACCAAGTATTGGTGTGTTTTGGATTCACAAAGGGTATAAATGCAATAAGCAGAACTCCCCCTAATAGAGAGAGTTCATACACTTCATATTCTCTCTTCTCTCTTCACATACTTCTTTTCCTGCTATACCTCAGATTCTCTGTCCCCCTATGGTCTTCAGACCATATTCACTTCTACACTTTGGTTTTTCAATGAATTCTCTCCCTTATGAGTTTTCAACCACTTTAATTCTCTTACCCTTTGACATCAATTGACAAGGGCCATAAACTAATCCATCTCTCTTTCTCTCCTCCTTTGACAACATTCAAAGGGAAACACTTGCATACACCACTTGGAACACCAACAAGCAACTACACTCTCTTCCTGCATACTTGGTGCAAGAGCACCCTCAAGACTTGATGCCTACAAGAGGAAAAGTTTGAGTTTTTGTCTTGTTTTGTGTTGGTTCATGTTAATAAGGTCATTTATGACCATTTGGGATCATTTTGATCCATTTTGGAATGTTATAGGTCCATTGGTCAAAAGTTGTAAACATTTGCAAAAAGATGTAAAAGTTGTCACAAATTGCATTAAAGTTGCAACTTTGATTAGGAAGTTATTTGTGGGTGGTTGGTAGTTTTAAAATGATTGGTAAAGAATAAATACATGTTTTAGACATGAATATGAAGGTTGGGAAGGTTGGGAGGAGATTGGAATGAAGAAATTTCAAAATTTTCACTCTAAAACCTATATTTTTCTTACAAATCTGTCTGTTATTTTCATTTGTACAGATTGTAAATTACATTTAATGACCTAAAATTTATTGGAGATGATAGAGGATTGAATCACCTTCCAAATTCAATTTGTTTGGTAGATTTTCATCCACACTTGAATAAGTTACAAACATTTCTGTAAAAACTACCTGGAACGCTTCCTCGGGTTTACAGTCACATAGAAAATGTCATAACTTTTGTTTTATCCATTGAAAAAGGGTGAAATTTGGAATAAAAGTCTGTATTGATGTCTATAACAACTCCAAAAAAATTTAGATCATAATGTGCACGCATGCAGATATTTTCACTAGTCTGCTTTCACAGATTCTCAGAACAATCATAAAAAAATCTCTTAAATGGTGATTGTCTATTGAAACCCTCATTTACTCTCATGTATTTAGGAAGGATGAATATTTTGACATGTTGTAGAGGCCTACCATGGTCTAGGGATATTTAGGACTTTCATTTTTGTGTAGTTTCAACCATTTATTTGTGTGCATTAAAGTGCAATACGCTTTTAGTCACTATGGCAGCCAGGGTCAAATTAGTGTGGATTGGGAACCATGCCAAGTTGGTGTAAGGGATTGAAGAATTAGGTTGAATGGGATAAATAATTTTTTCCCTATGTTTTGTTTATTCAAATTATTTCATTGCTATTGGTCTCCTACAATGATCTAACAACTGAGCCCTTACAATTGTGATTCAGAGATTGGACATCTAAACTAAATAGCCATTTCAATCATCATGAAGGTGCATTTAACTTGTCAAACCAGGGACGTGAACTTAAAATGGGTCAACACAGTATGTGCACTAAGGATCCAAAATAGCCATATTCATTCTACAACTAAGAAAAACATAATGTTGAAGGTAAATTGCTTAGAAAGAAATAACATAAGTGTTGAACATCAACCAACAACTATGCTAAGCTGAAATGCATGAAAAAAACAAAAATCTGAGCAAACAAATAGGAAACTACTCTGTCTACTTTGGCTATAGGAACAGTCACATAATGAAATTCTAGTGGCTACAAGAACAGTCAATGCTAGATTCTTAGCTAATTACTGAACAAAAAGTAATAACTAAGCTAAACTAAACTAGAGAACGAAATTCTCACCAAGTGGGCCCCCTTGGATGAGTATCCTCTAAAACTAATGTAAACTCAGATGCACAAACTTATAACTTCATTTTATTCATTAGAAAAAATGAGTACAATAGAGCAGTGTAACTATATTATTGAAAACTAAGAATGCAAGTACATCATTAGATCACACAACCTCTCGAGAATGAGCATACGAGTCTTATTTATAGGAAAAGAAGCTACTAACTAATCAACTAGCAAGGCGGTCAAATCCAATAGATTAGGAGGATGCCACTTTAGGGAAAGCATGAAAAGTGGAGAGGCGGTTATGTATGCACGAAATCTGGTCAAACATGCTTGCCTCAACGCACATTTAGCACAACAGTAATTCCTATATTTGCTCAACAACAATAAAGACCATTTACAAGGTGGTTACAACTCAATTTGCATGAGCAATCTCTTGCCATCAATAGTCTTCCCTTTGTTGACCTTTGCATGACCACTTTGTTAACCATTATGGTGAATGAATAGCTGGCATAATCTTCTCAATTTAGTGGCCTCTAATCATATCTGCATGGCAATATTAGTACGCACAATAATCACATATCTGTAACTATCTTAAAGAAGATTCATTAATCCACTTGTAGAATTAACATAGATAGTCCATATAACATGTCAATGTCATTAAAGATTTGTAGAAATAAAATTAGGCCCAATGTCTATGTTTTTGAGGAAATATCAATATTCAAACATCAAGGTCCATGACAACTTCAACAAATAGATCATAAATTTTACCAAATTTAAACCATAAACTAGACTCATCATTCCCCCCAACCTAAGGTTTTGTTGGTCCTCCAGCAGGGGAAGGGTTGTTCTTTTGCTTAGTCAATGCCCTGAAATTTTCAATCGTCAACTGTCCTACATCAGTGTTTGTTGTGCGTGAATCAGGATTCCAATAGAACCCTTTTTGTTTGTCTAATATGTTCCATCTTTGTCTCTCTACAACAATATCATAGTGGTAAAACCTAAAATTTGGCATAGGCCACATCAGGATGGGTGGCTGAAAAGTCAGTGGAAGCTAGAATCGTCTCTTTCTCCTTCCAATCTATATATATCTGTCAATTCATTTAAGTGCTGCAACATAGTTTTGTATAGAATGGGGCTCAACTTGTTTTAATTCATCAGTTAGGCTGTTCCATCTTTTTGACAGGTATCTCTTCATAGTTTTCTATTTTGTTGTCGCCACCACCTCATATTCATTGTAAATTGCTTCTATCCAAGGTATGATCCTATTACCATAGCTAGGTATGAAAATAATTTTGTGCCAATCCCTATAAATGTCCCTTGGGTTTCTTGATTCAGCCTCGATGGGTAGAGGGATGTTGGATTCCATTTTCCTATAAGCCCCATATTGTTGTCCCCAACCAATCTCATTCTATACCCAGGACATAAATGTCCTTAATTGGACATCCCCAACATACAAAAGTGGATTCCAATCATGGTCTTGTGTCACAACATAATTATGCAAATAAAATTCATACAACAAATTCTTCATCTCAGGGGAAGCAATTCGATAAGCATTGAAAAACTCAATAGGAGTCTCAATGGAAGGGTTCAAACCTGAGACAATCCTTGCCAACTTAAAAGAAAAATATTTCTCCTTCAAATGCAGAGTATAGACCATTGGAGGGGTCCTACATTCTAAAATATATGGTACCAAGGCTGTCATATCATCCACCTTCTTCTTTAAAGTAGCAATTTCTGCATCCTTTTCTTCAATCTCGTCATCTTCCTTTTGAATTTCCTTCTTCAGCCTGCGTTTCTCCTCCTTCCATTCTTCTTCCCTTCTTTTCATTTCTTTCAATAAATTCAGAATTGTTGTGTGTACTATAAAATCAAGGGGGTTATGTTTTCCTACCAACATTTTTCCTGGAATTGATGCTTGCTCTTTATATAGTACCAACTACAAGGATTCATGTTGTTCAGTCAATTCTGGCTGCAGGGGTACTAATTGTTCTCCCAATTCTAGTTGTAGGGACTCTTGTTCATGTTCTTTCTCATGCTATAGGATCTCTTGCTGTAGGAACTCTTGATTTTCCTCATACCCTTGATTCTCAACTTGTTCTGCAATATCAACAAGAACTTCCAGTGTTATGTTTGTTGCTTTCTCAAATATGTCATCTTCCTCAACATTCACCTACCCCATTGGAGCTTCTGTGTCCCCCTGTGATGTTTCTCTACACTTAGGGATTTCCTGCGGAGGCATACCAAAGGATGACCCGACTGGTCTTAATTTTCTGGGAGGGCTTTCACGTTTTTCTTTGGCTGCAGGATGAACAATATCAACCTTCCACTTCTTAGAGATTGGTGCTTCTTTTTCTTCCGGTTGCTTTTTAGCTTTTCCTTTTGTTATTTCTGCTTCTCTCTTCTATGCCCTAGTTATCATCAGGATTCCAAGAGGAACATCATCATCAGAATCTAGAGAGGAACTTTCTTTGTCTGAGTACTTTGTCTCAGAAGAACTAATCTCTATGGTTTGTTTTGCTACATGAGGGTTTACACTAGGGCCTATGCTAGAGGTTGAAGCACTAGGAGTGGTTTCAACCGTGCTCAATCTCCTGCTAGACCTACGAGGTTGAGGTAAAACCCTAGGTCGCAAATGATCTGGTCTAATTTGATCAATATTTACAAATTCTTCCCAAGTCATCTTAGATACATCATGCAGAAAATTCTCAACTAACAATTTAATCAAATAATGGTGGGAAACATAATTGTCACTACCTTTATGAGTCTCAGCTACCATGATTGAAAGAAGGTGGTATAACACGTTCAACACATTCATCCTTCTCCCATGCCTCATGTGATTCAAGAGTTTGAAGTGCACGAAATGTAGATTCGACTACTAACCTTCACAGGTGATATTTTATAACATAAATAGCTACTTGCTTCCAAGGCTCAGGTAGAGAGGTTCTTTTTGCACCTTGTTTGTCCACGCTCAATGGAGGGTCACTAGGTTCTGTAAATTTTGCCCTAGCTGACCTGAAATCTCTAGAAGTAGGGAAATTTTCATCGTCAACAAGCAACCCTGTAACTTCTACAATCCTTTCTTTAGTCGCAAATACTTCCAACCCTTTTACCATGGCTTTTCCCTTAGACAATGTCTGGGAAAATTCTAATACAATGTCTTCATTAAAACCATTTAGCTTCATGAAATAATCTAACCACCCATAGTTTTTGAATTCGACTTGCAAAAGTGCATCTTGTAGTAATATGTCCTGAATCACGGGTTCATTCCTGATTAACCCACCTCCCATTGTTTAGTTTCCTGCAATCAAACAATCTCTCTGCAAAGTTTCCCTTACTGCAACACTGCCAAATTTTCAACACCAATGTCATCTGAATTTTCCCTTTCTGTTTTACCTTTTGGTGACTTAAGATTATGACAGGATCAATAATGGTAGTAAAGGAGTAATAAACGAAGGTTATGATGGAGAAAAATGGTGTCATTGGTTGGTGTCACATCACACATATGAGCTGTCATTCACTCAGAATTCAAATTGGCTCGATTTAAACTTTGTTGATGTAGACTAGCATGAATTGACACGTGGGAAAAGTACTCACATCTTCCCCCCAACCTAAATTTGAGCATATGTCCTCACATGTGAGGTGGTAATGATGATTTGACAGGGTCAGGGAATAATGACATGCTATGGTGAACACCCATATTAATTCACAACAATTAAATGAATGCACTAAAGATAATTAAGAGATAGAAATTAATGTGCACATACCTGGATTCGTGGAAGATTCATTTTCAAAGATTGTGGAGAAAGTACCAACCGCCTTTTAAGAAATAAGTTGAGAAATTAATGAAAATGAGGTGGAATGAGGTGAAGTGGAATGAAGTGATGGAAGAGAGAGAAAGGTGGAGATGGATGGGAGGATGGGTGGATGGATGAAGAAGTGGACTCCCACAGGAGTGGAAGTATTTATTATGACAAGGTACATACCTTAGTTAGCCAGAAGGAGGGACACTAGGTCCACTTCCCTTAGCTGGAGGAAGCTTGGGTGTTGCATGCTGAGTGAATTGTTATAGGAACTCCTCCTTGGAAGTTGGCTTGTGATACAATTTGAGGTGATGACCATTGACAAGCAACTTGAATTTGACAAGGTCAATGGTAGTGAGTTGAACAACACCATTGGGGAAGACTTCAACAACCTCATATGGTCCTAGCCACCTCATCTGCAATTTTCCTACATTATCTTGATACCTTGAGTCATAGAGCAGTGTTGAGTCACCTGGCTGGAATTTCTTGTTCTTGATGAGTTTGTCATGCCACCTTATTCTCTGATTTTGCACCACCTCCGTGTGATGCAAGGCTGCTCTCCTCATCTCATCCAAAGCATTTAGCTGCATAATTATTTCTCTTTGTGCCTCAGAGATATCCATCCCCAAGTCTATTGTAGTCCTAAGAGTCTTATGTTCAAATTCAATGGGAATCATAGCTATCTTACCATACAACAACTCAAAAGGAGTGAAGCCTGTAGTTGTCTTCCGGGTTGTCTTATAGGCCCAGATAGCTTCTGGCAGCCTGTTTTCCCAATCCTTTTTATGAATAGCCACTATTTTGGTTAGAATGACTTCAATCTTCCAGTTGTTCACCTCAACTTGGTCATTGGCCTGAGGGTGATAAGGAGTGGACTTCTTGTGTCTTATGTTGTACTCATTAACCAGTGCTAAAACAAGGGTTGATGTGAATTGAGCCCCTTGATCAGTCACTATCTCTCTTGGAACTCCATACCTTATGAAAATATCCTCATAATAAAATTCAACAACCTTATTATCTCTTGCATGCTTCATATCCTTAACTTCTACCCACTTGGTTACATAATTAGTGCATACCAAGATATAAGACTTACTATTTGATGGAGGGTCAATGGGTCCTACAAAATCTAGTCCCCATTTGTCAAATGGAGTGATTACTACTTGAGGGAAAAGTAGCATCTCATTAGATTTGGTTGGCCTGCCCATCCTCTGGCATCTATCACACTTTCTTGTATATCTCCCCGCATCCTTGTGGATTGTGGGCCAATAGTATCCTGTGTTCAAAATATTCATTTTTGTCCTCTTGGTTGCAAAATTTCCTCCACATGGTTCATTGTGGCATGCATGCAAAATATCATATGTATCATATTCTCTCACACATCTCCTCATGACATGGTCTGGCCCAGTGTAAAACAAACATCCTGCAATCCATGAAAAAGGAAATGATTTTTCAATGAGCACCCTTCTCTCTTTTGGAGAGAAGTGGGGAGGAACTCTCCATGTGACCAGATAGTTAGCTATGTTGGCATACTGGGGTGGTTGCACACTGATGGAAAATAAATGCTCATCAGGAAAAGAGTCATCTATGACCTAATTGTTTTCTGATGTAGTCAACCTTGAAAGAAAATATGCAACAACATTTGCCTTCCCTGGTTTATCTACAATGGTTATGTCAAACTCCTGCATCAACAATAACCATCTTTCTAGCCTACCTATGATCAAGGGTTTATTCATGAGGTATCTAATGGTTGCATGATCAGTGTGCACAAATATTTGATAGCTTGTTATGTAGGGCATAGATTACTGCCAACATTTCTTTTTTTGTCATTGTCTAGTTGAATTCAACTCCCTGTAAGTTTTTGCTGTCAAAACAAATAGCATTTTCAATAGCTCCTTCTTTTTTCCCTAAGACTGCTCCTATAGCATAGTCTGATGCATCTGTATGGATGTGAAAAAGAAGCTCCCAATTAGGTCCTTTGAGTACAGAAGCATGAGTCAAAGTTGTCTTCAAATCAGAAAATACTTTGTCATAGCCTTTTGTCCATTGAAATTCAACATCTTTGGTGAGAAGTGTATACAATGGCGCTACTATTTTTCTGAAATCCTTGATGAAACACCTATAGTAGTCTGCATGTCCCAAAAAATTCCTAAAATATTTTTGTTTTGTAGGTGTGGGAAGATTTGTGATCACCTCAATCTTTGCAGGATCTACTTGAATTTCTTTATGAGAGATGTAGTGGCCAAGAACTACACCTTCCTGCATCATCATGAAACACTTTTCACTATTTAGAGATATATTGTGGTCTTCACATCTCTGTAGGACTCTCCTGAGATTTTCCAATGCTTCATTGAAATCAACATCATAGGTGGTAAAGTCATCCATGTAAATTTCCATGCAATCATGAGAAATGTCTAAAAATATGCTAATGACTGCCCTATGAAAAGTTGTAAGTGCATTTCATAAGAAAAATGGAAGTACTAAGTAGGCACAGGTTTCCGATGGATAGGTAAAGATGGTCTTCTCTTGATCCTCAAATGCAATTTGGATCTAGTTGTAGCTATTAAATCCATCTAGAAAAGAAAAATATTGCTTTCTTGCAAGTGAATCCAAAACTTGATCTATGAAAGGTAAGGGAAAATAGTCCTTTTTGGTAGTAGCATTGAGTTCCTTGTAATCAACAAAAACTCACCATTTCCCTCCTTTCTTGGGAACAATCACCAATGGAGACACCCACTGGCTATCTAAAATGGGGTAGATAAATCCTGCATCCAATAATTTTTGTAGTTCTCCTTTTACAATTTCTCTTAGTGCAGGGTTAATTCTTCTTTATGGCTGTTTCACTAGGGTGCAATCATCTTTGATGTAAATTCTATGAGTGCAAAGCTTAGGGTCCAATCTCTTCATCTCATGATAGTCCCACACAAATGCATGCTAGTGGGTCTTCAGTAAAGTTGTCAATGACAACTACTGTTCTTCACTCAATTTGCTATTGATGTGCAGATGCTTTCCTTCTACCACTTGCACTTGTGTTGTTATCTCTATCATAGCTGTTTCACTAATGCTTGGTAGTTTGAGTTCATGCAGCAGCAATTTATGAGACATACTTGTTGCTGTAGGAAGTTTGGTCGCAGGAAGAGCGGCTGTAGGAAGAGTAGGCAGAAGTGTTTTAACTGGAACAACAAAATGAGAAGATGATGCTTCGTCCACTTCACAATGATTATGAATGATGTTAGCCAATACTTCATCTTCATCTTGAAGCTATATGAAAGAGCTTCTGCCTAACATCATAAGTTGTGCCACAAAATTAACTTCCTCGGCCTCTTCACCAACATGTGGCCATATAGAATTATCCAGATCATGGGATGGCTGAGCAGGAGGGTAGAGAACAAGATTTTTGGTGCTCTTTCCGTCAGAAATGGTCATGTCTCCTATCCTACATCCAATATATGCATCTACTGTTGCTAACCATGGTCTTCCTAGAATGATAGGGTACCTGTCGAGTGTGGCATTAGGAGAAAGAATCATTAAATATACTGGGTACTCCCATGAGTCCATAGTTACCACAAGGTCCTCCACTACATCATCAGGTTTAATAGTTGAACTATCAACAAGCTGTAGGACAGTAGGAGTAGGTCTCATGCTAGCAACATTTAGTTGCTATAGGATATCCTTGGTCATTACATTTATTGCTGCTCCCAAGTCAATAAGAGCATTCTTTATTTGGATCCCATTTATAACAACTCCTACCACAAGACTCCTTGGATCATTATATTTGGGAACAATTACTTTCCCAAGCATGATGTCAGCTAGCTGTCCCACTACATGAACTATAGTGGGGTCTTTCTTCTTCCTGCTTGGATTATTAAGGCATGCTTCCTTAATTACCTTGCCATAGATTGAAACATCTTTTATGTCTTGAAATAGGGGTATTTGGACACATATATGCTTCATCTGATCTATAATGTCAAAATTTGTGTCCTTTTCTTCCTTTTTCTGCATAGTTTCCAACCTTTGAGGAAATGGGGGGTTTTTGCAGTCTGCTTGACTGGAACTGGTTCAAGATTCTTAGATGCACTAGGCTGAATGGGGTATTCAGAGGATCCTCTTCTTCCACATGAAGCTTAGCAATAATAGGTGTGGAAGGAGCTGGAAAAGTAGTTCCTGAATGCAAGTGGATGTCACTTACACTCACAACATATGCATGGAATTGATTTGGATCAACAAAGTATACTAGTTGTTGTTGTGGTTTGTTATTTGGATTGGGTGTGGGATGAGCTAGTAGCTGAGTAGGTTTAGGTGCATTTGAACTTGAACTACTAGGAGGAGGCATTATAGCAGGTTGTTGGGGCTGAGAAGGTGGCTACATGTAACTATTTTTCTGGTTTGGCCATTGTTTTCCTCCCCTCCATTGATTTGTTTGCTGCCAATTTCTTGGGGGCGGTTGCCAATTTTCTTGAAATTGCTGCTAATTCCCCTGAGGTTGCTGCCATTGGGGTGGAGAGTTTTGATGATTAGGTCAAGTATTTGGAGGGTTACTCCAAGGTTGTGGTGGATATCCTCCATAGTTGGATGGATATGGGGGTTGCCATTGGTTACCACATGAATAAGAATTGAAATATGGCCCAACAAAAGATAATGGATCAGGTGGCATACCTTGTCTTGAAACTCATGGCCTCCTTTGTGCAACATAGTAGACTTGATCTTCTTTAACCTATATTGGCTTGAACTCAGGTAGAATATGCTTGCTATCAATATTAGCTATCATCTTGCATCCACATTCCTTCTTCTTTTTTCTACAATGGGGGCAATATTCTACCAACATTGCCTCCGCCTCCTCTTGTTTCTTCTTGGCTTGAAGTGTATCTAGCTGAGTAGCTAGATTTTTTATAATGTCTTTCTTGAAGTTTGCCAGCAAATGAGTAATCTCAATTCTTGAAACTCCATTGGTAGATGACTTACCCATAGAAGATTGACAAGCTCTCCCTTTCTTTGAAGCTTCCATAGAGTAGTTCTGGCATATCTTCTTGATATCCTCCCAAGGAAATTGAGAGATATCTCCTCCTCCCATCAAGTCTAAGGCATCAATGCAACTGCCATTAATTCCTCTTAGGAAAAACAACTTTTGCGAGTCTTCATTGAGTGTATGGAGTGGATATTTTTGTAGGCAAAATAAAAACCTTGTAATGTAATCCTCCAAGCTCTCATCTTCCTTTTGTTGCATCATAAAAATGTCATCTCCTCTCATGTCATTGTCCCTACAATATTCCTTGTATTTCTCAAGGAATATTGTCTTCATGTCATCCCATGTCTCCATAGTATGTCTACCTAGGCTCATGAACCATCTTAATGCAACTTCTTTTAGAGTGGTAGGAAATAGCTTAAGCCTATGGGCATTGGTGGTATAGTCATAATTCCTGCAGAGTATGTCAAACTCGAAAAAGAAGGTATCAGGATCTTCTGTGACAAGTCCATAAAACTTAGGAAGGACTGAAGCAAGGATATTTTTGAGGTTGTTTACTTCATTCTAATGAGCAATGGGGAAAGGAAAATTTGGTTGGTTAGGTTTTCTTCTATTTTCATCACCCATGCCTGCTTGATGTAGTTCCAAAGCAAAGGAATTCTCAAGCTAATTTTGATCTTTAGAGGAAATTTTAGAGCTAGTTAGATCAAGAAATGCATAAGCAAAAGGGTGTGGATCTTCTTCTTCTCTTGGTAGGTTTTGATATTCAACTAGCTGGAATGGATCAAGATTGTTAGGAAGAAATATCCCATGAGCATCTCTCCTCCTTCCTCTATGCATGCAATATCAACTCACTATCAGCCATCTCACACAAAGAATTGGAAAAAGAATAGTGGATCATTACTTTCCTAAATGAGGGGTATACTAAGAACAACTTTCAGAAATACTACATCAAGAAAGCTATCAATGAATCCAAAGAACTCCCTAGTTTGACACCATCCCCAACAATGACAACAAAAATGTTGGCCTCCTACAATGATCTAATAACTAATCCCTTACAACTGTGATTTAAAGATTGAACATCTAAATTGAATAGCCATTTTAATCATCATGAAGATGCATTTAACTTGTCAACCCAAGGACGTGAACTTGAAATGGGTCAACATAGTATGTACACTAAGGATCCAAAGTAGTCATATTCATTCTACAACTAAGAAAAACATAATGCTAAAGGTAAATTGCTTAGAAAGAAATAACATAAGTGTTGAACATCAACCAACAACTATGCTAAGCTGAAATGCATGACAAAAATGAAAATATGAGAAAACAAATACGAAACTACTCTGTCTGCTTTAGCTGTAGGAACAATCACAAAATAAAATTATAGTTGCTACAGGAACAGTCTGTGTCAGATTCTTAGCTAATTACTAAACAAAAAGTAATAACTAAGCTAAACTAAACTAGAGAACAAAATGCTCACCAAGTGGGCCCCCTTGGATGAGTATCCTCTAAAACTAATGTAAACTCAGATGCATAGACTTATAACTTCATTTTATTCATTGGAAAACATAGTACAATAGAGCAGTGTAACTGTATTACTAAAAACTAAGAATGCAAGTACATCATCAGATCACACGACCTCCTGAGAAGGAGCATCCGAGTCTTATTTATAGGAAAATAAGCTACTAACTAGTCACCTAGCAAGGTGGTCAACTCCAACAGATTCGGACGATGCCACTTTAGGGAAAGCATGAAAAGTGGAGAGGCGGTTACACATGCATAGAATCTGGTCAGACATGCTTGCCTCAACACAAATTTAGCACAACAATAATGCCTATATTCGCTCAACAACAATAAAGACTATTTACAAGGCGGTTATAACTCGATTTGCATGAGGAATTTCCCTTCGTCGATAGTCTTCCCTTTGTTGACCTTTGCATGAACACTTTGTTAACTACTATGGTGAACAACCAACTGGCATAATCTTCTCAATTTAGTGGCCTCTAATCATATTTGCATGGCAATATTAGTACACACAATAATCACATATCTGTAACTATCTTAAAGAACATTCATTAATCCACATGTAGAATTAACACAGATAGTCCATATAACATATCAAGGTCATTAAAGATTTGCAAAAATAAAATTAGGCCCAATGTGTATGGTTTTGAGGAAATATCAACATTCAAACATCAAGGTCCATGACAACTTCAACAAATAGATCATAAATTCTACCAAAATTAAACCATAAACTAGACTCATCAATTGCCTTGACCTTGAGGATTACAAGTACTAAATGAATGTTGTCCTAGAGTGTTGGTTCCATGATTGAAGACCTTCAAGTCCATTAAGAAGTATTGTGGCTACCCATTCCTCTACATCAAATTGGTATCAGAGCCGGAAGATCTAAGCAAGAGAATTTTGGAGGTTGTGTGTTGCTTTTGTAAAAGTTGAAGTGAGGAATTTGGATGCCAAAAGACTAGGTAGTGAGGAAAAGGAAAGGAAACCTAAGTGAGGTATCACAAGATGTAACAAGAGAAAAGAAGAGAGAAAAATGAGATGCAGAAGAAAATTGAGAAGGAAAAACAAATAAATGTTCAACAAGAGATAATAGAGTTGAGGCATGCCTTGGAACAAATGAAAAAGTTTAAGAAATAATGAATTTTGAGATGCAACAATGTCTTGAGAAAGAAAACCAGGAAAATGGTTGGCATTGGAAAATAAGAAATAAGATAAAGTGGCCCATCAAGAATATCATTTAGAGGAGAAGAAGGCAAGAGAGGACAACATAACCATACCTTGGAGAGTCTTTGTTGATAATGGAAGAGCCTAAGCCATCTAAGGAAGGGAAAAAATATGAAGAAAATGAGTCTATTGAGACTCAAAATGTTATTTCTAACAATATTTGTGAGTATGTGTTTACAGGTGCAGCAGATGAAAATGAAGATGGAAAATGGTATAAAGAAAAAGGAGAAGTGAATGTAGTGTATGCAGATTGTTATGCACAATATGGTGAAGATGTTACAAAAACAATAGAGGTAATGGTTGCATTTTCTAATTTTATGGATGATGAATGTGTTGCCAAATTGTATTCGAATGATGAAAATGAAGACATGGATAGTGGTAATAAGATATATGAATGAGAACTAGAGTTTTGGAACCTTGAAGCTGAGAAGATGCTAAGTAAGAGACGGTACAAGAAGAAGAAAAAAGATCCAGAGAAAGTCAAGAATGTAAAACGTCAATTGAAGGACAAGTTGTAGAGAAGTGGAAGACCTAAGGCCAAAATGAAACATGCAATTGAATTTTTGCAAGAAAAGTGGGATTCTACACATCAGGTTTGTAGGTTGTAGGAATCCAAGATGGAAGACATTTCCAAATTTGTAGATCACATCTCAGATGGAACTGAGATTTTTCTTTTCCTTGGGAGTATGTTGCAGGAGCACCCTTAGGACCCAATGCCTATAGGAGGAAAAGTTTGAGTTTTTGTCTTGTTTTTTGTTTTTCCATGTTAATAAGGTCATTTATGAACATTTGAGATCATTTTGATCCATTTTGGAATGTTATAGGTCCATTGGTCAAAAGTTCTAAACATTTGCAAAAAAGATGTAAAAGTTGTCATTGTGAAAGTTGTCATAAAGTGCATTAAAGTTGAAACTTTGATTAGGAAGTTAGTTGTGGGTGGTTGGTAGTTGGAAAATTATTGGGAAAGAATAAATACATGTTTTAAACATGAATTCCAAGGTTGAGAAGGTTGGGAGGAGATTGAAATGAAGAAATTTCAATTTTTGCACTCTAAAAACTATATTTTTCTTACAAATCTGACTGTTATTTTCATTTGTATAGACTTTAAATTGCATTTAATGACCTAAATTTTATTGGAGATGATAGAGGATTCAATAAAATTCCAAATTCAATTGGTTTGATATATTTTCATCCATGTTTGAATAAATTACAAGCATTTTTGTAAAAACTGCCTGAAACCCTTCTTAGGGTTTGCAGTCACATAGAAAATATCATAACTTTTGTTTTATCCATTGAAAAAAGTTGAAAATTTGAATAAAAGTATGTATTTATGTCTATAACAATTCCAAAAAGTTTCATATCATAATGTGCATGTGTGAAGGAGATCTTATCACCAGTCCACTTTCACAGATTCTCATAACAGTCATAAAAAAATCCCTTAAATGGTGACTGTCTATTGAAACCCTTATTTAATCTCATGTATTTGGGTTGGATGAATATTGTGTCATTTTGTAGAGGCCTACCATGGTCTAGGGATAGTTAGGACTTGCATTTTTGTGTAGTTTCAATCATTTCCTTGTGTGCATTAAAGTGTAGTGCGCTTTTAGTCACGGTTGCAGCCAGGGTCAAATTAGTGTGGATTAGGAACCATGCCAATTTGGTGTAAGGGATTGAAGTAATAGGTTGAACGGGCTAAATACTTTTTTCCCTATGTTTTTTTATTTCAAAGTATGTCATTTCCTTGACTTTGAGGATTACAAGTACTAAATGAATGTTGTTGTCCTAGAGTGCTGGTTCCATGGTTGAAGACCTTGAAGTCCATTAAGAAGTATTGTGTCTACCCCTTCCTCTGCATCAATACTACCCCTTAGGAGAACAATATGCTCCATCTGACTGTACCATCAAGAAACTACTATCTACTCCACTTGAGAGGTAGCCTTCAACATTAGTCTAGGACCAATAATATATCTTGAAAAACTTCTCAAAAATATGCACACACTTATGCATCTAGTTGAAAGGAGGGGAAATGACCCATAAATTCTCCCCAAGATACTCAAAAGTATCTTTTGGAAGAGCCTTTGTGAAAATATCAACAACTTGATCCTTAGTAGGCATATATTCTAACTTCACCTCATTCTTTGCAACTTTCTCTCTCAAGAAGTGATACTAGATTGAGATATGTTTTGTTCTTGAATGCATTACCAGATTCTTTGAAATATTGATTGCATGTGTATTGTCACACATGTTGCTACACCCTTAATATTAGTGTACATCGGGTTATGAATAGTAGGCTTGTGGCTATCTTAACTCTCTATTAAGTCATATTATCATTAGTATATTGTTATTTAGTTGTTTAGGTCGGCCTAAGACTTATATAGGTGTGTCTAAGTCAGCCTAGGTGATATCCTAGGCATAAATAGGTATATATAGGAGGTTGTGAGTCTTATTTCATCATCAAGTTGTGAAGTGTGTTCTCATTAGAGATATTTGGAGGTTTTCCCCCTCAAAGTGGCTTGTTATTCTTAGTTATTATCAAGTATTTGCAACATATTTCATATCATATTCTCCTATTGTGCAAGTTATTTCATAACACATGTTGGGAATAGGATCATCATAGGAAACTCTAGTATCCTTCAATGTTTTCTTCATCCACAACACCTATGTACAACATGATGCTACTGCAATTATTCTACTTTTGCAGTAGATAATGACATCAAATCCTTCTTTTTACTTAGCCATGAAACCAACCTGCTTCCAAGAAAGAAAGCACCACCACTTGTACTTTTCCTATCATCTTTTGGTTGATAGATTTCTCCTTTAGATGACTAACTCAAAATGAATCTATAATTCCTGAAGAAGGACTAATCAATCAACAATAGTTGGAGAGATTACCATTGCATTGGTGATCTTCCTTTGAATTTTAATTGAGGTACAACTCCCCCTTTTGATAAAATTTTAATTTTTTGAAATATATGAAAGTGGGGGTATGCTTTTGACCAGAAAGAAGGAAAGGAAAACTGACATCTATCCATAGCCATGAAATAGATGCAAAGGAAATTTTTTTAAGACTAAATAATATTAACTTCAATTCTAAAAATGGACTGGATAATAATTAATATCATAGCTCACAGACTAGATTATCGAAGCTTACTAAATTGAATCAATAAAATCTTAACATTTGTTGCAAATAAATGAATCAAAAACCACTGAACAACACATCCTCACAGGGAAGAAATATTCAAATGCTCATCTAACCTCATAGAATTATTCATAAACATTAGTATCTAACTCACAATTTACTGCACATAGAAAATAAACACTCTAAACAATATATTAAAACTGCAAAATTGATCCTTATATTATGATTGATTCTCACTCATGCATCATAAGTGCAAGGGGGATCAAAATTTTGGACCCTTGCAATATCCAACAAAGGGATATTTAAAATTTTACATCATAATGGTTGGGATTTCTTGAAAATTGATTCTTGAATATCTACTGCCATTTGACCAAATAAAAGGTTGGTCAGAAACTAACTAACTCCTATCAAATTATGATAATACAGTCATTAATTGCTATTTTTAAGGGAGGTTATGATTACATCCCCATTTCCAATCGATATGATAGGGGAATGAATTAACACTTGTTGTAAGAAGGCCACGTAGCCTACACCCCACGTAACATCCACCACGTTCAATTTCTAGTGACTGTTGGCAAGCCACCTAGGATTGCTTTCATTTGATTTCTTTAAATGCAAAAGATTTTGTCGATGTTTGAATCTTATTTACTAAATTCCCATCACATCACCTTGTCGAGTTCATTGATTTTGAGATAATTTGGATGTACTTTCAACATTAATTGCCATCAAGTGAACTCTACTAGCTTTCTCTCTCCCTTCTATAAATCAACTTCATCACTATTTACTTGCACAATGTTAATTTACGCTTCAAGCATGTCGAGCACATCGAGTGATGAAGCTCTAGAGATTAGAGTTAATTTTCTGGTCATTGAGGGGATTGAGTGCAACACTATTCGTAGGTTGGTCATAGACCAACTTAGGGAAATCTTCCTAATTCATAGTGATGTGGAAGAGGATGCAATTTGTAAGATCATTAGTGAGCACTTTATGTCATAGGTGTACTCTCATAATTCTAGTGTGTTCGAGCATTTCCTATACAACATCATGCACACCTCTAAGAGTTTTAAATGGAGGCTACGAGCTTCCAAGCATCTAGTTAGACCATGATATTTGTTGTGCGTTGAAGATGCCCTGAGATTTCTTTCTATACATTTGAGTGTGGGCTTGGTTGGCATGATGCACTCTACATTGCTTTTGTGCTATGTAATGAGCGAGCTGGTCAAGCAATTGCCTTACTGTGTGTTAGATTGGAGTGCAACAACATGGAGACCTTTTCCCACTTTGTTGAATTCAACGAGAACCTCCTCTCCCTATGTAGATTGAGCATATGCAAGAAGTTATTGAGGCCATAAGGGTCCTCATCTTTACCTCTACACCTAAGACCCCCCATGTTGCTAAATCCCTCTTTTTGTGAAGATGTAATATAGACGTTTTATGATAAATATATAAATATATCTATTTTTTTGGCTTTCAAACTACTCTGTATTATGAAAATTTCCTAGAAATCTTTTTTCTTTTCTTTTATGTTCATTGATTTCATGTGATAATATCTATCCAATATAGGTGGTATTGTTCTTAGGTTTGACACCCCTAATATTTGGGAGGATATATGGCTTTAGGGATTTGAGACCAACAACTCAAATCACCAATATAATAGATAACGTTGGGAGTAGAGTGGCTCACTATATTAAACAATTAAGATTAACTTCCAATAGATATTCATGAGATTTCATTTAAAATAAAAGAAAGTATAATTAAGAGGGTACTATATAAAATCCCCAAATGGAAAAATCTCATCAAATACAAAAAAATATTAATAAAGGAGTTAATGGATTTTTGGCCCAATTTTTTTCATTAGTAGCCTCACAACATAATGCTCTTATTGAACCAAAATCACTCAATGTTTTTTGGAAATATATAGGTAAAGGATTATATTCTAAAAGTAATAAAGATCATTCCATTCAGATAGTATTGAGGAGCCAACTGACCAAAAATTTCCCTCATGTCATGCCCTAATTTTAGCTCAAAGGGAAAAAACATAATTTTTTTCTCATAAAAGCCACTAAAGATGCCCATCTTGCACGACCTGGTGACAAACTTGCACACCACATAAAGTTTCTAGTGCAATCTCATCCTAAGCATGTTTCCCAAGACCAAGGTAATGAGATAAGTACATGAACAAGAATGCAATTGTGATGCAAGAGCATCGCTGGTTGTAAAGCAATCCTGTATCAACCAAAAAAAATTCTTTCTTGCATTTCAGTTTGTAGCAGTTTCAACATTTCATTTTACATTTTACTGCATTATTGTTTCTTAACTCACGGAGTAGGATATAGTATCTACTCATGGACATATATCACATATCTAGATTTTAGATTGTTTTTATTTCTCTACCAAAAGTTATCGCTCTCACAATTTTACTGTAACTCTCAGTCAGGGCATTTGGGGTTGATTTGGTCCAAATTTCTTAGTGCGGACCTATTCCAAAATGTGCAAAGCCTAATGGGACATCATACAAGAATTTTTAATCCGATGGGATCTATCTTGGAGATTCACAAGTCATTTCATTTCATGAAGGGATTATCTTTTCTTATTTTGAGGCCGACCTTCATGTTTGATCACTCATCAGGTTTTGTAAACCCTTGTGGTTGATGGAGACCTTTGTTGGAGCTAGAGAATCATAATTAAGAGAATTTGTAATCATTTAGAAATTAGTTAGTTATTCATCAGTAGTTAGATAGCTAGATTTTCACATCAATTGCTTTAGGGACTATAATTTAAGGCTTTTGGCTAGTTGTAATGTTGAAATCCTTGGTGGTAGGCCTATGAGCCCTAAATTTTTTCCCATGAGGAATATGTTGCATGTAAGATTGCTAATTCAATAAAGATTCATAGTTTTAGAATACTTTCTTGTGTTGTTTCTGCTATATTGACTCTAAGCTGCACAGTTTGGACTGTTCTTTCTGAACCCTTCATTCATGATTGCACCAACTAGTATTAGAGCTAGGTTTGTGAGTCCTAAAGGCATTCCTTGTGGTGAATAGATCGTCGACTTGAGACAAACTACATGTGTTTTCAACTGATCATCGACTATGAGGCAGTTGAAACCCTTGTAGCTAGATCACTGAATTGAGGAAGTTGCACTGAATCCAAGGGGAGAGATGCCACCAAGGAGAGCACTTGCTATGGTGAATGTTGTTGGAAGAATGGATGGAATGTTGGAAATGATGCATAAAATGTGAGTTCGATTAGATGCTGTAGAAGAAGATAGAAGTTGAGGCCTAAACCCTATACAAGTTGACGAAAGCAATGATGTAGTAGATCATGTTGTGAATCAAACTGTAGAAGCCCTAGGTGAAGAAGAAGAAGAATTAGATCAAATGAATATATTGAAAGCTATCTCAAAAATTAGTAAGCGACCTAGAATTAAAATTTAAAATTATGTGGAAAATTTAAACCCATAAGAATTGATTGATTAGATCAATGAAATGGAAGAATACTTTGAATATGAATAAATTGAAGATCTAGAAAGAGTGACATTTGCGAAAACAAAGTTGAAAGGTCATATTGCTTTATGGTGGAAAGAAGTTCAATTAGATAGAAATAGGAGAGGAAAGGAGAAAATCATCAAATGGGATAGCATGGTGACAATGTTGAAGAATCAATTCATACCTATTGATTATGAACTTGAATTGTTGAAAAGATTATAGAACTTGAGGCAAAAAGAGAAATTTGTGAAAGAATATATTGAAGAATTCTACAAGATGATCATTAGGAATAGACATAGAGAAGCAAGAAAAGAAAAGGTTGCTAGATACATCAATGGACTGAGAAAAAACATTCAAGAAGAATTGAGTTTAGTGAAGATGACATCAGTTGAAGAAGCATACCAATTTGCATTGAAAGTAGAGGAGAAGCTAAATAAGAAGTTTGAGAAAAGGTAGAGAAGTGCAAAAGGAATATGCTAGAAGAGTGAACCACAATATGGAGAAAGAAGACCTTATGTAAAGTAGAACAAGGATGTAAAATCCTATTGAAGCGAAGAGAGAGATAGTAATTCATACCGCAGAGGAAGAGAATATATAAATTTCTACTGTAGTGACAAAGGAGGTCATAATTCTTACCGCAATGATGAATACTAGAGAGATGAAGGGATATTTGAGAAGAGACCATTTAGAGGAACCTCTTTCAAGTGTGGAGGTGAAGGACATAGAGCATTTGAATGCCATCAAGGAAAAATTGACAAGAAACCTAAGCATACTAGAAGAGCAGCATATGTGGATGAAGAACTTGTTGAATCCCCTAATTTAGTTGGGAAACTAGAGAAAGGTAAATCATTGGTGATGAGGAGAGATTTGATGCATGGAGAAGTGGCTGAGGAACCACCACAACAAAGGAGTTTGTTCAGAACTAGATGTAAGTATGGAGGAAAGGTATGTAAAGTTATCATTGATAGTGGTAGCACTGATAATCTAGTCTCAAAAGAGATGGTAACCAAGTTGAATTTGAAGAGATTGAAACATTCGAACCCCTATAGGATAGCATGGATTCAAGATGAGCATAAGATATTAGTGAATGAACAATGTTTGGTGAAATTTCATATTGGATCATATAGGGATGAAGTACTGTGTGATATTATGCCTATGGATGCATGTCATTCACTGTTAGGAAGACCATGTCAATATGATAAGAAAGCAATTCATGATGGAAGAAGGAATACTTATACTATGACTTCAAATGGAAAAATAATTAAGTTGATACCTTTAGAAGAAGAAGAAAAGATTGAAGTTTGTGGCACTGCCAGAATATGTTTGGTGGATGGAAGGAAATTTTTGGATGGATTGAGGCATGAGAGTATGTGTTTTACACTGATCCCAAAGAAGAGTGACAAACTGAAGGTTGAGTACCCTACCACAAAGAGTGAAGAAATAATAGAACTGTTGACAAAGTATGCATACATCATATCAAAAAATGTACTTGATGGTCTACTGCCAGTCTAGAGTATTAATCATCATATAGATATAATATCAGGAGCAAGTTTTCCAAAAAAGGTAACACACAAAATGACACTGATAGAGAATGTAGAGTTGAACTAGAAGATACAAGAGTTGTTGAAGAAGGGATTGATTAGAGAAAGTTTAATCCCATGTGCGGTACTTGTTGTACTTGCATCAAAGAAAGTTAGAGTGGAGAATGTGTATAGATTCTAGAGCAATCAATAGGATCACTATCAAATATAGATTTCTGTTGCCAAGGATGGATGACATTATGGATTGTTTGAGTGGAGCAAAGTATTTCACAAAAATTGACCTAAGGAGTGGATACCATTAGATCAAAATCAGAGGAGTTGAATGGAAGATTGTGTATGAAGGGTTGTATGAGTGGTTAGTGGACAATTACATAAAATGACCCTATAACTTTAAAAAAACCTTAAAAAATCATAAAAACAAGGTTAAATCAGGGACAAATGGGGTCCCACCATGTGTGCCAAAATGTATGACCTAAAAATTTGATTGCAAATCCAAATGATAATCAAACAATAACAAGATAGCAATTGAAAGAAGATCAAACAAACAAACAAATCTATACCTTAAACGTGCAAGACCTTCAAGTTGAGCTCCATTGTTCTCCTCTATTTCACCCTTGGAGAAATAGTATTGAAATCTTTGCTCTCAGATTTGTAATGAGCACAATAACAATAAATCATTATTGTAATTTGGGCATAAGTCCACTACACGATGTGAGATGATATATGAAGGAGAGGAAGGTTTGATTTATAGAGTTTTGGTGACACCAATCAATGGTCGAGGTTAGAGGAGAGACTGAAAATGATCAATGGTGGAGAATTGATGAGAGGATTTGATTGCTTGTTAATTGGCTGCATGATTTTGGATAATTGATTGCATAATTCAATCAGGAGAATTGATTGATTTGTTAAGGTTGATAGGTTGTTGACAAGATTGATTAATCAATTGGCTGATTTGACAAGTTAGTGGACTCAAAGTGAGTGGGAGTGAAATAGGGTTGATGAATTAGTTGACTAATTAGATTGATCAACGAACATGTGTGGTTGGTGAGTGAATTGATTAGTAGATTGAGAGTAAGTCTTAGTCAAAAGGTGAGGTGAAAATTACATGAAAATTAATAAATTAAATAAATTAATTATTGGTGACGTGTAAAATGAATAAAGTAAATAATTATTTAATTTAAGAAAGGGATAATAGATAATTAATTAAATAATAATAAATTATTTAATTAATTTAAGAAGAATAGGGATAATTAGTAATATAATTGTTGCTCAATTTTTACCAACGGGCTTAATCAGGCAGGATAAATCATGTGACAGAGGTTCGAGAAGGCCAAATGGAACATTCGCACAAGGGAAAAAGTCATGTATTTGATGCTAGGTCACAGGGAACTCAGTTGGGAAGCCTGCCTTGTTCAAGTTCGACATGAAAATCCTCTAAGGAGAGAGTCGCCAAGACCTTCCAGATGTATCACCGAAGGAAAGCAGCGTCGCTAAAGGGAAGCGAGCTCGGAAGGAGGTCTCATCGATAACGAAAAGTCACGCTGATCGGATCCTAGTTCGCCAAAAGGAAGGTCAGGTCGCCAAGACGTCTCAGCGACTGGCCGAAGCCTCGCTCAGAGAAATTGATATCACCATGATGTCTTGGCGAAGGCATTATGTCTTGTCGAAGATGAGGGGTCTCGGGGTAGCATTTTTCTTTCGATAAGATCTCTCATCGACACTCGAGGGTCTTGTCGACAGATGGGGGAGCCTCGACAGGAGATGATGGTTTCAACGAAGGATGGAGGAGTCACCGTGATGTCTCCGCGAATGGAGGTGGTTTCGCCGAAAGATAAAGGGGATCTCGATATGTGTTTTTCCTTTGGCAGGAGTTTCGCCGACAACAAAAAGACCTCGCCGAGAAAGTTTGACATCGGTAAGATGTCTTGCCGATATAGCGGAGTCTCCCTGATAGAAAAAAAGAGCTCGCCGAAGGATTTTTCCTTCGGCATAAACTCTCAAGCGATGCAGAGGGTCCTACCGATAAAGGGAGCCTTCAGTGTAATACTCCAAGTCGGAGAAAGGTCTCCCCGACCCGGTGATGTCTCTCCGACATGTTTCATGCTCGCCCAAGGATAAGGGGGTCGGTGTAAGGTCTTGCCGACCCAAATGTCACGTCGATGGAGTAGCATAGTGGTATGAGAAGGTGCCTTCGACATGAGGTCTCGCCGATATAAAGATGTCCCCCCGATAAGAAAGGTGAGATCTCAGAAAGGGGAAGCGTCTTCGACAAAAGGGTCTCACTGAATGCAGAAGGTCTCCTCGACATATATGACATCAGTGTAGCTTCCAGCCGTCGGAGCAATGTCTTGCCAACATGGTGTGGTCTCAGTGATGGAAGTGGATATCAGTATGACTATTGGACCTCGTTATGAAGTCTTCCTGACTTTCCAGAGTCTTGTTGAAAGAAGTGTAGAGCTCGGTAGAGTGGAATACGTTTGGGGTGACATTAATAAACTCCTGCCGACGATGAGGGGTGCATTCAGTATAGCATCTGAAGCTCGATGAGAGGCCCCGCTGATAGCGATGAGTCTCACCGAATGAAATCTTTGAGCTTGGGAGAATAAGGGAGCTCACCATGACATCTCGTCGACACAGGGATGTCTCCCTGAAGCAAAGTGAGCTCACCGAGGGGTTTGCGCTTTCGCTAAGATGTCCGACCGACAGCGAAAGGTCTTGTCGAAAGGGCTTGGAGCTCAGGGGAAAAAAGGTGTCATCATTGTGATGTCCCAGCGACCTTTCAGAGTCTCCCTGAAATGAAGGAGTTTTCCAAGGAATGGGGATTTCGACATGATGTCTCAGCGAGGGAGTTGTGTCTTGCCGGTGGTTTCAGGGATATCAGTATGATTTTTGAAGCTCGATAAGAACTGTCATCGACAGTTCCATGTTATGTCGATAGCTGCAGAGGGGCATAATTGCATCGGTGAGACACTTATAGTGTCTTGCCGGGATGCGATTCTAACTAAACAAGCTTTTGACTGTATGGAAATCCATGTGGAATGTGCCCAGCCAATCAGAGAAAGCTACGTGTGAATCGTTGGCAGCTTGACCAGTGTCATGAAGATCAACAGAATGTGAATTGACATGGATATGCTTTGAAGTCAGAAGCATTCAAGGTAGCTCGGCTGAAGAGGTTCAAGGAGGACACGAGGAACATAAGTAAATGCATTTGGTAGCTACAAAAGATCCAAAGGCTTCTCCGGGGAACGACTCTTCATCGACATGGAAGCAAAGACACGCAGGAATGCAACATTAATTTCAAGCAAAAGATCTAGGGAGGATTTTTGCTAAAGACTGATATTTTGTAAGCCCTAAGCGGCCGAGATCTTTTTGTATATAGGGCACTTTGCCTCTTTGTAAAAAAGGGAGTTCGAATGATGCATTCTAGAAGAGTTATTGATTTTTAGCAATTCTCTCTCAGCTAGTGTATGCTTTATAACCCACTTCAATTTTTTTGGAATATAAAGTACAGAGTTATCTTGATCACTGTTGATGCTTCAGATTTTCATCACTGTTCTTGCAAAGTGTTGTGCATTTAAGGTTAAGGATCGAGTTATCTTGTGAATTCTTTTATTCCTTTATAACTTTATCTGGTGTTTCATGCCTTCCTTTGTAAAAAGCACCATTATATGAATCACAAACTGTGTTTACATAATCACACATAGATTCTTTTCTGTGAAAATATTTTCCTTTATTGAAAAAGTGTGTGTATCAAACCTGTTTGTGATATATTAATGTGTAGCTCATAGAATTTGATGTGTAGCCTTATGATCATTGACAATTTTCAAGTACAGTCTAAGTATTCCATTGATCTCATCAATTCGGTGTATCACCATAGTTTAGTTTTCATTTCTATGCACACCTTCTCCCTTTCTCTCTATAGAATTAGCAGTTAGGTGACACCAAAGGAAGCCGGCCTTCTCCGGAGGTTCATTTCAACTTCAGGTGACCCACAGCCTTGAAATGATCCCATGTTTCTCTAGAAAGCTTAGTTTTTATAACTTTGCATAGGGTGCAATTTCTAGGTGACAACAGTTTCTGGCACGCTTGGTGGGACCAGTTCCACATTATGCTATTGGTTTAGTATGCAACCAGCGAGTTCCAGGCTTTACAGAAGTCATTTGTGCATACTTGGCAACTCCGTTGGGAGGAAAAAACTTTAGAATTAGTGCCTTCTACAGTTTATGAGAAAAGTTCAGACAAGAAGCAACTTAGTTCCTTTCGAATATTTACAGCTGTCACCACCAAGAAGACAAGGTAGAGCAACAAAAAGGAGAGGAAAAACTATTATCTATTCTAGAAGAACTAAATCCATTCCTCCATCTGTGAGATCACATATTGTTGTCCCGTCTTTGATTTTATCTAGGGTGCCAGTAAATCCACCTCAGCTACCTCTAATGGTCGCTCCATGAAATCAACCCTTTGTTGCTTTTAATGGAGTGATCCCCTTGAATTTGGCACAACACAATGACATTCCAATGGCAGCCTTGAAGAGTTTTCCAGCTTTCATAGGGGAAGACCAAACTACCCCGATTGAACACATGCGAGATGTGGCTTCGTTATGCGGAGTCCATCACATAACCCAAGAGGATGTTGCTGTGAGATTATTAACTACTTCACTAAAAGGAAGAGTTGTGCAATGGTATAGGAGCCTACCAGTCAGTTCAATTGCAACTTGGGACAAATTTGGAGACAAGTTGCATAAACAATTTCAGGACAGGTCTAATAACTTGTCTTTATTGGAACAATTAACTACAATTAAGAGGGCTCCACAAGAGTAGATGAATGATTTCAATTTCAGATTTCAAAAAACCTGGGATAGAATCCTTGCAACGGTTAAGCCACCTCCAAAATATGCATTTTTGTACTTTTTGAGGGCTCTTAATAGTGATATAGCTGTTATGATACAGTTAATGGGAAGGGTTTCTCTACCAGATGCTTTTGAAATAGCAATCAGAGCTGAAACCAACCTAATATAGGCTGGTAAACTTGCTCCTAGGCCACCAATGCCTATATTTCCAGATATTTATGCAAATATCCCTTTGCAGATACCTTATTTTACACCTCTACCAGCTGTACCAACGCTGCCAGCTGCTGTTCCAGCCGTTGATAAACAAGAAAGTGCTGCTTCAGGCTCATCACAGGAGTTACAAGAGATCAAAAGTCTTTTACAGAATTTTGGTAACAAGTTGGTGAACTTGGAAAAACAACAGTCCTATTCTAGGCCTTATCAGCAGTAGAATCAGGCCTCAAGTCAGCCTTTTCAAGGTCAACAACAGCAATTCCAGGGGAATAGACAGCAGTATTAAGGTAATTACCAAGGCACAAGACAAAATGTTGCCACAAGACCTTTTTAGGCCTATAATTGAGCTCCAATTAGTGTTGTCAAAGAGCTTGTTCCTGTTCAAAACAATCTGGCTGCTGATTATGAATGGTGTTATCCATGTAATCAGCCACATAATCAAGCTACGTTCTCTAATGGCGTCATCAACCAAGCTCTTACGGTGCAAAATGTTGTAGGTGCGCAAGATTTGCCTAAGGAGGGGTATTCACAACATCAGGATCAACCTGCAAATGATTCAACTCTCCTGAATTGGCAGAGAGAAGAATTTTGTGGAGTAAACCAAGATGACACATCTATTGCTGCTAATACTAGAGCCAAGAAGAGGACTTTTGAGATAGAACAAGCAACAAATAAAGATAAGGGAGTTGCTGGTCCATCAAATCAGCAAGTACCACACACTTTGCAATGACGTTATGACACTACTAAGGAGCAGCCTTTACATGCTTCATCCGCAAGTCAAGTGCAACCTGACCATGCTATTGTAAAGACACAACCAAAGGTAAATATATCCGCACCTTTCAACATTGTTGATAGTATGAAAAAATGAATGTTTCAATTTCAATGTGAGATTCTTTAGCAATCCCTGGTCAAATGAATTTGTTACAGTCAGCCTTCTCAAATCCAATTAGTTCAAATTTTCCAAATCAAGTCTCTGTAGGCCAAACAAAGTTAGTTTTAACCAATACACTTTTAAATAGTACCACACAACAAAGTAATGGTGTCAAGCCCCCTCCTTTCTATGTTTCCTTAATAGTGGGGAATAAATTGGTGCACAATTGCATGGTTGATAGCGGGGCTAGCAGTTCAGTAATGCCAAAAAAGATTGCAAACCAGCTAGGTTTACAATACCAACCATTAGAAAAGGGAGTACTTCAATTAGATGGGACAACAGTAAACACTATAGGTGTCATTAAAAATCTGAATCTTACGCTACATGCCTGTCCTAATTTTTTAATCCCGCAAAATGTGTTTGTCATAGATTTGCCTCCATTTTTTGCTTTATGCCTATCTAGAGACTTCATAGCTAAAATTGGAGGGTATTTATCTTCAGATTGGTCCCATATGATTTTTAGGACCAGGTATGGTACTAAGGTAACTATAGCTTCTAAGTCCCTTGCCAAGGATCACATTGAGCCTTATGCGCCATCTGCTATTAATGTTAATTTCGTTGTTTTAGAGGATACTGAACTTGCATCAACACAAGAGTTACAAGCTGTGAGTGCACTTGAGGTACTCCTGAATGAATGGGTAGCTGAGAACGTGATTGATAATCCAAACGAGCTTATTCAGGATGTTGGTCTGGGCAATTATGTATTCCATGAAGCTGGGACAGAAATGCCAAATCTTGAAAGAAGTGCAGAAAGTCAGTTTGAGTAGCAAAATGAATTATGGGAGATGCATTTTGATGGTTCTAGAAGCAAAAATGGAGTTGGAGGAGGTGCAATGCTTGTATCTCCGCGGGGTGATAAGTATTATTCTACATTCCGTTTTGCTTTTGCGTGCTCTAATAACACTGCTGAGTATGAGGGCCTTGTTCAACGCCTTGAGTGGGCAAGGAAGAGAGGAATAACCTGCTTGAAAGTTTATGGGGACAGTGAGTTAATTATCAATCAAACAAGAGGCTTGAATGTTGCTAAAAATGACACACTAAAGTCTTATAGAAACAGAGTGTGGAATATGATTGAGGAATTTGATGCCTTTAACTTAGTATCTATCCCAAGGAATCAGAACAAACATGCTGATAGGCTTGCAACCATTGGAGCACAATTTGATATTCCAGGTGACATTAGAAAAGAGAAAGTACATCAGTATGTGAAAGTTGTAGTCAGGCCATCAATTCTTGATAACAACATTCACTGGCAGGTTTTTGACAACGATGAACATATTCTTTCTTTTTTGCTCGAAGAGGATTAGTTCTCCATGGTGAATCAAGCAAAACTTAAGCAACAATATGATGATCAAGTTATACAGCTGAAAACCAACAAGCTTCCCAAAGGGCTGGTTACCTTAGAATCCATATTCAATTCTGATGCCCAGTTTAAGAAGAACAAAGCCGACATCCAAGTGAAAGAAGATCATTATGAGGAAGTTGAAATCTTTAAAGGTAAGCTTCTCAAATTGGGCAAAATCTATTCAGCTGAAGATAAGAAAGCTTTCATTGTTTTATGCCAAGAGTATCATGATGTTTTTGCTTGACAATATTTTGATTTAAAGGGGTTTGATCCTCATATTGCACAACATACAATTGAGTTAGAACCTGGTGTCAAGCCTGTTAGACAAAAATAAAGGCCCTTGAATCCTACGCTTGAGCCCTTAATGATTAAAGAGCTGACCAAACTAGTTGAAGGGGGTATCATCTTTCCAATTAGACACACATCCTGGGTTTCTAATCTTGTTCTAGTTAGGAAGAAAAGTGGTGAAATAAGACTTTGTGTAGACTTTAGGGATCTTAACCGAGCATCTTTGAAAGATCATTATCCGCTGCCCTCCATGGAACAAATCTTACAAGTAGTTGCTAGTTCTGAAAGATTTTCCTTATTAGATGGTTTTTCGGGCTATAATCAGGTGCTGGTTAAAGAGGAGGATCAGTTCAAAACTAATTTTACAACTAAGTGGGGCACCATGGCATACAAAAGGATGCCTTTTGGTTTATCTAACGCTGGTGCCACGTTTCAAAGGGCCATGGATATGGCATTCCAGAGTTTGATTAATAAGATTGCACTGATTTATTTGGATGATATTACAGTTTATTCTAAGAACGCCAATGAACATTTGTCACACCTTAAGCAAGTTTTTGAAAAATGCAGAGAGTTTGGTATATCTCTCAATCCTACAAAAAGTATTTTTGCAGTTCATGAAGGTAAACTGTTAGGCCATATAGTATCAAAGGATGGAATTACTATTGACCCTGAAAGAGTCAAAGCTATACTTGAACTGCCATTACCCAATCATAAGAAGGGATTGTAGAGATTTTTAGGGAGAATCAACTTTCTAAGAAGGTTCATTCCTAATGTTGCAAACCTACTACAACCTTTGACTGCCATGCTAAAAAAGAACGCAGTTTTCAGTTGGAAAAAAGAAGCAAAGCGTAGTTTTGAAGAAATCAAGGAGGCTTTAGCATCTGCTCCGAAATTGGTAAATCCAGATTTCTCTAAAAACTTCTTTTTGTATTCTTTTGGTAGCAGTAGTTCAATCTCTGCTATGCTGGTTCAGAAAAATAGTGATAACTTAGAACAACCCATAGCTTTCTTTAGCCAAGTACTTACTGATTATGAAGAGAGGTATACTTTTTTTGAGAAACATGTTCTCGCTGTGATCAGAAGCTTGAAGAAGTTTAAGCCTCTAGTTTCAAACAATAAGATTCATATTCTGGTTGCACACTCAAGTGTGAAGGAATTTTTGTTGAATAATATCTGAATGAAAAAAGAGCAGGGTGGATCACTAAGGTCATGGAATATGATGTGGATGTCAAGATTACCAAATTGGTTAGAGGTAAAAGTCTCTGTGAATAGCTTGCTACAGGGTCAATCAGTGAAAATGAATTAGAAAAGGATGTCATTTTTGCTAATACAAATGAGTTTCAGGATGCTCAAGATGATGTGCCTGTGATAGCAATTAATTAGGTTTAAGACATGGCCCATTTTTTATAAACTGGTGAGTGTCCACTAGGTTTGGACAGAGCTAAACGAAGATACTTCAGACTGTAGTCCATATCGTATGTGCTGGTAAACAATGTTCTTTTTAAAAAGGATCTAAATGGTGTTCTGTTAAGATGTATTCATAGTGATCAGATTGAAAAGGTACTTCATGAGTTTCACGATGGAGCTGCAGGGGGTCATTTTGCTCCAAGGACAACTGCTTGGAAAATCATGAGAGCTGCTTACTACTGGCCTAGCTTATTTAAGGATGCATATGCTTGGTCAAGAAAGTGTATCAAATGTGCCTTGTTTTCAGGAAAAGAAAAACTGCCTGCTATGCCTCTGCATCCAATTCAGGTGGAGCAATCCTTCATGAGATGGGGAATCAACTTTATTGGGCCAATTAATCCACCATCTAGTACTAGTCACAAGTGGGTTCTCACTGCCACAGACTATTTCACATGGTGGAAAAAAGTGATAGCTTTGAAAGAAGCAAAATAATCTTCAGTTTTGAGCTTTTGTGAGGATATAGTCACCAGATTTGGAGTTCCTGACTCTATCATATCTGATAATTCTCTTGCATTTGTGGGATTAAGATTAACTGATTGGGCTGTTAAGTAGGGCATTCATTTAAATACATCCTCAAATTATTACCCTCAGGGTAATGGTTTAGCTAAAAGCACGAACAAGAATCTCATTAGGATTATTAAAAGAACCATAGAGGATAATCAAAGGACCTAGCACATTAATTTAAAGTATGCACTTTGGGCAGATAGAGTGACTCTTAAGAGGTCTATTGGTAATTCACCATACATGTTAGTTTATGGCAAGGAGGCCAGGTTACCTCTATCCGTAGAGCTTCCAACTCTAGACATCGTTCACCAGTTGGAGATGTTTGAGGAACATGAAACAATGTCTGTGAGATATGCAGAGCTCATGGAGCTCAAAGAATCAAGAGACAGAGCGATGAAAGCTTTGGAGTATCATCAACACCAAACAAAGAGAACATTTGACAAGAAATCTACAGCTAAAGTCTTTAAACAAGGTGATATGGTTCTCAAATGGGATGTTCTGAAAAGCAGGCCAGGCCATCACACCAAGTTTGACATGTGGACAGGTCCATTTATTATTAAACACTCCAAAGAACACAATGCTTATCAACTGGCCACAAAAAAGGTGAAGTACTTCTTATCCCAGTCAATGGGATACACCTTAAGCCTTGTTTTCAAGTCTGACAAGTTCCTCCATTGTACATATTAGGTTAGGTTTTATGTTTTGCATAAGTACAGTTCCAACATAGTAAATAGTTTCTTTTCGTTTTTCTCCTATTTTGTTGTTTTGGCAACCTCTTGTGTCTATGAGTCTCAAGCGAATTGCAGCCATGTGCAAAGTTGCCCTGGGTCTATTTCTGAGGTTTTTCTAATGACTCCATGCCCAATGGACAAGTTTTGGGTACTAGTTTCTATGTTTAGCAGGAAAACATCCAGCTGAGGTCGCCAGAAATGTTGCTCAATTTTTACCAACGGGCTCAATCAGGTAGGATAAATCATGTGATAGATGTTCGAGAAGGCCAAATGGAACATTCAGACAAGGGAAAAAGTCATGTATCTGATGCTAGGTCACAGGGAACTCAGTTGGGGAGCTTGCCTTGTTCAAGTTCGACATGAAAATCCTCTAAGGAGTGAGTCGCCAAGACCTTCCAAATGTATCGCCGAAGGAAAGCAGCGTCGCTGAAGGGAAGCGAGCTCAGCAGGAGGTCTCATTGATAACGAAAAGTCACGCCAACGAGCCTTGCACCTTCGGAGTAACACGAGAAGCCTGACAGGAAGTCTCACCAACACATGAAAGTCCCCCCGACCGGATCCCAGTTCGCCAAAAGGAAGGTCAGGTCGCCAAGACATCTCAGCGACTAGCTAGAGCCTCGCCGAGAGAAATGGATATCGCCATGATGTCTTGGTGAAGGCATTATGTCTTGCCAAAGATCAGGGGTCTCGGGGTAGTGTTTTGCTTTCGGTAAGATCTCTCACCGACACTCGGGGGTCTTGCCGACAGACGGGGGAGCCTCGGTAGGAGATGATGGTTTCGGCGAAGGATGGAGGAGTCGCCGTGATGTCTCGACGAACGGAGGTGGTCTCGCCAAAAGATAAAGGGGGTCTCGATATGTGTTTTTCCTTCGGTAGGAGTCTCGTCGACAAAAAAAAGACCTCGCTGAGAAAGTTTGACATCGGTAAGATGTCTTGCCGATATAGCGGAGTCTCCCCGACAGGAAAAAAAGAGCTCACCGAAGGATTTTTCCTTAGGCATAAGGTCTCAGCGATGCGGAGGGTCCTGCCAATAAAGAGAGCCTTCGGTGTAATATACCAAGTCAGAGAAAGGTCTCCCCAACTCGGTGATGTTTCTCCGACATGTTTCGTTCTCGCCCAAGGATAAGGGGGTCGGCATAAGGTCTTGCCGAACCAAATGTCACACCGACGGAGTAGCATAGCGGTATGAGAAGGTGCCTTCGGCATGAGGTCTCGCTAATATAAAGATGTCCCCCCGATAAGAAAGGTGAGCTCTCAGTGAGGGGAAGCATCTTCGACAAAGGGTCTCGCCGAATGCAGAAGGTCTCCTCGACATATATGACATCGGTGTAGCTTCCAGCCGTCAGAGCAATGTCTTGTCGACATGGTGTGGTCTCAGCGACAAAAGCGGATATTGGTATGACTATTGGACCTTGCTATGAAGTCTTCTCGACTTTCCAGAGTCTTTCCAAAAGAAGTGTAGAGCTCAGTAGAGTGGAATACGTTCGGGGTGACATCAATAAACTCCTGCCGACGATGAGGGGTGCATTCGGTATAGCATCTGGAGCTCAATGAGAGGCCCCACCGATAGCGAGGAGTCTCACCGAATGAAATATTTGAGCTTGGGAGAATAAGGGAGGTCGCCATGATGTCTTGTCGACACAAGGATGTCTCCCCAAAGCAAAGTGAGCTCACCGAGGGGTTTGCGCTATCACTAAGATGTTCGACCGATGACGAAAGGTCTTGCCGAAAGGGTTTGGAGCTCGGGGGAAAAAAGGTGTCATCATTGTGATGTCCCAGCGACCTATCGGAGTCTCCCTGAAATGAAGGAGTTCACCAAGGAATGGGGACTTTGACACGATGTCTCTTCGAGGGAGTTGTGTCTTGCCGATGGTTTCAGGGATATCAGTATGACTTTTGAAGCTCGATAAGAACTCTCATCGACAGTTCCATGTTATGCTGATAGCTACAGAGGGGCATAATCGCATCGGTGAGACACTTATAGTGTCTCGCCAGGATGCGATTCTGATTGAACAAGCTTTTGACCGTAGGGAAATCCATGTGAATGTGCCTAGCCAATCAGAGAAAGCTACAGGTGAATCGTTGGCAGCTTGACCAGTGCCAAGAAGATCAACATAATGTGAATCGACACGGATCTGCTCTGAAGTCAGAAGCATTCAAGGCAGCTAGGCTGAAGAGGTTCAAGGAGGACACGAGGAACAGAAGTAAATGCGTTTGGTAGCTACGAAAGATCTAAAGGCTTCTCTGGGGAATGACTCTTCACCAACATGGACAACAAAGACATGCAAGAATGCAACATTAATTTCAGGCAAAAGATCTAGGGAGGAATTTTTCTAAAGACTGATATTTTCTAAGCCCTAAGGGGCCGAGATCTTTTTGTATATAGGGCATTTTGCCTCTTTGTAAAAAAGGGAGTTCGAATGATGCATTCTAGAAGAGTTAGTGATTTTTAGCAATCCTCTCTCAGCTAGTGTATGCTTTGTAACCCACTTCGATTTTTTTGGAATATAAAGTACAGAGTTATCTTGATCACTGTTGATGCTTCAAATTTTCATCACTATTCTTGCAAAGTGTTGTGCATTTAAGGTTAAGGATTGAGTTATCTTGTGAATTCTTTTATTCCTTTATAACTTTATCTGGTGTTTCATGCCTTCCTTTGTAAAAAGCACCATTATATGAATCACAAACTGTGTTTACATAATCACACATAGATTCTTTTATGTGAAAATATTTTCCTTTATTGAAAAAGTGTGTGTATCAAACCTGTTTGTGATATATTAATGTGTAGCTCATAGAATTTGATGTGTAGCCTTATGATCATTGACAATTTTCAAGTACAGTCTAAGTATTCCATTGATCTCATCAATTTGGTGTATCACCATTGTTTAGTTTTCGTTTCTATGCACTCCTTCTCCCTTTCCCTCTATAGAATTAGCAGTTAGGTGACACCAAAGGAAGCCGACCTTCTCCGGAGGTTCATTTCAACTTCAGGTGACCCACAACCTTGAAATGATCCCATGTTTCTCTAGAAAGCTTAGTTTTCATAACTTTGCATAGGGTGCAATTTCTAGGTGACAACAATAATCAAATACATAAAATTTATTTAATTAATCAAGGGAGAATAATATTTTGAATTAATTAAATAATAAATTATTTAATTAAAATTGAAAGAATAATTAGTGTGATGTAATGTCGAGAAACGTTAGTTGAATTTTAAGTGTCTACACTAGGACATAAGGGTCAGTGAAAAATGAAACCCAATACATAATGTTGTGACTTAAGGGAGCATTATAGGCTGAATCGATCAATGACATAACATTAAAGTGTAGGCCAAATGTAAATGGTTAAATAGTGTTTTAGGCCAAATGAATAAACCCTTAGGAAAATACATCAAAACCCTAGGAAACTACTACTTTGAATAGTGTGTATGAATTTTTATTTATGGAATGCATGAGAGAATAGTTAATCAATTATTTTCATAATTAATTAATTTATAGACGCATGAAATTATTTGTGGTATACATGAGAGGATAATTGATTAATTACTTTCATTGTTAGTTAATTGTACATTTATGAATTTTTGGAATGCGATGACATGGGTAATTAATTAATTAATCAATGTAGTTGTTGTCAATAGTTTTGCACCCTGTTGAATGCAATATTCAACAAACTACTGAAACATGGAAACCTTCTTCAGATGTGGGTGATCTGAACGAAGAAGGAATCTCCAAAGTGAGCTAGTTCTCCGAATGATGAATATTATTCTAAAATAGCCTCTAAGGAAAGGGATAAAAGATGACTGAACATAAAAACCTATTTCTACTAGATGAATTTCTGAACCTAATAATGATTTAATGATGGTTATGATCTCTTCTTCACAAACAGTTTTCAGAAGGATGCAATATTTCACAACTTCTCAAGAACAATTGATACATAAATGATTTGCATGAAGACTCGACTTGAAGCACAATATGCAACCTGTATTTTTGAACTTTCTGCATTAAGAATTACAGTTTAAGGACAAAACAAGGATTTTGTAAACATAAATCACAAGATAAAATCAAACTAAAATTGCAAATGGACACAAAAATGAGAAGTAGGAATGCTGTCTTTATTCAACTGAAGGAGAATGCCATAATCTGAAACTGAGTACAATAATGTGTTCACAAACTCAAAAAAAAAGTGTATGAACAGGAACTCTGATCTGAACTACTGAGAGAGGAGAGCTGAAAAGACTAAGTCTGTTAAAACATAGCCCTCAAGAAACCCTAATCCGAGCTCAGAAAAATCTCTAGGAAAAAAGGCTTCAAACTGTCTCAAAAAACTGCCTAAAAGTAGAAAAAAGCATACTGCTTTTATGATCACACTGTCAAGCCTCTAAAAATAGGCTGGATTTGCTTTAAAAGCTTAGAAAAAACCCTATCTCTCCAAGATAGGTCTGAAATCTGACCAAGAGTAAAAGTCAACAAAAATATGCTAAAAATAACAAGAAAACACAAAACAATTTATAGAATATCGCTTTATGATTCTGCTTTACAAGATGCAGATTTTCACAATTAATCTATTTTTGCAATTAAAGATTGAAAATATTTTGCAAAAAGAAAATCTCCTTATTTCTCCATTACAATATTTTGATTTTCTCAAAAAATCAATAAAACATTACACATCATATCTCTTCTCTCCTTATCAAAATTCCCATTGATTTCTTTAAAATCAATCAAAATAAAACCCTAACAAGGTAAATGACCCTAAACCAAATAAACTAGGTCATATGGCATCAAAACCTAATCTTAGGTCACAAGACACCCATTAATATTATTATTGCTTAAACCATACCCAAGGCTTCATATTCACTAAGCAAAAACAATAAGTTCTAAAGACTTTACTATGACCTAAGCACATACAATTTTCGGCCTCCCCACATATACCTTAGCTCAAATTTTAATAAGGTCACAATGAAAACATTATGAATTTCGGCCTCCATTGGAAATTCAACATGTGCTTTGATCAAATATTCTAGACCATCATGATGTTCGAATTAGGGTATGAGAAAATAGGGTCAAACCCTAATTATCACTTCATTTCACACATCCTACTTTGGAGAAAAGCTCTGCCGCCACCACCATGACTATGTCAAAACTCGAGCTCACGCATCTGATAATATTTTCCATGCTCATCAGTCATCTGAAAACTTCAGTGGGTAAGCTTACTTTTATAGTATCGAAGTTCCTTAACTTCATTTCAAAGGACCAAGAATACATTAAGGCCACGACTTGTATGAGCTTATGAGTTTATTCTCTGATTTTTCCTTGCACTCCTTATGACTTTTGTTTTCTTGGCCGGCCTGTGAGCTCGAGTTCATCTCAAAAGCTCTAAGAGGAAGCTCATGGGTTATTGTTTTCTCCTACTATCACAAAGGTAACTTCCTGTCATAATTTTTCATGGCTTCTCATTCTATTCATTATGGCTTTATAGCCGTAGCTAACACAACCTTTATCTCTTTGTCTTGCATTTTCTGTGCTCATATCCATTATTTGATGCTCCATTCTCACTATGAAAGCTCGACCATTACTTTAAGAGCTCGGACCCTTGGCATTTGAAAGCTATTTGAAACTTCTGGCCACGGCTTGAGTGCTCCATCAGAAATATAAATTGGTAATTTTCCTTTGCTACACATTTGTTCTCCGGAGACTTAAAGAGTTTCTTTTCTACTCATGGATTTTGGCTATATCAGGCCGTGCCAAATGCGCACTGTAGGAAGCATTCTTTTGAATTTCAGGCTCGACCCAGAACAACAAACTCCTCCTTATGCCTTTCCGAGTGTATATCTGCTTGTGGGTATTTGAAATTTGAACAAGACTGTAATTTCTCCATTCAGTTGCGAAATCTTCACATGGGTTGTCATGATTATTGCATTTTTTGTTCTTTGAAAACAAACCCACATGTGGGTATTTGAAATTTCAAAAGAGAACTGTTTTTTGTGTATTCCTGAGCTCGATTTATCACAAAAATTTGTATCTTTGTATTCTACTATTGTTTCTATATAGAACCCATACGAGTTCTCTCCAGTATTGCATCTTCTGTATTTTTGAAAGCAAACCCACATGTGGGTATTTAAAATTTCAAAAGAGAATTGTGTTTTTTGAAACTTGGCTCAACACAACATTTTTCATTTTGACTCAACTACTGTCTCGGGCAAAAACTTCACATGGGTCACCGTGATTATTGCTTTTCTGCATTTCCAAAGCAAACCTGAAAAGGATATTTGAGATTCAAAGCTACAAATATATTTATGATTAATAACATATGAGCTCGACCCAAATGAGCCAGTGGCTTATTTCAAACCTCTGAAACAAAAGAATGACCTAACTATTTTTATTTTCATTTCATCTCCTTGGTACTCTGCACTTCATGAAAATAATGTATTTCCATTGCATCAGTGCTAAAAACTAACACATAGCCACGACTGTTCAAAAATTGAACAAATCTAACCAAATACTAGTTTGAAACAAGGAAAATTGTCATTCATTGGAAAACCCAACATGGGTATTTGTTGTTTGCTTTTAGAACACCTCCATAAATGAAAAATCATGACAAGAATAACATAACCCGTATGTTTATCTACATTTAGTTATGGGGCTCGACCCAAAACAACTGAAGCTTACCTTGTTATTCTTGTGTCCCTTAATTTGAAATGAATATAGCCTGATATTCTTGGAAACACTGCATTAATTAGAACTCCATATTTTTCTAAAAAAACAGTGATCTCCACCTGTAAACATCTTGCTTGTATTGTGTTGAAAAACTTGATATTCTGGAAATGAAGCTCATGTATTTGGCCATGTTCGAATCTGGGACAATCATTTGCTTGATACTTGTAACTCTTTGAAGATATGATAGAACAGTCTCCACCATGCAAACTTGCTTAAGATATAAAAGGTTAGTAATCTCAATAATTGTGCAAAGTTCGGGCTTCTTTAAGCATTTAGATTTCTTATTTTCAGCATGATTCTGTGCTTGTCTGTTGTGGAAAGGACGACCTCTTAATGTATATTATCTCCATACTTATATTCTGTATGCACACCAGTGTCTTTTGATTTCTCTCAACTTTAACACAACTTCTACCTTCTGCTCTTGAAATCCGTAGAGATTTTTGAATTGAAACATTGCATCACCATGAACCACCTCTACTCACCAGTTCATATGCATAACTGACAACTCAGAATTCATTCTGGAAAGAAAAAGCTTTCTCTTCCCTTAACATTCTTGAATGATCACTTTGTTATTACAATTCATAATGCAGTATTTACTTTTTAATCAATTGGAACTAGTGACTCATTCAACACTCGAATGCACTGTCCATCCTTTGTACTCTTGAGCAACACGGTACTCTTCATGCATTTTTATGTTCCACTTATTAAACTGCTTTTAAAAAATCTGTTCTCTTTCATGATAAAAATTAAATCAAACCATTAAGGCATAATGTATGTCTGCTCACTATCCTTGACTGTGAATAGAATGAATTGATGAACTAAACTTGCATGACATATATGATTATGATTAGCAAGAGCATGAACTTATTCAGCAATATCTGATGTAAATGTACTCAGTTAAATTCATTTAGTGAACTAAACTCACTGTTCACCTATAGCCTTCAGAAAACAAACTTGGTTGTTATGAATGCACAGTTGGTTTAGTTGCTTGATGGATAAATTTGTTTTTTACTCCTTAGTTGAATTTCATTTCTCTTGATGAACATGATAATGTATCTTTAAATCAGCCCATTTAATGAATAGGGTAGCATGCCGAGCTCTACCTTTGTGGGAGCCCATTTTCCTCCACATGCTTGGTCTTCAAATAATGTTTAGCCTCGTGATTTTACCTATACCCACACAACGAAACAAACAATGTTAGCATAAAAAACAAAACATGAGGATCATGATATTGTTATCTCTCCTCCAGCTTATTTCTTTCATACTGCACTTGATTGGATTGATTGTTTCAATGCATGGTTAATAGTAGGCTATACTATTTTGGGTGCTCCATATAAGTTACATCATAATCAGAGCCATTGACACCCCTCTTTTCCTCTTACAGGTCGATGAAGCTCAAGAAGGCAAGGTGCACCATTCGACATCAAACATCGATAATCAGGCAATGATGATTATGCCGTCACTTATGTGTTTTCCTTTATGCATCTCTTATAGTGCAATGTGCTATTAGCAATGTGTTGTAACAGTTATATCCACGGCTTGTGTGGATCTTTGATTTCAATTCTGCTTTTCAATTGAAAAGGAAAATGCATTTTCATGCAATGTTGTAATATCATTCTGATTGTGAAATCAAATGAAGCCTTGTAAAAAATATGAGTTGTTTACGAAATAAATGAAAGCATTTGAAATGCTATTTTTCTCTTTTGTTCAATTCTGTATTTCTGCCATTTCTGGAACATCTGAATGGCATTATGAAAACTCCATTTCTTCTTCAAAATGCATAACTATTACTCAATGAATAATGATAAAACAACATTTGAACCTAAGTGCAATTCCACCTTATGATGTGATAACATTCAGCCAGCTCCTCCAATTGAGCTGAGGCGAAAATTGGTAACAGTAGTCTTGTAGAGGGGTGATCCCACAATAGTGGTTTACAATTTTTTGCCAAACTGGACACTGATATTTTTTTTTTAACAAAATCTTCACATTCGGGCACCTATAGCGATTAAACCGTGAGGAATTTGAAGATGATGCAAACTAGATTCTTGTCACATTTTGTCTGTAGATTCTAAAAATATTTTTTTCAATTTTTTTGGAATAAGATTGCACTTCTTTTTCCATCTCCCACGAAAATTGATTTTTTTCAAAAAACAACATTTTTAAAAAGTGACGCACATTATAATGCATAACTTTTTTCCTTGAAAGATAAAATTCCAATTCTTTCAAATTTAGATTTGTAACTCGATATCTAGTGCTTCCACTTGGTTAGATAGTTTTTTATTGAATATTTTTTTCTTTAATCAAGTTTCAAAGTCAAATCAATTACAATTCACATAACACAACTGTAAAACACATAAATTTTACTGTATGTATCGATTTTTTTTTTTGTTGGATCAAGGACTCCAATATCTGGTGCACTCATATTTTTATATTTTTTTTTTGATAATCTTCTATTTTTCCACATGTGCAGAACATAGAGTTTTGTTTTAAGTGAAAAACCTATATTTAATAAAACTTAAAAAATAGATAGATAATATAATCAAAACATATTAAAATTATATTCGTTGGATAGCTCGTTTTGAGGGGAACCCGATACTAGTTGGGTTTCTAAGATCTCCTCCATTTTCATTCTCAAATCGAGCTTCGAAGTGCAAAATTCTCAACAATTTTGGTGCCTCAGGGGGGGAGGGTGAAAATATGTGGGTTTGGTCGCGCAGTTGTTCGATCGAAGAAAATAAAAATGTTCGGTCGAATATGGGTTCGACCGAACCCATGTTCGACCGAACCCATGTTCGACCGAACCCACACTAACATAGAATAAAAAAATTGATTTTAAATGGGTTCGATCAAACATTCTAAAGATGTTCAGTTGAACACCTTGTTTTAAAAATTAATTTTTAATATTAATATAAATATTAATTATATTCTTTTTAAATGATGACTTGAGAGAAATATATGGAGGGAGTGGGGGTAGGTAGCAGGGCTTAAATTTGATGGCCATATGACTGTATTTAGAGATTTTTGCCATAGAATACAATCAAAATTCTAAGAAGATTGTATCAGATAAAAGGAGATATTTTGGATAGACTGTCAAAATTTATATAGAATTATAATGATACATATGTTTGATTTATATATACTTTTACATACACTAATGTATATCATAATGTTTTAAGGGCACCCTTGAATATATAACTGTCATTAAAAAATTTGTTGATAGGCAAAGTCGACCATCAAATTTAATCCTTGGTAGGAGGGAGATACTTCAGAGAGAGAGGGGGGGAGTGGGAGAGAGATAAAGGG
>VDFB02058242.1:11853151-11957192 GCA_007258455.2 Sequoia sempervirens
CCCTATGATAGGAACCTCTCTAGATTCAATTACATAACATTTTGCATAAGCCTTGGTAATATTCAGTCCCAGAGCTTGCATTATCCTAGCTAGCATGATATTTGAGGATGGCCCTGAATCAATCATACAATTTTTTAACCTTTTGTCATCCATGATCATGGTTACATAGAAAGGGTCCACGTAATTAGGGCATGCTATAAGTGTGGCACCCAAGAATACTTGAGGGTCATCATTGTTTTTCCCCTCATCCCCATCTTCTTTCAGCTTTATTTTACTCATTTTAGGCTAAAAAACCACCTTATTATCATTACAGGTTGTAGTCACACCATTGATAAGGGTGACTACCTTATTCTTATGCTCCTCAATCCTCATCATCTCAAGGAGAGGGACTAATACTTTTACCTATGATAATAGATGGAACATATCAACTAAAGTATACTTTGGTGCATCATATGTTACCACATGATTCTTTCCAAGTTGGAATTTTCTTTGAACAAAATTTTCTTCATTTTTAGCCTCATCCTTTTTAATCTCATCATCAACTTGCAACTTTTGACACTTGTTTCGGAGTTGATGGGGAAGCCACTTGCTCATCATTATTCACAACTACAACTTTCTTTCCTCATATCTTGATGCTCTTCAACTTTGTTTCTTCCTTCTTCTTGCTTGTTTGACATTCCTTTTTATCTTTGTTTTTTTCCTTGATGAATATATTTCCTTATTTACCTTGATCATTATTTACAACTCTATTTCTCAAGTAGCAATTTCTCTTAAACTAAGCAACAACAACAACACTTAATTCCTTAATTTCTTCATTTGATGGCTTTCTCAAGGTAACATCTATCTCTTCTATTTCAAGAGAATTAACAGTATAATCCTCTTCACCATCTTCATCAAAGAACACTTATTGTTGATATGCATTTTCCACAAGTCTTTGGTGTTACACATCAATTTCATTTGACTCTTCACCAGAGGGACATTATTCATCACCAAACAACATGTTGATCTCTCCATCTTTCTCATAAGGTAGATCACAATCCCCAAAAGCATTTTGATCTTCCTCTAGGGATTGTGCTACCACACATTGTTGAGGTGAATGGGGTAGTTGGCATGCTACACACCATGGATTGTCATCATAAAATTTGTAGTATTCTTCTTCAAAGAATCGAGAGTTTCATTTTTCAGAAAATTCTTCTGATTATTAAACACTAGCTTACCATTATGCCAATTTGCATTATAAGGTTGATCATGTAGTATAGGTAATCTTTCAATCTTCTTGAAATTAGGCTTGTCATTTGACAACCCCTTTTTAATTTTAGCCAATTTTTAACTCAAATATTTTAGAGCACTCATCATATTTTCCATTTTATCATCAAAAGTTGATCCATTTTCTTGGAAACCCTTAGAGTTTTTCAAAATATTTACATCATCTCTTCTTCCCAATTTTCTAGCAGCCCTTCTATTGCTTTCAATATGAAAATCAACTTTATAGGCTTCCATAAAAGTTTTAGGATTCTTTTCTTTGAGATGATACCCCATATTTGAATCAAAGGAATTGTAATATGATACCAAACACTCTTGTTCATTTGGTCTCAAGTAAGTTGGGATTTTAAACATAACCTTTTGAAACTTAGTGTTGAATTAAGGAACCATTTCATTGTGTCCTTTAGATATTTTGTTTAATTCATTTAACATAAACTTGGGGTCAATTTTTTCCCCATACATCTCTCTATAAAATACCCTCTTGAATTCTTCCCAAGATCCTATGCTCTCCATAGGTAAACCTCTATACTAGTCCCCGGTATCCTCAATAAGTGGCTGCATAAACAATTTCATCATTACATCCTCATCTTCAACTTCAAAATCATCCATCATGTTGTTGAATGATCTCAAATGATACTCCCCTAATATGGCACTGTTTCTAAAAATCTAACCAACACATTTCTTATGTCATTGGGAATAGGATTAGGATAACCAAGTATCCCATCAAAGCACAGTTTCCTATATATATCTATCTAGTTACATAGGTCTTCTAGCAAACTAATCTCCTTGATTTTTTTGAGATCCACCACTACCTTTCCCCCTAGTGTTCATATTTCCTTGATTTATATTTCTCCCTCATATTTTGGTTTCCTGGTTGATTGGAATTACTTCCACCAAATTGAGTATTGATATTTCTTTGGTATTGGGAAGGTTGTCCCATTCCACTGGAATTTTATGGTTGGAAATGGGGAACAAATGGACCTATGACAGATGAAACATTCATGCTATTATTTTGGGTAGGTTAGGGTGTAGAATGAGGTGGGTTATAAGAACTAGAAGCTAAAGGATCTCCAATAGAAAATTTCAAAAATACAATCTCCCTTTGCATCTTAGCATTAGCAACAAGAATTTGTATTCTCTCTAATTCTCTCTGCAACTATTCATTCTCTATTTGTAATTTTAGATTCAAAGGATAAAGTATTTTAGTTGTAGGAGCATTATTAGATGGTACATTTGTACTTGTGGTTATTCCTTAGAATGAACCATAGGCTCCTTTCTCATATCCACAAGTCATGATCATTTACTAGTAGTGGAAGGGGTTGGAACTAAGCTTATAACAATGGAACTAGTCCAGGTGTTGGTATGGGTAGTTCCTATAGGAACATTCAAAGTATTTTTTTCAAGAACAAGGGTCAAAACAAGACCATAGGATGTAGTAGAAATAGGAGAAGGTTCTTCTTGGGTCATCAATTTCATTCTTTCTACCCTTCTCATCATCTAGTTTCTCTCAAACATGGCAGCCTTTATTTTTTATTCATTCTCCTTTTCCTATTTTATTCTTAAATCGTAAATCCTCTAGGCCTCCTCTTGGATTCCCACAATATCTTGCATTAATTCATCCTCATTGGGAAAGGTAATGTCAGAATCCAAATTCTTAGGAGTATAGTCTACAAGACTTGAAGTATCCCTATGTGAAAAAGGATTAGGGTTTATATTATGAGGCCCTCTAGATAAGTTATGTCTCAGGGAATGGGAAGTAGAAGTAGCTCCAGGATTTAGTCTCTAAGATGCCAATGTAGCATCAAAGTCTCTATCATATAATTTCCATTGTTGTGTTGGTTTTGAAACTAGAGCATCTGAATTGGCTTGCTTAAAATCAGTAGTTTCTTTTATAATTGGGTTCTTATTTATAGGAGGCATTCCAAATTCATACATGTTATCACTAAAACCTTCATGTAAATATTTAGATCTTGAAATAGGAAGAGCAACAAAGTTACCTATGTCTGTAGTCTTTTGCTTCTAGGACTTCTTGGTATTTCGTTGTAGTTCTCCTTCTAGCATCTACTCAAGATGCTTCTTAAGATGATTCCTAGTTCCTCTAGTGGCTTCTTAATGGGAATTTGGAAATATTTTATAGTTATTTGGGAGAATTTTCATACACAAAGAGAAATTGGACTATACCAATAACAATTTATCAAGAAATTCACAAAAATATGTGAAAATGATCATAAATTTTGAATAATCGACTCGAGATTGATAAATAATGAGAAACTCTAGAAATTTTTTCTTAACAAGACATATAACTTTGAAACTTTAAGACTGACTAAATGATCTCAAACTAGAGATATAAACTAGTATTCTCCTCAATGGAGTCACCAATATGTTGGTTATTTTTAATTACCAACTAGATCTCACAAATAACCTATGGATTTGTCATTTCCAATGGTTAGTTATTTGGAGGGATTGGACAATGAACATGTGAAAGTTAAAAAAAAATTCCCTCTACACTTTTGGCTCTACAAAACCTAGGAGGGTGGTCCTTGACAATGTATTTAAGATCTCCTATATAAAATTATGTCATACATTGCAAACAAAAAATATCTTCTCACTTATTTAGCTTGATAAATGCAAAAATTGAAAGATCTGGAAAAATCCTTTAAGCTTTCAACAATTTAAAGCAAGAGAACATGAACTTTACTGGAATCTTCTAAAAATAAACATAACTAAAATTAAGATTTACAAACATTCTTTAATTTAATTGACCTTGGAGCTACAATCTAAACACAAATATAGGATTGGTGCCTTAACCTAGGGTATAGAGTCAGAACTAATGCAATTAGAATTATACAACAATATTTCACCTAAGAATCATAGAGCATTACAATAATGCAATACATTATTGTACTCAAAACTCTTAACCAACTCTACTTATCAAATCCTTGCATAAATTCACACAAATTTACATCTCCATAAAGCATTTAACTAGTTCCTTGAATAAGAGCATTGACATAAACATACATTTAAAGGAAAGACAATAGAGAAAAAAATCATTCATAATATGTGAAAGATATATAGTAGGAGAAAATTTGCTTCAAAGTTGTACCATTATATTCAGAAAATTCTAGTACTATCATACAAAACCTGTAAAAAAAATAAAATTGAGAGTCAATAACCTAAAAAAAAGACTCAAATCAATTCTCTGTGTGTTCAATTACAAAATTCTCCAAACTATTTGTGTAAATGGCCTTGAATTCCCTTTTATAAGACAAGGGAGCAACAAGCGTTGGGCCAAGTACATATGTCACATTTTCATTTGACATACAATATTACATTTCAAAAGTGATCTCAACTACTCGTAGATGGAATATTCTTAGGACAAATGTAGTCATATTTGCTTGTAACAATCTTTGTCCCTCCAAAAAGCATCTAATGTTGATAGATGATATTTGTCGCTCCTTTTCTTCATTCTTGTTGATGAAAACCTAATAATGATGAGTTGGAAAGTGAAGACAAAACCTTGGTGTAAAAAAAGACAAAACTATTAGTGTTAACGTTGTTGGAGCAGTTTGAAATGTTGAACAAGCATGAAAGACAAAAATATATCCACATCACCAGGAAAAATTTACAAATCAAGCAACTTATTGTTCTTCTTGTCCCAAGAATTATATTCTTCCTCAAATGGCCATATGAATACCATGAAATCATCTAATTTATTCCTATATGATCCATACTTTTTCAAAACCTGGTTTTCCTCTTTATCAAAGTCTTCCAAAAACATACGGGTGAGCCATAGTGTATCCATGTTTCTTTTCAATAAATCCCTATCAACTAATCCACCTTCACAAATTAGAAGGGCCTGTGTAGCAACAACACTATCCATTTGAGATCTCTAATGTTCATGATTTTTTACTCCTCCACTGTTGTTCAAAATGTCTAGTAAAAGGCCAAGATCACTCTCATCAAATTCTTGGAGTAACTCCTTTATTTTCTTCTCCTTTGGGTTAACCATGCCTTGGTATTCTATAACCCCTTTACTTTTTTATATAGTGGGATTATCTGTTTTGGATTATTTAACTCATGAGTTGACCCTTTGATCATGCTAGCCAATGCTATGCATCTAGCCACCCACAATTGCATTAATGGGACTACCTCTAATTTATCCCTTTCAAACATATCAACGATTGTCATCATCAAAGAATAATTGGAGTGTACACTATTTACTCTATTGATTTTTCCATCACATGTTCCAATATAGTAGTTAATATAAGTACATTATTTTCATACTTATCATCTTCATAGAAAAGGAACAAATCATCATATACTATCTATTATTGAATCAACTCTTTTTTGTTAATTATTCTTTTTGGTGGAGGGGCAGTAGAAGTACTTGGAACCAAAGAAAATTCTCTTCAAATACGATTTTCTATAGACTACATTGGAAGAGGTGGTGGAGAATAAGGGAATGGAGTAGCAGAATGCATTGGTTGCATATGTGGTTGTTGATTCTGTAACATTTCAACCATTAACTCTAGCTCTGCAAGCCTTTTCTTGTCCTTATTGTACTCATTCAATAAATCATTATATTTCTTAGTCTTTGCATCATATTTCTATTGTAATTGTTTAGCATTTGCTTTTATTAATTTTGCAACATTGACAACCAATGTGGCTACTTCAACTACTGAAGTGTTAGGAATCTTTTGATAATTAGGAATCCCCTTAGGTCACCTGTAGGTTTTGTCACTATTGGCTTATTTGTGTTAGGGGTCAGAGCCCAAATAACAAGAGTGTCCCATTTGGAATTGAAGGTTGATCTTGACAATGCACATAGTCTTCATCTGTTACAAAAAAAACCTGAGAGTCATGTTTCCTAAATTTATCAAATTCAATGGAAGAAGCCATGTCCCATTCAAGAAAAATAAGTATTCCTCTTTCTTTTACTAACTTCCTTCCCTCATCTAAGGACATCTCCTTTTTTTTCCTTCATTTATGTAACTATCCTTGCAGATATTACCTATCTAGGTTGTTCAAGAGATTTTCTCATTTCTTCCTTTAACCTCCTTTCATACTCATCTCTTTGAGTCCTCCAAAAAAAATATTTAAACACCTTACTCCTCACAAATGCATCATCATCAATCAAATATTTACATATTGTATCCCTCACACCATTTGCATTGTCAACACTTGTCAAGACTACCTTTGTAACCCTATTATTAGGTGTTGGAAGATCATTCTCCCTTTGTGGAGATGGCATCTGAAACCGAATTTCATCTGTGGTTGCAACCATCTCTTTGGAGAGGACTCCCTAGGAAATGAATCAAAGTCAATCACATTTTGTTGTGGAGAAAGGGGTGCTTGTGGCACAAGAGAAGAAGCTTTTGACTCCTCAAATTGAGGAGTATATTTTATTTGTTCTTTTAGAACTATTCCCATAGGTCTTCTTGTGAAGACATATTATTTCTTAGGAGGTTGGTATATGGGCCTCTCCTCAACCATAGGGGCTTTCCCCTTATCTAGTCCTTGTCTTTTCTCCCTGAGTTTCCCAACAACCTTATCAAAGTTTTGCAATATAGCCTCAATACTAAGAATTGGGTCATCAATTTCTACATATGTCCCTTTGAAAGAGGGATCCTTCTACTTCTTTTCCCTTTCAAGCTTCTCAAAGGCAACCCATTCTACTTTCCTATATTCAATCTTATTCAAATCAAATCTATTTCTTATTATGTCTTTTACGTAATCTATCCCATGCTAGAATTTTGACATATTGATTCTCAATCTTAAGGTACCAATAAATCCTTCAGGGTCATAGGTTCTAGCCCTACAGTTTTTCATCTTCAAAGGGGTAAGAATATCAAGAATATTCTTCCATCCTTCCTTAACCATGAAAAAATTAGAAAACACTATGTATTGAGAGAATATGGAACCCTTATTGTGGTTTTCCAAATGAGTACCTTCAGTCATTCCCAACTACCACATTACCTCAAGGAAACCAATACTGAATGACATAAAACCTAGGAAAAACATGTGGGTCCATATTGCTCCCATAGGCTCTTGAAATAGTGCAGCCAACATGTACAATTACATCACCCCAATTTTGATCTATTCCAAAATCATCCCTTCTCTCCTTTGGACTTAAGAAATCATGCAACTCCTTAGGGACTCTTGGTATAACCCCTCTCAAATAGCTTTCAATTTTGCAGAAAACAAGTTTGTGAAGGTCAAAAAACTTGATTGTGTGTAATGCTTGTCTAATAAGTGTGTCCACATCTAGATAGGGAAATGTTTACCACTTTTATCTCTCATTGTAATTAGTCCAAGGCCCACATCCTTATATCCAAAAGACAAAAATATGTGGCACAATAGGGAGTACCACAAGAACCTCGCAACACCTTCCCCTACCTTGATGGCCAAAAATGCATTGTGAATATAACCTGATAAATAGGTCAAAAATTTATACTCATTTACCATTAAATTCAGAATGTTTTCTACCATGAACATGAGGGAAATAGGAATCTTTTGTGGAGGGTTAAGCCCTAGGACCTGGTAGAGAGTACAATATTTTTTGAAAAAATAACCCTTAAAGTTATCAATTCTAAAAGGCTCCTATTCTACAGGTGTGAGCCTAACTGCACTTCTTCCTTTTCCTTTCACTTAGAACCTTGTCAATATTGTCACCCTATAAGTGCTCTTGTTCTGTTCATACTCCTTCCTTAATGCTTCAAGGTTGATAGGTTTATTTGCATTAGGGTTTAAGTTGAACACACCAATAATTGCTTCCCTATTCAATTTCACCATTCAACCCTAGTATGTGTCCTTACAACTCTAGTGTTTGCATTATAATTTGTAGCAATGGCCTTGACCAAGCCCACATCCAAATGCACATTTGGGACCACCAATTTTCCCAATTCTAGGTTTCAACAACTATAGCTTGGAACTGCAACATTTCTTTTCCCATACCAATAATTAAAAAGCTCCCACCTAGAAAATTTCATTTCAACATCCTTAATTGCAAAGTGCTTATCTACTATACCTTTTTCTACCCCTAGGCCTTTCATTTTCTATTTTTTGATGGTCATTTCATTGGTTGAACTAGACAATTGGACTAGCATGTCATCATGAATGACTCTTTTGGGAGTGGAACCAAAAGATTGTGCCCTAAGAGGTGACATTTTGACAACTTGGAAAATATTAGGGCTCCTAAGGCGGTTTTAGGATTAAATCATAGTTATAGACAAGACTAGGGAAAATTACAACCACAATGCATGCAAGCAATGTAATTCAAGAAATTTGAAACACACAACAACCCTAGACCACTATTTTAGCTTTTAAAACTAGCACTGACACAATATTTTTGCATACAATTAAGTAAGGTAGAAGCAAATTAGAACTTACAGGTGTTTGAATACTGGAAACCCTAGTTCTTGTCATAGAGAGCTCGTTCTTCACAATAATTGATCTTCAAATACTTCAAAATACTTTGATGAGTTGAGAATGTGCCTTGGATTCATCTTTTATAGAAACAAGGCATTAAATATGGAATCTTGTCTGCCATTATTTCTCACTCATCCAAACTAGAATGACTTCATCTACCTGTTTATTTAATTTTCTATTCAATTCATTGATTTTGAGATGATTTGTACCTTTGGACATCTAAGATCGAGTCAATCAAATTTGAAAATCTTGACCATCATTGACTTTAGCCTCAAACCAATAAGATTTCTCCATATGGAAAGTCCCATTATAAGTCATCTCAAGCCCCATTACCTTTGGAAGTGTCAAAGGAGCTAACATGGCCACTCCCCACACCCCCACACTCATATATTGAAGAATAGATCAAAAGCTTCAAAATGGTGAAGAGGTCCACCAAATGATGTCATGTGCCCTACATGTGCACTAGTTAACCTCATGTGTATTCACCCACACTTAGGAAAATTTTAGTTATGTGCCTAACCTTCTATGATTTGAATGACTAAGATTAAATCATCTTCATAATGCTTTGTCAGAAAACTGCCATGTGTCTTAAGAGACACACCCATTATTTTCACTTTGCATGCTTTTGTACTTAGCGAAAATAATTTGCTTTATTTTTATCTCTCATCGAGTGGTTGAGATCTTGCCACTTGGCATCTTCCTACACCCTCATGGCCAACCAAAGTCATCAGAGACGTCCCCTTGCAAAATGGAAAGGAACATATAGGATGGTGCCACATGGCACAATGACCTGCCACCAACAATGTAGAAACCTTGCAATGCCCACTATATGAGCTAGACACATGGTGCCTTCCCACACCCCCACACTCATTTTCTAGTGAATATTTTATTTAGTGGGGGGTAGCGAGGACTAATATAGAATAAACATTTTTCCCTGTGGGAACCAAGCCATGCTTGACTTAAAGTATTTTTAATGCATGTGCTTTCAGGTTACAACTTAAAAAAATATCATTCACTAGGTTGGCATATGACATAAGACTTGGATTTATTTCAGACCTAGGGTTAAAACATTAGGCATACTACAAAAATATTTTATGACCCACAAGACTTAAGACTAAATATTAAAAAGGGAGGTAACCGACAAGACTAGGATATTGGGGCCAATGGATACTCAACTTCAATGGAACAAGTTCTAACTTAAGGAACTAGGAATGACCAATAATAGGTCAACGGGAAAATAGAAAAATGATTGGCATATAACTATTAGGTTTTAAAGAGGGTTTTAGCCCTTAAGGTGAACCCTAGATGCATGAAATGACAAACCCTAGCCCAAAATACCATTAAAATGCTCAAGATTTTGAAATGAAATATCAGAACCACAAAAAAATTTAGAATTCCTATCAACAATGATTGAGGCATGTAAGGATGAGAATCGAACCAAAGGTATGGAAGAAGAATTGATGCAGATTGAGAATAATCAAACTTAGGAATTAGTCCCACGACTAGCAAACAAGAATGTAATAGGAACTAAATGGTTATTTTAGAACAAATCAAATTAGAATAGAGAAGTTATCAGAAATAATTCTAGACTTGTATGTAAGGGCTACTCACAAGTGGAAGGAATAGATTTTGAGGAGACATTTGCTCCGGTGGAAAGAATGGAGGCCATTAGGATGTTTTTGACCTTTGTAGCATATATGGACTTCAAGGTTTATCAGATGGATGTGAAGTCTACATTCTTGAATGGTCAATTAGAAGAAGAGGTATACATTGAACAACCACAATCCTTTCAATTATCATGTGATCCTAATATGGTTTGTAGACTAAAGAATGCATTGTATGGACTCAAGCAATCTCCTAGAGCTTGGTATGCAAGACTAGATAGGTAATTGTTGCAACATGGATTCAATAAAGGTATTGCAGATAAAAATCTTTACTTTAAAGTTGAGAAAGATCAAATATTGATTGTGGTTGTGTATTTTGAGGAAATAATTTTTGGAGGAAATGAGGCAATGTGCAAGAAGTTCACAAAAGAGATACAAAATGAATTTCTTCCTTGGGCTAAAAATCAGTCAGACAAAAAATAGAAAATTCATTTCATAGTCAAGGAAATACTGAAGAAGTTTGGAATGGAAGACTCTAAATTGATACGTGCTCCTATGGTTATTGGTTGCAAGTTGAGAAATAATGATGAATATCATAAGACTGATCAAATCAAGTACAAATCAATGATTTGTGGATTGCTATATCTAACTGCTACTAGATCAGATATCATGCATGTAGTTCATCTTATGGCCATATTTCAAGAAGATCCTAGAGAATCATATGTGGCAGTAGTAAAGAGGATATTCAAATATTTATAGGGAGCTTCAGACTATGATCTATGGTATCCAAAGGATACTGATTTCTCTTTAAGTGCCTATACAAATGCAGATTGGGTAGGTTGTGTGGATGATAGAAGAAGCACAAGTGGAGGTGCTTTCTTTCTTGAAGGAAAATTAGTTTCTTGGCTAAGAAAAAAATAGGATTCGGTGGCTCTATCTACTATAGAAGAAGAGTATTGTTGTATCATCTTGTTGCACACAAGTGTTATGGATGAATTAGACATTGAAGGATATCAGAATATCATATAATGAAACTATTTCTATCTTGTGTGGTAATACAAGTGCTATCAATATATCAAAGAATTTTGTAATGCATTCAAGGAAAAAACATATTTCAATCTAATATCACTTTCTAACAGAGAAGGTTATAGAAAATGAGGTGAAGCGAGAGTATGTGCCTACAAAGGATCAAGTTGTAGATATTTTCACAAAACATCTTCCTAAAAATACATTTATGTATCTTTGATAGAAGTTAGGGGTTATTGTGCCTCCTTCTCTCAACTAGATGCATAAGATTGTGTATTAGTTTGGTGGAGAAATTCAATATTTATTCTTTTGTTATGGATTGATGAAGGATACCTCTTAGGGGGATCAAGTAGTAGTACTATTGCCTGATGAAGTTAGATGGAGCATATTTTGTGCCCCTAACAGCGGCAATGCAGTGCAATTGCTTGCTAGTATTGCAAGTGGTGTCAAAGTGGTGTATGTAGATGTCAAAAGGGAAAACAAAAAAGAAAAATCATATGCAGATGATGTGTGAAAGGTGCAAGTGTTTCCCTTTGAATTTCATCAAAGGGGGAGAGCAAAAGAGTTCAATATAGGAAATAGAGTTGGATGAGTCTATGACCCTTTTCCATTGATGTAAAAGGGGGAGAGAGTTGATTGAAAAACCATAGTGTAGAAGAGAATATGGTCTGAAGACCATGGGGAGATAATTTTTAGGAGAAAGAGTGTTAAGAGCATGGATAAATCCTCAGGTAGGGGGAGAAAAAGTTTATGAAATAGAGGTAAAGGGAGAAGAGATGCCTCAGTCAAAGGGAGTGCTACTTGTTGAAAAGTTGTTGTTGGTTGCTTTTGTTGTTGATGGTTTTTCAGAGTGTTGGTGTTTCCATCAATGAAAAAGAGGGAGATTGTTGCAAGTATGCTATTGGTGTTGTCATTGATGTCAATAGTTTTTGGTGTTGGTCATTGATGTCAACTATATGGAGATTGTATTTTGAAGTTATTGGAAGGATGTTGGTGTTGTCATAGTTGGAGAGATTGTTGCCAAGAACTTGTTGTAATTTAATAAGAAGGTGTTATGGTATAATAATTAGTGTTTTCATTGATGTCTTAATGAATAATATTTGTAGTTGCAGTAAGCTCACCTGGTTTCCAAGTGATTTTGAGAAAATTTGAATAAAAGAGATTACAGTGTGATAGAGTGGTGTTTAGTGTTATGCTTCACATTTCTTCATGGTTGAAGTTATGATTGTGTGGTTTAGATATGTTTATGAGAGGTTCTTAGAGGTGTTATATCCAAAGTTGCGAGTTTTGGATCATACGATAGTGAAATTTGTGTTCACTAGTGTGTGTGTTTGTGAAGAAGGTTGTAAGGGAGAAATGAGATTGCTCTGCATTTCTCCACATTGAGATTTCATGTCTTGTGGATATGGGGACGGTTCTCATAATATTTGTATCTACTTTCCCTTGAGGTTTCAGGTGTTGAGGTGTTCTGTGAAGTTGGTTACTGAGTTGGATGTATGTGCCAATGTGTTTGGTTGCATAGAATGATGGTGTTCTTAGTTTTAGGTGGTTGTGGAAGAGTTGTAGAATATTCTATTTATGTTGGAATATTTTGAGATGTTGTATGGATATTTTGGAGTGTTGTTGTGTGGTCCATGTAGTTATCTTTGGACTTGGTTAAGCATGAACTTAATTGTTAAGGGAATTAATATAGGTTTGTTTGACTTGGAATGTTAGTGTTAATTATGGAAGTGGTGTGTTTTTGTGGAAGCTTTACAAAGCATGTCAGTGTATTTTTGGGATCCAATTAACCCATTGTGTGGTCATCCTTCACTTATTTCCATTGTGAAAGTGTTTGGTTCTGATCTATTTTGTAACTGCATGTTTGAGGTGCATAGTCCACCTTAGAGAATGTTTTCAAGGTTGTGAATGGTATAAATGTAAGGTAGTGTTGGAGAATAGTGGGCGGTGTGTTGTGGTGTAAAATATGATCAAGTGTTGTGATGTGAGTGTGATATTTGATGAATAAGGCTATTAGAAGTAGTGAGCGGAAGGTGTCTTCATTTTTAGTGTACTTGAAGTTACTAAAGGAAGTGAGCTAAAGGTTCTAGATGGTTCAGAGTTGTTGTGGTGGATCTTCCTATTGCTCTGAGATGGATTTATCTATATAACAACTCCTTTCTTGTTTCTTTATAATTCAACAATCATCCTATAGCAGTAAGCCCTTCTTTCTTTTGGGCAGTGAACCCTTCGACGGTGAACCTATTGTATTATGTGTTGCAATCATTTATATAGTGAGCTAATCCTCACTGTGGTTTTTCCTTTATTAAATTTTCCACATAAATATAGTGTTCTTATGTGTTTGATGTGTTTGTATTACTATTTCATATGTTTACATTCTACTAATGCATGATAAGGGTTTAATGGTTGTTAAGGGTTTGAATGTTTTGATGCACAATTGATTCACTTGCCTCTCAATTCTTGCGCACATCTAACAAGACCTTGTGTAACTTGATGGTGGAATTGGTTAAAGTTCAAGGACCTTAAGTAAATTTATTATGGATTTAATTAAGGTAAATAACCTTGATTAACTTGATGATGGATCTTATTAGGTAGCTTGATGAAGATTTGATTGTTTTAATTTATTTTTATTTAATTAAGGTCTAGGACCTTGAGGATAGATAACTTATTTTATATTTTGATTGAGATAAATGCCTAGGGACTTTAGATGATTTGATTGTTGATTTTATTAAGTTTTAGTGTAACATACTCACTCATACTATAAAGTAAATACTTAGGTTTTTACCATAGAAGTAAAAATTAACATATGCTTTAAAATAGGATGGTAAAAAAAATCATTTTCATTCAACATTCACATGATCAAAATATGAATGTATAATACAAATTTTTAAATTGAACTATATTAATTTTAACTTGAGAAAGATGATAAAACTTTTCATTTACAATTCATACATGAAATACTTTCAAGTATAGAATTTCACATAATACAATAATGATACAAGGTCTTGTCTTCCATATTTGGAAAATGCTTCTATTTCAAAAGCCTCAACATTGTTGTCTACAGGAGGGAGAGCATCACCCGAGCACTTTACCTTCAACCATAGACCAATGATCCCTTGCACACCTTCCAACAAGAAACTAGAAGTAAGATTTCAAGTTTCATCCTTTCAAGAGGATGCCCCATCAAAGATTTATCACAGAAAAATACCAACAAGATACTACAGACTATCAATGCACCCAAAGATGAGATTGCAATTGAAAAATAGTAGACCCAACTTACCCATTCATGCCAAATCAACAATATGTTTGGTCAAATTCAAAGGGTGAGTGAGTTTAGTTATGATCTTTAGGAAACATTGCAATAGTTTGTGGGTTATCTTCTTGTTTCTCATCTCTTTTTAGTAGTTCATGAACATGCAAAGCATCCCTTGCTGGTTAGAAAAGGGAGTTATTTTACAAAGCTATTTAATGGGTTTGTCTAAGTACCATCATTGATGGGTAGAGTAGGTTAGAGTAGATTAGAGTGGCGTTTCATTCAAATAAGATGTTGTTACACCAATGTTTCAGTTGTTTCATCTCTCCAAGTTCTTTGCACATGTTCTAGTTCAATTTTTCCTTTCCCCTAAGTGTTGATGCAAGGTTTGTTGTCTTCTCAAAGGTTTTTCCACTATTCATGTTCTTAGCAGTAGGGTTACAAGGGTACCTAAAGTTGTTTCAAAGCTAGTTTGACTCTTTTTCCCAATGGATATGCAAGGCTACTAGTCCTTGTTAAGCAAGCAAACACCCCTAAGATGTCTCCAAAAATGTAATCCAAATCAGGTTTGAACCTTATTTTCATTTTAAAAGGTCTTGTTCATTATTTTAGGTTGTCATAAAGTCTATCTCTTGCAATGTCTTTAGTGATCCCTAAGGTTTAATCATTTGTCAAAACCTCTAGGTTTGGATAGGGGATAGGTTTTGCATCAACGTTCATTGCACTAAACCCATTCCAAGTTTTTAAACCTTTTAAAAGACTATTTTCATGAATTTCATAGGATAATTGGAAAAAGGATAAAGTTTCAATTTTCATTTTTCAGTTTGAGAGGGAAACCTACATGAGTTTCCTTTCCTTGAAGTTGTTTCACTTGTCTTTTGAAAAAAAAACTTGAAAGAGCATGGGTTCTTGAAGGAAACTACATTTTTCAAAGAGGAAACCCTTGTTTGTTGCTTCCAGAATCCCTTGATGGCTTCCATGATCGATGTTCATTTCATAGAAGAGGAAGGTTTTAGTTTTTCTAGTGTATTACTTGAGTACCAAGACAGTCATGATGAAGGACAATTTTAGACAACATTTTCAATCAGCTTCTTCCTTATTTTCTAGGTTGGATTCATTCTTTGGCTCTTTCCTATGTGAATTTTATTCTAAAGGGTGTTCTTGCTTCATTTTAATGTTTTTAAAGTAAAATGAATGTTCTTTTCTTCGTTCATTGCATTATGGAATTTTTTTCATTTGTTTGGAGACTTCTTTCTATGTACGGGCTAGGGTTTATTACATATGTTTGGAATGCATGATGAATGTTTAAGGTTGCTTTAGACCTTGTGTTGTATGAGATCATGCAATGAAAATATGTGCAGATTTTCAAGCCTCGTAGCTCATGAGGATAAGCCTATTGTGTAAGGAGATTATAAGTTTTGTTAAAAGCATTGAAACCTTATTCATGGTGAAAGAACAATAGGATCAAACATAGGTTTGATGGGTTTTAGGGTTAAATACATGAATAGATCAGAAAATAATCCTTATATGTCATTAATGGTGGTTAGTATAGTCTTCATAATATCTTGGAAAAAGATAGTTTTGTGCATGGACATATCAGGGTGATTCTACAAGCAAGCATTCAAGCATAATGGGTAGTGTGAAAAGCAATGTTTTTATTGCAATCAAAGAGAAGTGATTGTGCAAGTTAGATGGACTATGCAAGTTATAGAGTGAGGGAATTGATCTCACTTCAAGTAAAAGACTGAAGATGTTAAAGAGATTTGAATGCTAATGGATAGTCCAAAACCTAGGATTAGTCATCACTACCAGTCAAAAGGAAATATGAAGGCAGTGCCATCTTTTCAAAGAAAGGAAATTGGAATCCAATGAAGATCAAACCCTTAGGGTTTCTTGTGCATTCAAACCTTGGACAATGCAGGGTATTTCATGGTTTATATTTCATTTTTTTCCAAGTAAGACAAGTGATCAAGTGATTTGATAAGGGTGAGAATGTCAAATTACCTTGAAGTCAAGCTTCTAATAGTGCTTTCCAAGGTCACATTAATGAGCACTACCATGAAGTTGAATATATGAAGGGGGCCAAAGTATTCAAATGAAGTCTCAAGTACAATATTATATTAAGGAGTTAGGGTATTAATTATATGAGTCAAATGCATGATAGTGAGCAATGGCATGTTTCTTGTTGAAAAACAGTGACAAGCTCCCTATTGAAAACACAATATAGTGACAACCATACATGAAGCAAACCCATAGTCATAGTCCATTGTCAATATGAGGTTTCATGACATGAGATCTCAATTTTATAAGGCAAGAAAGATTCTTTTTTGTGTCTTTGATTCATAAGAAAGGGAAGATGGTGGAGACAACATTCTAAAGAAAGGTAGTAATTGGTTAATTAAGTGCACTTATGTAGTAGCATACTAGTGATTTTTTGGTGGTAAGAGTGAAGAAGGTGTATTCCATATTGAATTTTCTTATAGATTCTTGTCCCATTAGTCACTCATGGAGAGTCATTTAAGGAGGAAAAATATTAGTCACAGTACCAAGTTGATGAAAATGGTACTCATGATGGATAGTAAAAAGGACATTGTGGCATGATAGTGCCATGGCATATCTGAGGATTGTTTTGTTTCAAAAGGGAATCTTTTAAAGGCTCAAATATGTGTTAACATCTAGGAACCTATGTATGGATATGCATAGAGGGTCACTTGTGTCAAATTTTAGGTAAATAAATGAAGATTGAATATAACTCCTAGTCACTAAACCTTCTTCACGATGAGAAGAAAACATAATTTGGATTTTAAACATGCACAATCAGTTGGAAATAATCTAGGGTAGTAGTTTGGGGAGTTCTCAATCATGTTCAAGATAGTGGATTGTGCAAGAAGTCCAAGAAAGACAATGATGATAAAAAAACATGGCAATTGAAAAGGTAGTGGTTTTTATTGTCAAATCCTTGACAGTGATGTTCAAAATGAGAAAATAAAGAATTAGATCATAACAATGCATCATGACAGTGATTTGTAAGGATGAAAATTTTTCATAGAGGGCGAGAAAAACAATGTTATGTTATTGCTCAAGGAAAAGGCTAGATCATAGTGATTGTGCAAAGGACCAAGGATTTGACTTAACCTTAGCAGATAAAAGCATTGGAATCGAGCTAATGAAAATCATGTAGTAGTCCTAGCTAGGTTTTTAAAAATATTTCTTCAAGAGGATTCTTTATCATTTGGAACCATGTAGTGTGGTAGCACTCACAAATATGAGTGTTAGACCTTGAAAGATGTTCACAGGACTATCTTTTAATTGTAAGGAGAAGGAATTGACTATGTAAGGAACCTAGTGAGGGGTAGTTTTTGCATAGGTGACAATGTCTGTAAAGTAAATCCTTGATGAACAATGTTCATAACACAGTGGAATTCATTTAAAGAGGTTACCTATACATTGTATTGATGGGGCATTGAAGTGTGCCAATGGTTCTTGAGGCAATGCAAGAGCAAGTTATAGTATTTTAGCTAGTTTGCAAGATTGAACATTTGAAATTTGTGTCTGAGTAGCAAAGTTGGAGTTCCTTTGCCACATTGAGTTTCATGTTAACCAATGCATCAAACACTCTTATTTTACCATCCTCTAATTTTCATTATGGGAATATTAGTATTGAATGCTACGGTTTTAAAAGAGCAAGAAATTTTAAGTGAGAAATGAGGGATAGAAATCTATTGTCAATAGGGACTATGCAATGACCAGGGGACTTGAAATGACCCAAGAAGGAGTTTACAAAAGGGAAGAGCACAATCTTGAATAATTTTAGAGGGTGTAGTGTTTGTATCAAAGCTAGCTTTGAGAGGAGCAGTGTATAACCACAATGAAAAGGACTGTGCAAATTGATGTTGAAACTGAAATGCATGAATTTTTTTATCAAATTGTAGAAGTTTAAAGGTTGACATGAGACATAGAATTGAGGACAATAAAGTAACTATGAGGTAGAATTACCAAGTAATGGAAAAAATTTCTAAATGGATAGTCTAATGCATGAAATGTTAACCTAGAAAAAGCTTGCAAATAAAAATTCAGTCATTTCAAGATGAATACAATCCTTTAGTTCAGTTCTACAATAACAGGGTTTCAATATGGCCACTTGTGAAGGGTGGTGCTATAAATGGATAACATATAAAATAGGAGTCATCTTTGTTTTCAACATGTCTTTGACCAAAATAAGATGATTGAAGATAATTGATGTTGAAAACAAAGATGACTATTCCTTCACATTTCAAAAGATAGTTATCAGATGCAAGGATGCAGATTTTGTGCTTAGTGAGGAGTTTTTTAGGGATGTGATTTTCAAATTTAAAGGAATTTTTCAAAAAATTGATGTTAAGGACTGATTTCATGCCAAACCAGTCTTTTTGAATTAGAAACATTGATCAAATGACCTAATTTTAAAGGATTTTGGCAGTGATTTATAGCAGGGGAAGATTTCAAAATACAAGATTGGAAACATGTTAGTCATCTTCAACATGAAAAGAGGCCACCTAAGTTACAAAAAACAAGTGTTTCCTTTAGTTTGGGAATTGATTATGAATATTTTGTAGTAGTTTGTCAGCAATCAACAACCCCTTGTCATGGAAGGTATGATTTGAGGAGTTTTCTATATAAAGGTAGCTCTTCGGCCTTTCATTTTTAGTTCATGCTTTCTTTTCTTGCAAATAGTGATGAGCCTACTTTTTGGTCTAGTTTTGCATAGAATCTATAGTCTATTTACTGGTTGATGTGAACTTTGATGATTAAATGTTGGTATTTGCATAATGTTTCCCTCAAACCATTGACATTTGACATTATCCTATCTCTGTAAGCTTTAATGACATTTGGCATATTATGTGGGTTAACTATATTAATTTTCCATGTGATTAATGAATGATTCTTAGAGTGGTTATAGATGTGCAGTTATTATGTGTACTAACCTTGCCATGCAGATTTAATACTCCAAGTTGAGGAAGACACTGCCAACTAGGCATGCACCATAATGTATAGCTAAGGAATCACTCCAAGTCAAAGGTAGGTGACAGAAAAAGATTCTTCATGCAACTGAACGTAACCACCTTGTAGTGGACCTTAATGATTGAGCATGAATGGGAATTACTGATGTGTTGGATCTATGTCTGGACTTGTATGTCTAACTAGATTCCATGCATGCATAATCGCCATCTCTCCACTTTCCCCTATTTTCCCTAAATGGTGTCCTCCCAGTCATGGAGTTGACTACCTTGTTTAGCTGTAGTATAAGTAATGATTTGATGCTCCTTCTTTAGGAGTTGCACGATTTGATATTGTACTCTAATTCTCTAGTTTCAATGATACAAATACATTACTCTCTTGTATGTTTGATTAATAGTGAATAAAATAAAGTTCTAAGTTCAAGCACTTGAGTTCTTATTAGTTTAGAGGATACTTATCCAAGGGGGGCCACTTGGTGAGTAATTTGTCTTATTAGTTTAGCATTAGTTTAGTATTACTTGTTGTTTAGTACTTAGAAATATGGCATTGACTATTCCTGCAGCTAAAGCAGACAGAGTAGTGTCTTGTTCATTGCTCATATTTTTATTCCTGTTATGCATTTCAACTTAGCATAATTGTTGATTGATATTCAACATTTGTCTCTTTCCCTTTCAAGCAATTTACTTTCAGTATTGTGTTTCTTAGTTGTATAATGCAATGACTAATTTGAGTTCCTAGTGCACATACTGTGCTGACCCATTTCAATTTCACATCCCTAGGTTGACAAGTTAAATGCACCTTTATGATGATTGAGATAGCTATTCAAGTTAGATGTCTAATCTCTAAGTCATGGTTGTAAAGGCTTCATTATTAAAATCATTGTAGGAGGCCAACATTTTTGGTGTTGTTACCAAGGATGGTGTCAAGCTAGGGAGTCTTTTAGAGTCATTGGTAGTTTTCCTTGTTGTAGTGTTTCTAGAAGTTGTTCTTAGTATGTCCTTGTTTAGGAAGTAATGAACCCCCTATTATTTACCAATTTTTTGTGTGAGATGACTGATAGTGAGTGGTACCGCATGCATAGAGGAAGGAGAAGAGATGCTTATGGGAGATTCCTTCCTAGAAATCCTAATCCACTTTGGCTAGTTGAATATCAGAACCTACCATAAGAAGAAGAAGAATATCCACGACCCTTTGTTGATGCATTTCCTAATCTGACTAATTTTGAAGTCTCCTATGAAAATCAAAATCAGCTTGAGAACCATTTTGCTTTGGAACAACATCAAGTAGGCATGGGTGATGCAAATAGGAATAGACCTAACCAACCAGCTTTTCCTTTCCCCATTTCCCATCAGAATGAAGTTGAAAACATCAAGAACATTCCTCCCTCAACACTCCCAAAGTTTTATGGTCTTGTCATAGAAGATCTTGATACCTTCTTATTTGAGTTTGATATACTCTGCAGGAGTTATTATTATACTACTGATGCCCATAGGCTTAAGCTATTTCCTACCACTCTAAAAGAGGATTCATTAAGATGGTTCATGAGCCTAGGTAGAGATACTGTGGAAACTTGGGAAGACATGAAGACAAAATTCCTTGAGAAATACAAGGAATATTGCAGGGGCAGTGACATGAGAGGAGGTGACATTTTCAGGATGCAACAAAAGGAAGATGAGAGCCTAGAAGATTACATTGCAAGGTTCCTGCTTTTCCTGCAAAAGTCCCCACACCATGCACTTAATGAGGACTCACAAAAGTTGCTTTTCCTAGGAGGAATCAATGAAAATTGTACTGATTCCTTGGACCTCATGGAAGGAGGAGATATCTCTCAAGCTCCTTGGGAGGATATCAAGAAAATATGCTAGAATTACTCTAGGGCAGCTTCAAAGAAAGGGAGAGCTTATCAATCTTCCATGGGTAAGTCAACTACCGGTGGAGTTTCAAGAATGGAGATAACTCATTTACTGGCAGACTTCAAGCAGGACATTATCAACAATCTAGCTACTTAGCTAGATACACTTTAAGCCAAGAAGAAGTAAGATGAGGTAGAGGCAATGTTGACAGAGTATTTCCCTCACTATAGACAAAAGAAGGATTGTAGATGTACGATGGTAGCTTATCTTGAAAGTAAGCATGTTTCACCTGAGTTCAAGCCAATTCAGATTGAAGAAGACCAAGTCTACTGTGTTCCATAAAGGAAGCCTTGGGCTCCAAGATGAGGTATGCCACCAGATCCACTATCTTATGTTGGACCATATTTTAACTCCTATTCATCTGGTAACCAATGGAAGCCCACATATCCACCCAATTATGGAGGATATCCACCACAGCCTTGGAGTAACCCTCTGAATGCTTGGCCCAGTCATCAGAGTTCTCCACCCTAGTGGAAACAACCTTAGGGGAATTGGTAGCAATTTCAAGGGCATTGGCAACCACCTCTAGGAAATTGGCAGCAACCAAATCAATGGAGAGGACAACAATGTCCTACTCATCCTATTCAGACAACTAGTTACATGCAACCACCCTCTCAACCCCAACAACCTGCTATAATGCCTCCACCTACTAATCCAAGCTCAAATGCACCTAAACCTACTCAGCTACCAGGTCAGCCCACACCCAATCCAAATAACAAACCACAACAACAACCTACATATTTTGTTGATTCAAATCAATTCCTTGCATATGTTGTGAGTGTAAGTGATATCCACCTGCATTCAGGAGCCACTCTACCAGCCCCTTCCAAGCCCATCATTACCATGCTTCCTATGGAAGAGGAGTGTTGGACATATGTGCCTCAAACTATATAGGCTGAAACCTCCATTAGATCCAAGTCGGTGTGACATCTTCATTGTTTGGCCGAATAGCAGTTTGATTCATCATGTTTTGCACAGGTCGTTGTGACCTTGCAGGAGTCTTGCTGAACGGTTATTGTGGAGTCTATCACTATGACAAGGAGTACTTGTTATGACCTCATATCGCTCGAGAGACCTCTGGCCGACAGACCATTCAATCGTGAATCAGAGAGACTCATGGCGACTAGGGTTTCAGAGTGACTTCAACACTCGGGAAGAAGTCTCAATGAACAGTGAATGTCTTACTGATAGGAATTCATATGTTGTCTTCGCCGTAACAAAGAGTCTCGGAGAAAGGTCTTAGCAATAGATGAAAGTCATGCCGACAGGGACACACTCGGGAGTTATCAATGTAACACTAAGGCTTCGTTATGAAGTCTGGGCGAAAGCTAATGTCTTGTCGATAGCCGATGGATATCGGGATAACTCTTGGCGATGGATGACACTTCAGGGTAAGTCTTAAAGCTTGGTGTAAAGTCCTAGCGAAAGGTGTTTGTCCTGGCGACCGTTGATAGTTTCGGTGAAACAAAAGATCTCAGAGATACCTCTCGGCAAAGATGTGAGTCTTGCCGACTTCTACTTGGTACTTCGTATGTTTGGGGACTTTGGTATAGCCTTGAGTGACTCACTATGATCTCCTGGCGAATGCAATAGGTCTGGGTGACTACTTGGTGACTCGGCGAAACTCATGGAGCTCGATAGAACGTCTTAGCGATAATAGAGTCTCCTGGTGACATCAATATGGAGTCTATGTGGCATCAGTGAGACACTGTTAGTGTCTCACCAAGATGCCAGTACATTGCAAATTCTGTTGACCGAGTAAGACCATCCTATGTGGAGTCTCATGGATGAATTAGAGGAGCTGAAAGTCGAACTGTTGGGAGTCTATTTGTTATGACGGTTCTGTGAGGAAGCTCGATGGACATGGAACAACAGAGATATACTCTATGATTTTAGATTGTATTCGGTTAGTTCTATCAATAGTGGAGTGTGAAGAGTTCAAACTATATCAGTGTGGATTCGATTATGTAAAGATTGTAATCAGAAAAGGTTCCTGTGCAATTTGGTTAATGGTGAATGCTACTATATAATGACACCAGAAAGATAAGTCTGGAATTTGTATGTAATTTCATTACTGTAATACAAAGTGATTTCTCTTGTTGTGGTGGGTTTTTCTCCTGTAAGGGTTTTCCCATGTATATCTGGTGTTCATGTGTGATTGTCAAATACTTTGTTTTTGTTGTATGTTCAATAGTACTTAATTGGACTGTAATTGTAAATTTTAAAGTGTATCTACATTCTTTCCTGAGGTATTGACATTAGGAGAATTGTTTTCCACATCTAATTTTCCTTACAAGTGGTATCAGAGCCTGGCCAGTTGTGTTATCCTTGTGGGTACATTGGGTTTTTTGTGTCAATTATGTTCAATGGGAGTCTTGTAGAGTTTTTCAATTTCTAATTACAGATTAAGATGGCTAGTACATCTGGAAAGTTTGAAATAGAGAAATTCAATGGTAGTAACTTTGAGTTGTGGAAACTCAAGATGGAGGATCTTCTTATTGACCGTGATCTTTGGATTGTTGTGGATAGAGTAAAACCTATAGGCATGAAGCAAGAAGATTGGGACCTTGCAGATAGAAAGTCTAAGGGGCTGATAAGGCACTGCTTGGTAGACTCAGTGCTTCTGAATGTGCATGAGGAGAAGACTGCATCTTCCTTGTGGAAGAGACTGGCGTCTATTTATCAGGGGAATTCCTTGGTGAATAAACTATTCCTAAGGAAGAAACTATACTCTTTGAGAATGCAGGAAGGAGGGTCTGTAGCTGATCATTTGAATGCATTTAATATGTTGCTTGCTCAATTGACATCTATTGGTGTGAAGACTGAAGAAGAGGATCGTTGTATGCTTCTATTGTGTTCTTTGCCAGACTCATGGGATCATCTGGTGATGGTGATTGGGAGTACAACATCCAATTTCAAGATGGAAGATGTTGTTGCATCTTTTCTATTAGAAGAGATGAGAAGGAAATCTTCTGAGATGACGAAGGAAGCTCTTGCTGTCAGAGGAAGACTGAAAGAGAAGGGCAAGAAGAAGGACAAGAAATCAAAATCAAAATAAGAGGGGAGATCAAAGTCTCCTGGCAAGAAGTCCAAGGTGAAGTGTTGGAACTGTGGGCAACTTGGTCATGTCCGAAGGGATTGTAAAGAGGAGAAAAAGAAGAAGGGCTCTTCTGATAATGGTTCTTCTCACAGTGATGGTGACGCCTTCATTGCAGCCTTGGAAACTCAGGCATCAGATGATGTCTGGCTGATTGATTCTGGAGCATCCTTCCACATGACATCTCATAGAGAGTGGTTCACAAAGTATGAAGAATACGATGGTGGAAAGGTGTACTTAGCAAGTGATTCAACTTTGGAGATTGTTGGCCATGGAAGAGTCAGGATACAATTCCCTAATGGCAGAGTAAAGGGAATAAATAATGTTATGCACATACCAGGTCTGGCTCGAAATCTATTGTCTGTAAGTATGCTAAATGATATTGGAGTACAAGTTATGTTCTCTGGAAGTGGCTACAAGATGACTAGAGTTTCAATGGTGCTGGCTAGAGGTGCTCGAATTGGTACCCTGTACAAGCTGGATGCATAGGCTGTTCAATGTAATAGTGTCTCTAGAAAGTCACTGAAAGCTGCTCGTGGAGGTAAAGAGGGAAATATCCCTAATTTTGTAAACTCTATGGAAGTAAAACTTCCTACAGAGAAGACTCTGCTTTGGCATCATAAGTTACGCCACATAGGAGAAAAAGGTTTAAAAACCTTGAAGAATAAAAACCTAGTTGAGGGGCTCGAAGATTGTAATCTTGAATCTGAATTTTGTGAACACTGTATATATGGAAAGTAGCACCGTGTTTCGTTTTATTATAGTCCTCATAAATCTTCTGGTTTGTTAGACTATATTCATTCGGATGTGTTTGGTCCAGTAGATGTTCCTTTATCTAAATCAAGATACTACATGTCGTTCATTGATGATTATTCAAGAAGAGAATTTGTTTATTTCTTGAAAAGTAAATCAGAAGTGTTCAGTCGATTTAAGGAATTTAAGAACCTTGTTGAAAATTAGATTGGTAGAAAAATAAAATGCTTAAGGACTGATAATGGTGGTGAATTCTATTCTGATGAATTTGAAAGATATTGTAAAGACCATGGAATCAAAAGACATAAGACTACACCTTATACTCCATAGTAGAATGGAGTTGCTGAAAGGTTCAATAGGACAGTGATGGAGAGAGCATGAAGTATGCTCAGTAGTGTTAGCTTGGAGGAGAAATTTTGGGCTGAGGTTGTATCTACTGTATGTTATTTAATTAATCATTCTCCAAATTTTGCTCTTGTTGAGAAAAAACCTTTGGAAGCGTGGTCTGGTAAGAAGCCCTCACTTAGACATGTTTTTGTTTTTGGCTGTGAGGCATATGCTCATGTGCCAGATGTGAAAAGATCTAAATTGGAGAACAAGGTTGTCAAATGTATTTTCATTGGCTATAGTGCTGTCGTAAAAGGATACAAGCTTTGGAATCCTGATATAGAGAAGGTTGTATACAACAGAAGTGTAATCTTTCATGAGTTGAAACCTTCCACTTTGGATCTGCAGTCAGAGACAAAGTCAGATAACAATAAGGATGTAGCAATAATTCCTCCTACACTTGAGAAAGAGGAATTGGAAATTCAAAATGTACCTGAAATTGAGGACAGCTCGAGCAGTTCTAAAAGTTCTGAAAAAAACCTCAGCCTCAGCGAGTGAGGAGGTCAACCCAAGAAAGAAAACAACCAGATAGGTATGGGTTCTTGTTGATTGATTCTACTCGTGCCTATGCTTTGATTTCTAGTACTGATGAGCCTAGGACTGTGAAAGAGGCATTTAAAATGTCCGATTCAAATTCTTGGTTGGAAGCCATGGAAGAAGAGATGGCATCTTTAGATAAGAATGAAACATGGAGTCTGGTGCCCTTGCCTAAAGGAAAAAAGGCTATTGGCTTCAAATGGGTATTTAAGAAAAAGATTGGTTTGGATGGTAGTGTAGAAAAGTACAAGGCAAGACTGGTTGCAAAGGGTTATTCCCAGGTAGAGGGAATTGATTATGGGGAAATTTTTTCTCCTGTAGCAAAGTTGACGTCCATTAGATTTCTTTTGTCACTTGTAGCAGCATATGACTTAGAGGTTGAACAGATGGATGTGAAGACAATATTTCTTCATGGTGATCTTGAAGAAGAAATATATATGTCCCAGCCTGAGCACTTTGTTGAGAAAGGTAAAGAAAAGCTGGTATGCAAATTAAAGAAGTCTCTCTATGGGTTAAAGCAGTCACCTAGAATGTGGTACCAGAAATTTGATACATTTGTATTATCTTTGGGATTTGTGAGATCAAAATCTGATCACTGTGTATATTATAAAGCTAAAAGTGATCAAGTACTTGTTATTGCTCTTTATGTTGATGATATGTTGTTCATAGGAAATAGCGAGCTAATGATTTCTGATCTTAAGTCTCAGTTGTCTGCTGAGTTCGAAATGAAGGATCTTGGTGCAGCAAGGTATATTCTGGGGATGGAGATAACCAGGGATAGGAAGAATAGAAAACTATGGCTCAGTTAGAGTAAGTATATTAGAACTGTTCTTGAGAGATTTTGTATGAATGATTGCAAACAGCTAGTGGTTCCAGTCATGCAGGGAACGAAGCTATCTATTGAGGACTATCCAAAATATCCTACTGAGATGGAGGACATGACCAATGTGCCCTATGCTAGTGCAGTAGGAAATCTTATGTATTCAATGGTCTGTACAAGGCCAGACATTTCCCAAGCAGTGGGAGCACTTAGTTGATTTATGGCTAATCTAGGAAGAACGCATTGGGATGCTGTGAAGAGAGTGTTTAGATATTTGAAGGGTACTTCAGATTTCTCTTTGTGTTACCATGGGAATTTGGTTGAATCACAAAGGACTCTCAATGTTCAAGGTTATGTAGATTCTGATTGGGCAGGGGACATTGATAGCAGGAGATCCACCAGTGGATACATATTCATGATGAATGGTGGTGCAGTGAGTTGGATGAGCAAGCGACAGGCTGTAGTTGCTTTGTCCACTATGGAGGCTGAATACATGGCAGCTACTCATGCTTGTAAAGAAGCTGTATAGTTGAAATGTTTGTGTTCTAACATTGGTTTTGATGCAGGGGAAATAACTATTTTCTGTGACAATCAGAGTGCAATTTTTTTGGCAAAGACCCTACTTTCCATGCCAAGACGAAACATATTGATGTACAATACCACTTTGTATGAGATATGGTTGAGGATGGAAAGGTCAGTTTGGAAAAGGTTGATACTCTGGAGAATGTTGCAGATTCATTAACAAAGCCAGTGAGCACAGACAAGTTCAGGTGGTGTGCCAGTTCAATGGGCCTTAGTGCCCATGATTTTCAGTAAGTTATGATGTGCTCTAGAGGTGCCTGTATGATCTTTGTCAAGTGGGAGATTGTTGGAAATATGTGCCTCAAACTATACAGGCTGAAACCTCCATTAGAGCCAAGTCGATGTGACATCTTCATTGTCTAGCCGACTAGTAGTTTGATTCATCATGTTTTGCATAGGTCGTTGTGACCTTGCAGGAGTCTTGCCGAACAGTTATTGTGGAGTCTATCACTGTGATAAGGAGTACTCGTTATGACCTCATAGCGCTTGGGAGATCTCTGGCCGACAAGCCATTTAATCGTGAATCAGAGAGACTCATGGCGACTGGGGTTTTAGAGTGACTTCAACAATCGGGAAGAAGTCTCAGCGAACAGTGAATGTATTACCGATAGGAATTCATATGTTGTCTTTGCCGTAACAAATAGTCTCAGAGAAAGGTCTTAGCGATAGATGAAAGTCATGTTGACAAGGACACACTCGGGAGTTATCAATGTAACACTAAGGCTTCATTATGAAGTCTGGGGGAAAGCTAATGTCTTTCCGATAGCCGATGGCTATCGGGGTAACTCTTGGCGATGGATGACACTTCGGGGTAAGTCTTAAAGCTCGGTGTAAAGTCCTAGCAAAAGGTGTTTGTCCTAGCGATTGTTGACAGTTTCAGTGAAAGAAAAGATCTCGAAGAGACCTCTCAGCGAAGATGTGAGTCTTGCCGACTTCTACTTGGTGCTCGGTATGTTTGGGGACTTCGGTATAGCCTTGAATGACTCGCTATGATCTCGTGCAAATGCGATAGGTCTGGGTGACTGCTTGGTGACTCGGTGAAACTCATGGAGCTTGATAGAACGTCTTAGCAATAATAGAGTCTCCTGGTGGCATTGATATGGAGTCTATGTGGCATCAGCGAGACACTGTTAGTGTCTCACCGAGATGCTAGTACATTGTGAATTCTATTGACCAAGTAAGATAGTCCTATGTGGAGTCTCATGGACGAATCAAAGGAGCTGAAAGTGGAACCGTTGGGAGTCTGTTTGTTGTGACGGTTCTGTGAGGAAGCGCGACGGACATGGAACAACAGAGATATACTCTGTGATTTCAGATTGTAGTCGGTTGGTTCCATCAATAGTGGAGTATGAAGAGTTTGAACTGTATCAGTGTGGATTTGATTATGTAAAGACTATAATCAGAAAAGGTTCCTGTGCAATTTGGTTAATGGTGAATGCTGCTGTATAATGACACCAGAAAGATAAGTCTAGAATTTGTATGTAATTTCATTACTGTAATACAAAGTGATTTCTCTTGGTGTGGTGGGTTTTTCTCCCGTAAGGGTTTTCCCACGTATATCGAATGTTCATGTGTGATTGTTAAATACTCTATTTTTGTTGTCTATTTAATAGTACATCTTCATTGGACTGTAATTGTAAATTTTAAAGTGTATCTACATTCTTTCCTGAGGTATTGATGTTAGGAGAATTGTTTTCTGCATCTAATTTTCCTTACAAGGAGGAGCCTCTGAATGATCCTATTCAGCCAAATGCACCTAAAATAATGAACCAATCCAAGCTAAGTAGACTGAGCAAGAACCACCATTTCCTCAGAGACTAGAAGTTGACAAGAAGAAAGAAGAAAAGGAGGATACCACCTTTGATATCTTGGATCAAACGAATCATATATGTGTTTAGATACCCCTATTTCAAGCCATAAAGGATGTTCCAATCTACGACAAAGCAATCAAAGAATCCTATCTCAAGAAGCCAAGTAGGAAAAAGAAAGACCCAACTATAGTTTAGGTGGTGGGCCAACTAACTGACACCATGTTGGGAAAAGTGACTATTCCCAAATATAATGACCAAGGCAATCATGTGGTAGCAGTTATCATAAATAGAATCTAAGTGAAGAATGCTCTGATTGATTTAGGGGCAACAATCAATGTAATGACCAAAGACATCCTGCAACAACTAAACATTACAAGTATGAGATATACTCCTATTGTCTTGTAGCTTGCTAATAACTCTATTGTTAAGCCTAATGATGTAGTGGAGGATTTTGTGGTAGTTCTAGACTCCTGGGAATACCCAACATATTTTATGATTCTTTCTCCTAAGGCTACACTAGGAAAGTATCCCATCATTTTTGAAATGCCTTGGTTAGCAACTACAGATGCATACATTAGATGTTGGTCAAGTGACATGACCATTTCAAATGGGAGGAGAACTAAAAATTTTGTTCTTTATCCACCTGCTCAGCCATCTGATGATGAAGATAATTTTGTATGGCCACAAGTTGGTGAAGAGGCTGATGAAGTTAATTATATGGCACAACTTATGATGTTAGGAATAAGCTCTTTCATACAACTCCAAGATGAGGATGAAGTGTTGGCTAACATCATTTAGAACCATTATGAAGTGGAGGAAGCATCATCTTCTACTTCAGTTAGAACACTTTTTTTTGCTCTTCCTGCAACCATGGTTCTTGCAAACGTTCTTCCTATAGCCACTCTTCTTGCAGCCATTGTTCCTACAGATAGAGTTCCTGTAGCAACAGGTATGTTCCATAAATTGCTTCCATATGAACTAAAGGTACCATGCATTAATGAAGCATCCATGATAGATTTAACTATACAAGTCCAGGTGTCTGAGGGAAGATATCTTAATGTTAATAGTAAATTGAATAAATAACATCAGTTGTTACTACCAAATCTATTAAGGGACCATCAACATGCATTTGCATGGGATTATCATGATATTAAGGGACTAGATCCTAAAATTTGTACACACAAAATTTATATTAGAGATGATTGCAATCCAGTAAGACAACCACAAAGAAGAATTAACCCTACACTAAGAGAGATTGTGAAAGGGTAATTGCAAAAATTACTATATGCGGGATTTATCTACCCCATTTCAGATAGTCAATGGGTGTCTCAAATAGTCAGATGCCCAAGAAAGGAGGGAAATGGTGAGTTTGTGTTGATTATAGGGAACTTAATGCTGCCACCAAGAAGGATCACTTTCCTTTACCCTTCATTGCTCAAGTTTTGGACACACTTGCAAGAAAGCAATACTTCTCTTTTCTAGATGGATTCAATGGCTTCAAACATATCCAAATTGTACTAGAAGACCAAGAGAAGACCACATTTACCTATCCATGGGGGACCTATGCCTATTCAGTACTCCCATTTGGCTTGTGCAATGCACTTGTAACTTTCTAGAGGGCAGTCATTAGCATATTCTTAGACATTTCTCATGATTGCATGGAAATCTATATGGATGACTTCACCACTTATGGTGTTGATTTTGATCAAGCATTGGAAAATATCAAGAGATTCCTATAGAGATGTGAAGATCAAAACTTGTCCTTAAATAGGGAAAAGTGTTTCATGATGATGCAAGAGGGTGTTGTTCTTGGCCACTACATCTCCCACAAGGGAATTCAAGTAGATCCTGCAAAAATTGAGGTAATCACAAATCTGCAAAACAGAAGGATGTTAGGAGTTTCTTGGGTCATGTAGGATATTATAGGCATTTCATCAAAGATTTCAGCAAGGTAGCAACACCATTGTATACCCTTCTCACTAAGGATGTTGAATTTCAGTGGATTGAAGCTTGTGGCAAGGCATTTTTTGACTTGATAGTAGCTTTGACTCATGCTCCTGTACTCAAGGGACCTAATTGGGAGCTTCCTTTCCACAGCCACACTGATGCATTAGATTATGCCATAGGAGCATTCCTAGGATAGAAAGAGGGAGCTGTTGAAAATGCTATTTACTTTGTCAGCAAAAAATTACAAGGAGCTAAATTCAATTATACAGTGACAGAGAAAGAGATGTTGGTAGTAATCTATGCACTAAACAAATTCAGACATTACATAACATGCTACCAATTCTTTGTGCACAGTGATCATGTAGAAATTAGATATCTCATGAATAAACTTTTGATCATAAGAAGATTGACAAGATGGTTATTGTTGATGCGGGAATTTGACATAACCATTGTGGATAAGCCAGGGAAGGCCAATGTTGTATATTTTTTTTCAAGACTAACTACATTAGAAGACAATCAGCCCATAGATGACTCTTTTCCTAATGAGATTATATTCTCCCTTAGTGTACAAACACCCTGGTATGCTAACATAGCTAATTACTTGGTCACAGATAGAGTTCCTTCTCACTTCTCCCCAAAAGAGAAAATGGCACTTATTGAAAAACCATTTCCTTTCTCTTGGATTGTTAGATGTTTGTTTTATACTAGACCTAACCATGTCATGAGGAGATGTATGAGAGAAGATGAGACATATGACATCTTTCATGCATGTCACAATGAAATATGTGGAGGAAACTTTGTAACCAAAAGGACAGTAATGAAGATTTTGTACACAGGGTATTACTAGCCAACACTCCACAAGGATGCATGAAGGTATACCAAAAAATGTGATACATGTCAAAGGATGGGCAGACCAACCAAATCTGATGAAATGCCACTTTTCCCTCGGGTAGTAATCACACTCTTTGACAAGTGGGGATTGGATTTTGTGGGATCAATTGACCCTCCATAAAATGGTAAGTCTTATATATTGGTATGCACTGATTATGTGAAAAAATGGGTAGAAGTTAAGGCTATGAAGCATGCAAGAGATAACAAGGTTGCAAAATTTCTTAATGAAGAGATTTTCACAAGATATGGAGTCCCAAGAGAAATAGTGACTAATCAAGGGCCAAAATTCACATCAACTCTTGTTGCAGCACTAGTGAATGAGTACAATATAAGGCACATGAAGTCTACTCCTTATCACCCCTAGGCTAATGGCCAAGTTGAAGTGACCAATAGAGAAATTGAAGCCATTCTAACTAAAACAATAGCTATCCATAAAAAGGATTGGGAAAATAGATTACCAGAAGTTGTTTTGTCTTATAGGACAACTTGGAAAACAACTACATGCTTCACACCATTTGAGTTGCTGTATGGAAAAATAACTATGATGCCAGTTGAATTTGAACATAAGACTCGGTGAACTGTAGTAGATTTGGGGATGAATATTTCTAAGGCACAAAGAGAAAGAATAATGCAGCTAAAAGAGAAGCCCTACAACATACAAAAGTAGTGCAGAATTAGAGGATCAAGTGGCATGACAAATTTATTAGGGACAAGAAATTCAAACCAGGAGATTGGGTTTTTCTCTATGACTCATGATACCCGGACAATGCAGGAAAATTGTAGACAAGGTGGCTAGGACCATACGAAGTTGCTGAGGTCTTTCCTAATGGATTTTTTCAGGTTACTACCACTAAACCTGTCAGATTCAAATTACTTTTCAATGATCATCGCCTTAGATTATACCACAAGCAAGCTTCCAAAGAAGAGTTGCTGCAACAATTCATCTAGCATTCAGCACCAGATCTTCTTGCAGTCGAAGGAAGTGGATCTAGTGTCCCTCCTTCTAGCTAATTAAGGTAGGTATTTTTCATAATAAATACTTTCACTTATGTGGAAGTCCATTTCTTCATCCATCCACCCATCCACCCATCCATTACCACCTTTCTCTCTCTTCCATCACTTCATTTATTGTTTAATTTATTCTCCAAAAAAGGTGAGCGTTACTTTATTCACAATATTTGCAAAAAATCTTCCACACATTCAGGTATGTGCACATTAATTGCTATCTTTAATCATCTTTTAAGTGCATTCATTTAATGACTGTATATTAGTATAGATATTCACATAAATGTCATTATTACCTATCAATCACCACTCCCATCTCACATGTGTGGACACATGTCCAAATTTAGGTTGGGGGGAGGGGAAAGAAAAGATGTAAATATTTTGTGAATTTATTTCCCATGTGTCAAATTATATTAGGCTACGTCAGAAATTTTAAAAGGAGTTGATCTGAAATATGAGTGAGAGGATGGCTCGCATGTGTGAAGTGACAATAACTATAGCCGCCATTTCTTCCTATCATAATTTCCCTTTATCACTCCTTTTCTTGTCATTATTACCCTATCGTAATCTTGAGTTGTAAGCAAGAAAGAAAAACAAAAGAAAGGAAATTCAGTCGACACTGGCACTAGAAATTTAGCAAGTTGGTACTGGAATTCAGCAGATACTGCAGGGAAGTGCATTTGATTTTCAGACGAGAATTGCTAGAAAGAAGTTGCAGAGCATTTGTTTGATTGCAGACAATGGGAGGTGGATTAATTCGAAATGAACCCATGGTGCATGATATTTTACTGTAGGATGCATAGTGCTTGACAGAATTTAGAAATTGTGGATGGTTAGATTACTTCTTGAAGCTAGATGACTTTGATGAAAGAATTTCTCTTGAATTTTCCTAGACATTTTTAGAAGGAAAAGCCACAGTTAAAGGGTTGGAAGTTGTGGCAATAGAGGAAAGAATTGTAGAGGTCATAGGGTTACTAGTTAATGGTGAAAACTACCTTGCTTCTAGAATGCCAAATCAGCTAGGGCTGAGTTTATAGAGCCAAACGACCCCCCATTGAGCATAGAAAAACAAGGTGCAAAGAGAATGTCTCTACCCAAGCCATGGAAGCAGATAGTTGTGTATGTTATCAAATACATCACTTGTGAGGGTCACTAGTAAAATTTGCATTCTACTCACTTCAAGCTTTTGAATCACATGAGGCATGGAAGGAGGATGAATGTGCCCAACATGTTGTACAATCTTCTCTCAATTATGGTGGTCCAGACCCAAAAAGGTAGGGATAATTCTATTTCCCACCATTGCTTGATTAAATTGTTAGTTGAAAAGTCTCTACATGATGTATCTGGGATGAATTGGGAAGAGTTTATAAATGTTGATCAAATTAGACCTGAGCACTTGCAACCTAAGGTTTTGCCTCAATCCCATAGGTCTAGTAGGAGAGTAAGCATGATTGAAGCCATTCCTAGTGATTCAACCTCTGGTGTTGGCTCTTGTGTGAATCCTCTTGCAATAGAAGAAACCATAGAAATTAGTTCTTCTAGAACAAAGCACTCAGAAAAAGAAAGCTCTTCCTCAGATTTTGATGATGGCATCCCGCTTGAAACCCTAATGAAAACTAGGGCACAACAGAGAGAGGTAGAAATGAGAAAAGGGAAGGTTAAGAAACAAACTATAGAAAGAAAAGTGCCAAGTTCTAAGAAGAGGAAGGCTGACACTTTTCATCTTGCAGCCAAAGGAAAACATGAGAGACCTCTCAGGAAATCAAGACCAACTGGGCCTACAATTGGTACGCCTCCACAGGAAAGCCATAAACTTGGTGATACCTCACATGAGGACCTTGAAGCTCCAATGGAGCAAGAGAATGTTGAAGAAGAAGAAGACATATTTAGGAGAGCAAAAACTATAATACTGGCCAATCTTGCTAACATTGCAGAAGAATTGGAGGAAAATTAGGACTTCCTACAGCATGAGCAAGAGGTCCTGCAGCATGAACAAGAGATCATGTAGCAACAACCAGAACTAGAGCAAGAGTTCCTATGGCCACAACAAGAACAAGAGTCCTTGCAGCAAAAGGAAGAAGAAACAACACCCTTGTAGCCAGAGATAACTGGACAACCTGAGTCCATGTAGATAGTGTCTTATGAGGAGTTGCCATCAATAAAAAGACTAGTAGGCATTCATAATCCTCCTATTTTTATAGTACATGCAACAATTTTGAGTTTATGGAAAGAAATACAAAGATGGGAGGAAGAATGGAAAAAGGAAAAATGGAAATTGAAGGAGAAAATTCAAAAGAAGGATGAAGAGATTAAGGATAAAAATGCGGAAATTGCCACCCTTAAGCAAAGGATGGATGATATGGCAGCTTTGGCACCAAATATTCTAGAATGTAGGACCCCTCCAAGGGTCTATTCTCTGCTTCTAAAAAAGAAGTATCTCTCTTTTAAGATGTCAAGAATTTCCTCAGGTTTGAATCGTTCTATTGATACCCCTATGAAATTTTTCAATGCTTATAGGATTGCCTCAAATGAAATGAAGAATTTTCTATGTGAATTTTATTTGCATAATTACACTGTCACAAAAGACCATGATTGGAATCCACTGCTATATGTTAGGGATGTTCAATTGAGAGCATTAATGTCTTGGGTGCAAAATGAGATTAGTTTGGGACAACAACATGGTGCGTATAAGCAATTGGAGTCTGATATCCCTCTATCTATTAGAGCTAAATCAAGCAACCCAAGGGATATTTACAGAGAATGGCATCAAATGCTCCTCAGACCAAGTTATGGCAATAGAATTATGCCTTGGATTGAGGCAGTTTATAGCGAGTATGAGGTAAAGAAAACAACAATGGAGGAAACCATGAGGAGATGTTTGTCACAAAGATGGAATAGTTTGACTAATGAGTTGAAACAGGTTGAGCCTCATTCCATCCATAATTATGTTGCAGCACTAAAAATAATTGATAGGTATATTGAGATTGGGAGAACATAGGGGCGACTTTGGCCTCCCCTGACTTTCCAGCCACCCATGCTCATGTGGCCCATGCCAAACTTCATATTTAACCAATTTGACATTGCTGCAGAGAGGGAGAGATGGAAAAGGTTTGACAAATTGGGAGGATTCTATTGGGATCTTGATTCACGCACTACAACCACTAATGTTGGACATCTCTCAGTTGCAAATTTTAGAGCCTTGACCAAGTAGAAGAACAACTCTTCCCCTACTAGAGGACTAGCAAAATGTTAGGTTGGGGGGAGTGATGAGCCTAGTTTTTGCTCTAGTTTTGGGTAGAATCTATAGTCTATTTGTTGGCTGATGTAATGAAATTTCATGATTAAATATTGGTATTTGCATAATGTTTCCCTCAAACCACTGACATTTGATATTATCCTATCTTTGCAAGCTTTAATGACATTTGACATATTATGTGGGTTAACTATATTGATTTTGCATGTGATTAATGAATGATTCTTAGAGTGGTTATAGATGTGCAGTTATTATGCATACTAACCTTACCATGCAAGATTTAGTACACCAAGTTGAGGAAGACACTCCCAATTCATTATGCACCATAATGTCTAGCTGAGGAATCACTCCAAGTCAAAGGCAGTCAATGAAAAAAGATTCCTCATGCAACTAAACGTAACTACCTTGTAGTGGACCTTAATGATTGAGCATGCATGGGAATTACTGTTGTTGTTGACTTGCATGTTGACCATTCCATGCAGACTTTCCCTTGTTTTCCCTAAATGGCGCCATCCTAGTCATGAAGTTGACTGCCTTGTTTAGTTGTAGTATAAATAATGATTTGATGCTCCTTCTCTAGGAGTTGCACGATTTGATATTGTACTCTCATTCTCTAGTTTCAGTGATACAAATACATTACTCTCTTGTATGCATGATTTATAGTGAATAAAATAAAGTTCTAAGTTCAAGCACTTGAGTTCTTATTAGTTTAGAGGATACTTATCCAAGGGGGCCCACTTGGTGAGTAATCCATCTTATTAGTTTAGCATTAGTTTAGTATTACTTGTTATTTAGTACTTAGTTAGAAATTTGGCATTGACTATTCCCGCAACCACTAGAATTACATTTTGTGACTATTCCTACAGCCAAAGCAGACATAGTAGTGTCTTGTTAGTTGCTTAGATTTTTATTCCTATTATGCATTTCAGCTTAGCATAGTCATTGATTGATATTCAACATTTGTCTCTTTCCCTTTCAAGCAATTTACTTTCAGTATTGTGTTTCTTAGCTGTAGAATGCAATGGATACTTCGAGTTCCTAGTGCACATATTGTGCTGACCCATTTCAAGTTCACATCCCTAGGTTGACAAGTTAAATGCACCTTCATGATGATTGAGATAGCTATTCAGGTTAGATGTACAATCTCTGAGTCATGGATGTAAAGGCTTAGTTATTAAAATCATTGTAGGAGGCCAACAGATAGGAGAAAAGATTCTCCTTGTAACTCATTTTGAGATTCATTGTAAACATTCCTTTTGATTCAATGAATAAATGATAGCAATTCCTTCTTGTTTTTCCTTTGTCTCATATTGCAAATGAATTTGTAGATGAAATTGTTGTGATTTGACTTTTCAATCCTTCATTTTATAACTTTTCAAGTAGTGTTTAGGCAAAGGATACATGTTTAAGTGTAGGTTATATGTTGTGTAGCCATTTCAACAGATAGTAGTTGTGAAACATCTTTCCTTCATGCAAAAAGATAAAACCAGCACCTTCATATAAAATATTTATGCTCTTCATGGTTTGATTTGAGTTTTTAACAAGTAATAACTTTGTTGAGTCATATTGTGATATGGTTACAATAGTTCAATATAGAGTTTTTGGTGCATCACCTCCTAGTCTAGCTAGTTTTTAGTTTTAAGTAAATACTCCTACCCCTTTTCCTTGTCAAGTTGGTAGTTTTAGGAGGTTCAAAAAGGAAACCAACCCACTCTATAGATTCATCCTTGTTATAAGTAACCCATAGCTTGAGGATGTTTCAATTTTTCATAAGATAGTTGAGTGCATACTCAACTAGGGTACAATCCTAAGTGACAATAATTTTTTCCATGCCCAGTGGGATAGATTGGACTATTTCAATCCAAAATTTGTTCATATATCACTGATTTTTGGTGTGTTAGTGATCTATTCCTTTAGAGGGGAGAAAAAAACACACCTAGTGACTTTGAAAAGCAATTCTACTAGTTTTAGTATGACCAAGTGCTGGTTTGCTTCAAATAAGTCTAATTTTGATTATTTTTCCATCTTTTGAATGAATATACATGTCTATGTTTCATAGAAATATGTCATATCATCCATCATATCATCAAAATGCTTCTTATTCACCCCGTTAACAGCCATATCAAGTCAATCATGCTTCTAGTTTTAGTCCAAATTCCATGGCTTTCTACGGAAACCAACACATTCAATATGATTACCACCCACTCACTCTTGCTCAACCTCCATATCAACCTACATATGCTCAAAATTGGTCCCAACAAGAATGTTTTATTGCCAACCAACATAGTTATTCATGTAATCAGCCTCCAGAAGACCCTTTTATGTCAAATCATTACAAGCATATTTTTTATCAGATCCAAAATCTTGACAATATGGAGATTAGTGAGATAAAAGGTGCATTTCTATACATGGATAAGTTGTTGGGTGACATCAAGAGGCAAGAAGAGTTTGATTTGAAACATGAAGAATTGGCTTATCAAGCCTCTCTTCATGAGCAGGAGTTGGAAACACAAAGGGTACAATTTGAAGAGAATCTTGAAAGGGAGATAGTTGCAAAATAAGAGAAAATGAATATTTTTCTTGCTCAAACACAAAGGCATGAAGTTCAAACAACTCCTTTCATTCTAGGTCAACTTTTTCAAGAGGAGGTTTGTAAGTATTATTTTCCAAGTTTCAAACAAACTAAGCCTCTTAACCCTCCTAAAGTCAAGATTTCAAGTTTTAGATATCCTTTACCATTGTAAGATCCTATGTTGGAAACCCAAGAAGAGACAATTTCCCTTCAAGAAACCTAAGAAGCTCCCCAAGTTTCCCCACTAGATGAATTTGATTATCCCTTCACTATTTCCCTTTATAAGCATAGAACCATTTTCTATCAAGATAGCTCACTCACCATGAAGGAAGTTCGAAATATAAATTTAGTGCATATAGCTATGGAGAAATATTGGTTAGAACAAAAAAATATTGAACATGAAGAGACTTCTCAAAATGAATCTTTGAATGTTTTGTCTAATGAGCTTCCTTGTTTTGTTGAAGATGATGAAAATGTTTCAATGCTTATCTTAGAAGGTTAGACAGGATAGTAGGATGAAAAGGTAAAATATGATGATCAAGAAGAGCATTTCATAGTTTGGTTTGGCGATTTACCTTCTTTCATTGAAAATGATGAAGGTGTGATTTTGATCTCACCAACAATAGTTTTAGACCAACAAGAGGATGTAAAACAATGTGGTGAGTTGATGATTGATGACAATCAATGTGATAATGGATACTTGGATCATGAAGAGGAGTACAAAAGTGAACCTTTTGTGGATGTCAAAAGGCTTGATGAGAGCTTCGATGAAGTAAAAAACAATCCTCTTTCATCAAAGATTCAAGAGGAATGTGAAGAAGGTTTTTTTTGGAATGATCTTGAGGTTTTTGTTGCAAACTTAGATAATGTGAAAGAGGTTGGTGTTGAACCTCAGGTTCTAGTTATTGTGTTTGATGAACTTCCTTTTTTTGTTGATGAAAATGAAAAGAGCATGCCTATGTTAAAATCAATGCCAAATTTTGAGCAATAGGATGATGAAAATAATTTGGACAAGGTGTTGATTCAAGAGCAGGTAAATGAGAGCAACCTTGATTTGAATAATCAAGAGGTTGAGGCACATGTAAGTGTTTTTTAGGTTGAACAAGAGAAAAATCAAGACACGTCTTTCCAAGGTACGAGTTTTGATATCTTTTTTAAGTTCTCAAGAAATCAATCATGAAGATATCTTAGAGAATGTCATAAATGAGAAAACTAATGATTATTTTGGTGAATATTTCTGCACAAACATAAGAGAGGAGTTTTGTTCAAAGCTTGATTCCATACTTTCAAGTGATTTAAATAAAAAATATGATATTAAGACAACAGAAAATCAACAAGAAACCAACAATATGAGTTCAAGTTTCATCCTTTCAAAAGGATTCCCCATTAGAGATTTAGCCAAGAAATATACCAACAAGATACTACAGACTATCACTGCACCCAAAGATGAGATTGCAACTAAAAAAAATAAGACCCAACTTACCCCTTCATGCCAAATCAGTAGTATGTTTGGTCAAATTCAATGGGTGAGTGAGTTTAGTTATGATATTCAGGAAACATTGCAGTAGTTTGTGGGGTATCTTCTTGTTTCTCATCTCTTTTTAGTAGTTCATGAACATTTAAAGCATTCCTTATTGGTTAGAAGAGGGATTTATTTTACAAATCTAGTTAATGGGTTTGTCTGAGTACCATCACTGATGGTTAGAGTAGGTGTTTCTTTCAAATAAGGTGTTGTTACACCAATGTTTTAGTTGTTTCATCTCTCCAAGTGCTTTGCACATGTTCTAGTTCATTTTTTCCTTTCCCCTAAGTGTTGATACATATGTCTATTGTCTTCTCAAATGTTTTTTTCACTATTCATGTTATTAGAAGTTAGGTTACAAGGCTACCTAAAGTTGTTTCAGAGCTAGTTTGACTCTTGTACCCAATGGATATGCAAGGATATTGGTCCTTCTTGTTTAGCAAAAAAGAACCCTTGAGATGTTGCCAAAAATTTAATCCAAATAAGGTTTGAACCTTATTTGCATTTTAAAAGGTCTTGTTCATTATTTTAGGTTGTCATAAAGTATGCCTCTTGCAATGTCTTTAGTGGTTCATATGGTTTAATTATTTGTCAAAACCACTAGGTTTCGAGAGGGGGTAGGTTTTGCATCAAAGTTCATTGCAGTATTCCCATTCTAAGTTTTAAATAAGGTTTAGGTCTCATATTTTACATTGTCAAAGTTAAAAGGGACTATTATTTTATGATAAAACATTAGAGAAGACATTTTTAATCCTTTTAAAAGACTATTTTCATGAAATTCACGAGAAAATTGGAAAACAGATAAAGTTTCAACTTTGATTTTTCAGTTTGAGAGGGAAACCTACGTGAGTTTCCTTTCTTGCAAGTTATTTCACTTGTTTTTTGGGAAAAAATTTGGAAAGAGCACTAGTTCTTGAAGGAAACTGCATTTTTCAAAGAGGAAACCCTTGTTTGCTACGTCCACAATCCCTTGATGGCCACCATTATTGATGTTCATTTCATTGCAGAGGTAGGATTTAGTGTTTCTATTGTATAACTTGAGTATCAAGACAATCATGATGAAGGAGTAGTTTTTTACAGTATTTTCAATCAGCTTCTTCCTTATTTTCTAGGTTGGCTTCATTCTTTGTATCTTTCCTACATGCATTTACTTCTAGAGCTTATTGTTGCTTCATTTAAATGTTTGTAAAGGAAAATGAATGTTCTTTTCTTCATTCATTGCATGGTGGAATTTTTTTCATTTGTTTAGAGGATTCTTATTTCTATGCACAAATTAGGGTTTATTACATTATGTTTGGAATGGATAATGAATGTTTAAGGTCTCCTTTTTGACCCTGTGTTGTATGAGATCATGCAAGGATAGTATGTGTAGATTTTAAAGCATCTTAGCTCATGAGGATAAGCCTCTTGTGCAAGGATATTTCAAGTTTTGTTAAAATTATTGAATCCTTATTCATGGTGAAAGAACAATAGGATCAAACACTAGTTTTATGGGTTTTAGGGTTAACTACATGAATAGAGCAGAAATTCATCCTTTTATGTGATTAATGGTGGTTAGTATAGTATTGATAATATATTGGAAAAATATAGTCTTGTGTATGGATGTATCAAAGAGATTCTAAAAGAAATCAATCATAATGGGCATTGTGAAAAGCAATATTTTCATTGCAATCAAAGAGTAGTGACTATGCAGGTTAGATGGACTATGCAAGTTCAAGAGTGAGGACATTGATCTCACTATAAGTAAAATACTAAAGATGTTAAAGATATTTGAATGCTAATGGATGGTATAGAACCTAGGATTAGTCATCACTACTAGTCAAAAAGAAATATGAAGGCAGTGTCATCTTGTCAAAGAATGGCAATTGGAAGCTAGTGAAGATCAAACCCTTAGGGTTTCTTTTGCTTTCAAACCTTGGATAGTGTAGGCTATGTAACAGTTGACAGTTAATTTTTGTGCAAGACAAGTGATCAAGTGATTTGATAGGGATGAGCATGTTAGATTACCTTGAAGTCAAGCTTCTAATAGTGGTTTCCAAGGCAACATGAGAAGTACCATGAATTTTACTAAATGAAGGGGGCCAAAGTATGCAAATGACATCTCAAGTAGGATCTTATATTAAGGAGGTAGGGTATTCATTATATGAGGTTTCAAATGCATGACAATGAGTGATGCCATGTTTCCTATTGAAGCACAGTGATAAGCTCCCTATTGAAAACATAATATAGTGGCAACCATGCATGAAGCAGAACAACAGTCACAGTCCATTGTCAATATGAGGTTTCATGGCATGAGATCTCAAGTTTATAAGGTAGGAAAGGTGATTTTTTTCCCTTCAATTCCTAACAAATGGGGGATGGTGGAGACAACATTCTAAAGGAAGGTAGTAACTAGTTAATTAAGTGCACTTATGCAGTAGCAGACTAGTTCTTTGTTAGTGGTAAGAGTGAAGAAGGTGCATGGCCTATTGAAGGGTCTTATAGATGCTTTTCCAATTAGTCACACATGGAGAGTCATTTGAGGAGGAAAAATGATAGTCACAGTACCAAGTTGATGATAATGTTACTCATGATAGGCAGTAAAAAGGACATTGTGGAATGACAGTGCTATGGCATATATGAGGATTGTTTTGTTTCAAAAGGGGAGCTTTTAAAGGTTCAAATATGTGTTAAGCTCTAGGAAAATATGTATGCATATGCATAGAGGGTCACTTGTGTCAAATTTTGGGTAAACAAATGAAGATTGAATTTAACACCAACTAAGTAAACCTTCTTTATGGTAAGAAGACAACATAATTTGGATTTTGAACATGCACAGTCAGTTGGAAATAAGCAAGGATAATAGTTTGGGGAGTTTCCAATCATGTTCAAGATAGTGGATTGTGCAAGAAGGCCAAGAAAGATAGTCATTATATCAAACATGGTAATTGAAAAGGTAGTGGTGTTGGTAGTCAAACCCTTGACAGTGTTGTTCAAAATGAGAAAATATAGACTTAGATTATAACAATGCATCACGACAGTGATTTGTAAGGATGCAATTCTGTTGTAGAGAGGTGGGAAAAATAATTTTATGTCCTTTCTCATGGAAAATGCTACATCACAGTGACTGTGCAAAGTACCAAGGATTTGACTTAACCCTAGCAAATAAAAGCATTGGAATTGAGCTAAGGACAATCATGTAGCAGTCCTATCTAGGTTTTTAAACCATCTTTTACGAGGATTCTTTATCATTTGGAACCATGTAGTGTGGAAGCACTCATAAAGATGATAGTGTAAAACCTTGAAAGATGTTCACATGACTATCTTTTAATTGCAAAGGAATTGACTGTGTAAGGAACCTAGTGAGGAGTAGTTTTTACATAGGTGACTATTTTTAAAATCGGTTGTTGATCAACAATGTTCATAACATAGTGTCAATCGTTTAAAGAGGTTACCTATACATTGTATTGATGGGGCATTAAAGTGTGCCAATGGTTCTTGAGGAAATGCTAGAGAAAGTTACAGTTTTTAAGCTAGTTTACAAGGTTGAGCATTTGATATTTGTGTCTGAGTAGAAAAGTTGGATTTCCTTTGCCACATTGAGATTCATGCTAACCCATTCATCAAACACTCTTATTTTTCCATCCTTTGATTTGCACTATGGGAATATTAGTATTGAACACTATGGTTTTAAAAGATCAAGAAGAGTTGAGTGACAAATGAGGGATAACAGTCTACTGTCAATAGAAAATGTGCAATGAGTAGAGGACTTGAAATGACCAAGGAAGGATTTTACAAAAGGGAAGAGAACAGTCTTGAATAATTTTAGAGGGTGCAATGTTTGTATCAAAGATAGCTTTGAGAGGAGTAGTGTATAACCATAATGAAAAGGACTATGCACATTTATTTTGAAACTAAAATGCATGGAAAGTGTTATTAGATTGTAGATGTAAGGGTTGATATGAGAGACAACATTAAGGACAATCAAGCAAAAATGAGGTATACTTACCAAGTAATGGACAAAGTTTCTAAATGGACAATCTAATGCATGAAATGTTAACCTACAACAAGCTTTCCAATGAAAATGCAATCATTTCAGGATGAATATAGTCCCTTCATTCAAATCTACAATAATAGGGTGTCAATATGGCCATATGTGAAGGGTGGTGGTATAAATGGATAACATAGAAAATAGGATTCATCTTTTTTTTCAACATGTATTTGACCAAAATAAGATGATTGAAGACAATTGAAGACAATTGATGTTGAAAACAGAGATGACTATTCCTTCACATTTCAAAAGATGGTTAACAGATGCAAGGATGCAAATTTTGTGCTTAGTGAGCAATTTTTTAGGGATGTGATTGGCTGATTTGAAGGTAGTTTTCAAAAATTTCATGTCAATGACTGATTATCATACCAAACCGGTCTTTCTGAATCAGAAACACTAACCAAATGACCTAATTTTTAGGGATTTTGGTAGTGATTTATAGCAAGGGAAAATTTCAAAATACAAGATTAGAAACATGCCAGTCATCTTCAAAATCAAAAGAGGGCACCCAAGTTGGAAAATTAGATTTTTCCTTCAGTTTAGGAGTTGATTGCAAAGACTTTGCAGCGGCTTGTTAGCAATCAACAACCTCTTGTCATGGAAGGTTTGATTTGAGAGTTTTTCTATATAAAGGAAGCTCTTAGTCCTTTCATTTTTTAGTTCTTGATTTCTTTTCATGTAGACAACAGAAAATATATTCCTTGTAACTCATTCTGAGATTCATTGTAAACATTCCTTTTGATTCAATGAATAAATGACAACAGTTCCTTCTCATTTTTTCTTTGTCTCATATTGCAAATGAATTTATAGATGAAATTGTTGTGATTTATTTTTCAATCCTTAATTTTATCCCTTTTCAAGTAATATTTAGGCAAAGGACACATGTTTAAGTGCAGGTTATATGTTGCGTAGCCATTTAAGTAGATTGTAGTTGTGAAACCTATTTTCATTCATGTAAAAAGTTGAAACCAACACCTTCATATGAAATATTTATGTTCTTCATAGTTTTATTTGAGTTGTGAACAAGTCTGAACTTTGTTGAGTCATATTATGATATGGTTACAATAGTTCAATATAGAGTTTTTGGTGCATCATCTCCTAGTCCAACTAGTTATTAGTTTCAAGAAAATCCTTCTACCCCTTTTCCTTATTAAGTTGGTAGTTTTAGGAGGTTCACAAAGGGAACCAACCCACTTTGGAGATTCATCCTCACTATAAGAAACCAACTACTTGAGGATGTTTCCATGTTTCATAGGATAGTTGAGTGCATACTCAACTAGGGTACAATCCTAAGTGACAACAATTTTCAGCAATGCTCGGTGCGATAGATTGGATTGTTTTAGTCCAAAATTCATTCATATATCATTGCTTTTTTATTTTTATGTTAGTGATCACTGCCTTTGCAGGAAAGAAAACAACACACCTAGTGACTCTAAAAAGCAATTCTACTAGTTTCAGTATGACCAAGTTCTAGTTTGCTTCAAACAATTTTGATTTTGCTTGTTTTTCCATCTTTTGAATGAATAAACATGTTCATCTTTCATGTAAATATGTCATATCATGAGAGTGCTTCTTATTTACCCCCTTATAAGCCATATAAAGTCAATCATACTACTGGTTTTAGTCCAAATTCCATGGCTTTCCAAGGAAACTAACATGTTCAATATGATTACCACCCACCCACCCTTGCTCAACCTTCATATTATCCTACATATACTCAAAATCAGTCCCAACAAGAAGATTTTATTTCCAACTAGCATAGTTATTCGCATAATTAGCCTCAAGAAGACCCTTTTCTGTCAAACCATTACAAGCATATTTTTTATCAAATCCAAAATCTTGACAATATGGAGACTAGTGAGATAAAAGGTGTGTTTCTATACATGGATAATTTGTTGGGTGACATCAAGAGGCACAAAGAGTTTTATTTGTAATAGGAAGCATTGGCTTATCATGCCTATCTTCATGATCATGAGTTGGAGACACAAAGGGTACAATTTGAAGAGAATCTTGAAAGGGAGATAGCTGCAAAAGAAGAGTGGGTGAAGCTTTTTCTTGCTCAGACACAAAGGCATAAAGTTCAAATAGCTCCTTTCATTCTAGGCCAGCTTGTTAAAGAGGAGGTTCATAAGTATAAGTTTCCAAGTTTCAAACAAAGTGAGCCACTTAACCCTTCTAAAGTCAAGATTCCAAGTTTTAGAGATCCTTTACCATTACAACAACCTATGTTGGAAACCTAGCAAGAGCCTATTTTCCTTCAAGAAACCTAAGAAGCTCCCTAAATTTCCCCACTAGATGAATCTGATTATCCTTTCACCATTTTCCTTTATAAGGGTGGACCTGTTATCTATTAGGATAGCTCACTCACCATGAAGGAAGCTAGAAATATAAATTTAGTGCATATAGCTATGGAGCAGTATCAGTTAGAACAAAAAAATATTGAACAAGAAAAGACTTCTCAAAATGAATCTTTGAATGTTTTAACTAATGAGCTTCCTTGTTTTGTTGAAGATGGTGAAAATGTTTCAATGCTTATCTTAGAAGGTAAGCTAGGACAATAGGATGAAAAGATAAAAGATGCTAATAAAATAGAGCATTCCATTGTTTGGTTTGGTGAGTTACCTTCTTTCATTGAAAATGATGAAGAAGGTGTTATTTTGATCAAATAGTCCTCTTTCATCAAAAATCCAAGAGGAATGTGAAGAATTTTTGTTTTGTAATGATCTTGAGGTTTTTGTTTGTAAAATTAGATAATGTGAAATAGGTTGGTGTTGAACCTCAGGTTCCAATTGTTGTGTTTGATAAACATCTTGGTTTTGTAGATGAAAATGAAAAGAGTGTTCCTATACTAAAATCAATGCCAAGTTTTTAGTAGAAGGATGATGAAAACCATTTGGAAAAGGTGTTGATTCATGAGAAAGTAAATGAGAGAATCCTTGATTTGAATAATCAAGAGGTTGAGGCACATGTAAGTGTTGTTTAGGTTGAACAAGAGAAAAAGAAAGACACTGCTTTGCAACTTTATGAGTTTGATATGAATGCCATGAATGAGGAAACTAATGATGAGTTTGATGAAGATTTGTGCACACACATAATAGAGGAGATTTGTTCAAAGATTGATACCATGCTTTCAAGTGATTGCAATCAGAAAGATGATGTTGAAATAGTAGACAACCAATAAGAAACCAGTAGTAAGAGTTCAATTTTTATCCTTTCAAGAGGATATCCCATTAGATATTTAGCCAAGAAAGATACCAACAAGATACTACAGACTATCAGTGCACCAAAATATGAGATTGCAACTAAAAAAAAATAGATATATCTTACCCATTCATGCCAAATCAACAATATGTTTGGTCAAATTCAAAAGGTGAGTGAGTTTAGTTATGATCTTTAGGAAACATTGCAGTAGTTTCTGGGATATCTTCTTGTTTCTCATCTCTTTTCAACAGTTCATGAACATGCAAACCATCCCTTGTTGGTTAGAAAAGGGAGTTATTTTACAAATCCAGTTAATGGTTTTGTCTGAGTACCATCATTGGTGGTTAGAGTAGGTTAGAGTAGGTTTTTTATTTTAAATAAGGTGTTGTTACACCAATGTTTCAATTGTTTCATCTCTCCAAGCACTTTGCACATGTTCTAGTTTAGTTTTTCCTTTCCCCTAAGTGTTGATGCATAGGTCTTATGTCTTCTCAAAGGTTTTGTTCAATGTTCATGTTCTTAGCAACAAGGTTACAAGGCTACCTAAAGTTTTTTCAGAGCTAGTTTGACTCTTTTGCCCAATGGATATGCAAGGCTATTGGTCCTTTTTTAGAAAGCAAACGCCCTTGAGATGTCACCAAAAATGTAATCCAAATTAGGTTTGAACCTTATTTTCATTTTAAAAGGTCTCATTCATTAATTTAGGTTGTCATAAAGTCTTCCTCTTGCAATATCTTTTGTGGCCCCTAAGGTTTAATCATTTGTCAAAACCTCTAGGTTTGGATAGAGGATAGGTTTTGCATCAAATTTCATTGCATTAAACCCATTCTAAGTTTAAATAAGGTTTAGGTCCCATATTTTACATTTCCAAAGTCAAAAGGGACCATTATTTTATAACAAAACATTAGAGAAGGAATTTTTAATCCTTTTAAAATCCTATTTTCATGAAATTCATGGGAAAATTGGAAAAAAGTATAAAGTATAAAGTTTGATTTTTCAGTTTGAGAGGGAAACTTATGTGAGTTTCATTTCTTGCAAGTTGTTTCACTTGTTTTTTGGGTTAAAAACTAGAAAAAGCATAGGTTCTTGAAGGAAATTGCATTTTTCAAACAAGAAACCCTTGTTTGTTGCTTCCACAATCTCTTGATGGCGGCCATGATTGATGTTCATTTCATTGCAGAGGTAGGTTTCAATTTTTTTGGTGTATTACTTACATATCAAAATAGTCATGATGAAGGAGCAGTTTCTTATAGCATTTCCAATCAACTTCTTTATTTTCTAGGTTGGATTCATTCTTTGGATCTTTCCTACGTGCATCTACTTCTAGAGGGTGTTCTTTCTTGATTTCAATTTTTGTAAAGTAAAATGAATGTTGTTTTCTTAATTCATTGCATGATGGAAGTTTTTTTCATTTTTTTCGAGGCTTCTTCTTTCTATGCACATGCTAGGATTTATTACATTATGTTTGGAATGCATGATGAATGTTTAAGAATGCCTTTTAGACCTAGTGTTGTATAAGATCATGCAAGTATAGCATGTCAGATTGTCAAGCCTCATAGCTCATGAGGATAAGCCTCTTGTGTAGGGATATTTCAAGTTTTGCTAAAAGCATTGAAGTCTTATTCATGGTGAAAGAACAATAGGATCAAACACAGGTTTGATGGGCGTTAGGGTTAACTACTTGAATAGATTAGAAAATAATTATTTTATGTCATTAATGGTGGTTAGTATAACCTTCATAATGTCTTGGTAAAATGCAGTATTGTGCATGGCTATATCAGGGAGATTCTACAAGCAAGCAGTCAAGCATAATGGGTAGTGTGAAAGGAAACGTTTTCATTAAAATCAAAGAGTAGTGATTGTGTAGGTTGGATGGACTATGCAAGTTCAAGAGTGATGACATTGATTTCACTTCAAGTAAAAGAATGAATATGTTAAAGAGTTTTGAATGCTAATGGATAATCCAAAACCTAGGATTAGTCATCACTACCAGTCAAAAGGAAATATGAAGGTAGTGTCATCTTGTCAAAGAATGGAAATTGGAAGCCAGTGAAGATCAAACCCTTAGGGTTTTTTGTGCATTAAAACCTTGGATAGTGTAGGGTATGTAACAGTTCATTGTTCATTGTTGTGCAAGTAAGACAAGTGATGAAGTGATTTGATATGGGTGATCATGTCAGATTGCCTTGAAGTAAAGCTTCTAACAATGGTTTCCAAGGAAACATTAAGGAGCACTTCCATGAAGTTGACTATATGAATGGGGAAAAAGTATGAAAATGAAGTCTCAAGTAGGATCTTATGTTAAGGAGGCAGGGTATTCATTATATGAGGTTTCAAATGCATGACAATGAGTAATGACATGTTCATGTTGAAACACATTGACAAGCTCCCTATTGAAAACACAATACAGTGACAACCATGCATGAAGTAGACCAAAAGTCACAGTCCATTGTCAATAATAGGTGTCATGACATGAGATATCAAGTTTATAAGGAGGGAAAGGTTCTTTTCTATGTCTTTGATTCATAACAAAGGGAGGATGGTGGAGATAGCATTCTAAAGGAAGGCAGTAATTGGTTAATTAAGTGCACTTATGCAGTAGCAAACTAGTACTTTTTTGGCGGTAAGAGTGAAGAAGGTGCATGTACTATTAAAGGATCTTATAGATTCTTGTCTCATTAGTCACTCATGGAGAGTCATTTGAGGAGGTAGAATGAAATTCACGATACCAATTTGATAATAGTGGTACTCATGAGGGGCAGTAAAAAGGTCATTGTGGTGTGATAGTGCCATGGAATATATGAGGATTGTTTTGTTTCAAAAGGGAAGCTTTTAAAGGTTCAATTATGTGTTAAGCTCAAGGAACCTATGTATGGATATGCATATGGAGTCACTTGTGTCAAACGTTAGGTAAAAGAATGAAGATTGAATATAAACCCTAGTAACTAAACCATCTTCACGATGAGAAGACAACATAATTTGGATTTTGAACATGCACAGTCAATTGGCAATAAGCTAGGGTAGTAGTTTGGGGAGTTGTTAGTCATGTTCAAGAAAATGGATTGTGCAAGAATGCCAAGCAAGATAGTCATGATATCAAACATGGCAATTGAAAAGGAAGTGGTGTTGACAGCCAAACCCTTGGCAATGTTGTTCAAAATGAGAAATTACTGACTTAGATCATAACAATGCATCATGATAGTGATTTGTAAGGATGCAAATTTTTTGTAGATGGAAGGAAAAACAATGTTATGTTATTTCTCATGGAATAGGCTAGATCACAGTGACTGTGCAAAGGACCAAGGATTTGACTTAACCCTAGCAGATAAAAGCATTGGCATTGAGCTAAGGACAATCATGTAGCAGTCCTAGCTAGGGTTTTTAAACCATGTTTCAAGAGGCTTATTTATCATTTGGAACCATGTAGTATGGTAGCACTCATAGAGATGACACTTTATAACCTTGAAAGATGTTCACAAGACTGTCTTTTAATTGCAAGGATACGGTAGTGATTGTGTAAGGAACCTAGTGAGGGGTAGTTTTTGCATAGGTGACATTGTTTGTAAAATCAATCCTTGATCAACAGTGTTCATAACATAGTGGAATTCATTTAAAGAGGTTACCTATACATTGTATTGATGGGGAATCGAAGTGTGTCAGTGGTTCTTGAGGAAATGCAAGAGCAAGTTACAGTATTCTTAGCTAGTTTACAAAATTGAGCATTTGATATGTGTCTAAGTAGAAAAGTTGGAGTTCCTTTGCCACATTGAGATTCATACTAACCCATACATCAAACACTCTTATTTTTCCATCCTCTGATTTTCACTATGGGAATATTAGTATTAAACACTATGGTTTTAAAAGAGCAAGAAGATTTGAGTGACAAATGAGGGATAACAGTCTATTGTCAATAGGGATTGTGCAATGAGAAGAGGACTTGAAATGACCTAGGAAGGAATTTACAAAAGGGAAGAGCACAATCTTGAATAAGTTTAGATGGTGCATTGTTTGTATCAAAGCTAGCTTTGAGAGGAATAGTGTATAACCACAATGAAAAGGACTGTGCACATTAATGTTGAAACTGGAAATGCATGGAAAGTGTTATAAGATTGCAAAGGTTTAAGGGTTGACATGAGAGACAACATTGGGGACAATCAAGAAAACATGAGGAAGACATACCAAGTAATGGACAAATTTTCTGAATGGGCAATCTAATACATTAAATGTTAACCTACAATAATCTTTCCAATGAAAATATAATCATTTCAAGATGAATACAACCCCTTTATTCAATTTTGAAATAATAGGGTTTCAATATGGTCATATGAGAAGGGTGGTGCTATAAATGGATAACATAGTAGTCATCTTTGTTTTCAACATGTCTTTCACCAAAATAAGATGATTGAAGACAATTTTTGTTGAAAACAAAGATGACTATTCATTCACATTTTGGAAAATGGTTATCAGATGCAAGCATGCAAATTTTGTGCTTAGTGAGGAGTTTTTTAGGGATGTGATTTTTTGATTTGAAGGCACTTTTTAGAAATTTTATGTCAAGGACCGATTATCATGCCAAACCAGTCTTTCTGAATTAGAAACACTGACCAAATGGCCTAATTTTTAGGGATTTTGGCAGTGATTTATAGCAGGGGCATATTTCAAAATACAAGATTGGAAACATGTCAAACATCTTCAACATGAAAAGAGGGCACCCAAGTTGGAAAATCATATGTTTCCTTTAGTTTAGGAGTTAATACCGAAGAGCTTGTAGTAGTTTGTCAGCAATTAGACAGTACAAAATATTATCCTTGTAACTCATTATGAGATTCATTATAAGCATTCCTTTTGATTCAATGAATATATGATAACACTTCCTTCTTATTTTTCCTTTGTCTCATATTACAAATGAATTTGTAGATGAAATTGTTGTGATTTGAGTTTTCAATCCTTCATTTTGTAAGGAAGCTAAGGTAGCAGAACAACTTCCTACACTAATCTTGAGAAGAGAATAATGCAAAACTTTTCAGATCTTTAACCGTTACAGAAACTTAAATGAAAATAAACATAAATATCATGCATACCACAACACAGTGATTTATGTGGGGAAAATCCTTTTGGGAGAAAAACCCCACACTCCGAAAGCTGCCCAATATATTATTTAGAAATCACAAAGATTACAATATACTTGCAGAGAAATTTTCTCATAGGAGTATCACCAACCAGAGATCTAGAGGCAACAAGACCACTATCAGACTCTCAAAATACATCATAATACACAACCGTAATATAATTCCCTCATAAAATAGGTTTTCCTTCTTGGGAAATTCAAGCTAATAAAATATCGGTCTTCAAATTTAAAACCTAATGATGAACAGTCTAGATTTACAATAATAAAATATAAATAAAATTTTCCTTTTGCGCCCCCCCGTCATCGTTGTATAAATAGTACCTTATGTATAAAAAATAACTTATATAACTTCAAGGTTGAGACACATTTTACCAACACATTTTATCCCTTTTCAAGTAATGTTTAGGCAAAGGATACATGTTTAAGTGTAGGTTATATGTTGTGTAGCCATTTCAACAGATTGTAGTTGTGAAACCTATTTTCCTTCATGCAAAAAGTTGAAACCAACACCTTCATATGAAATATTTATGTGCTTCATGGTTTGATTTGAATTGTGAACAAGTCAAAACTTTGAGTCATATTGTGATATGGTTACAACAATTCAATATAGATATTTTGGTGCATCACCTCCTAGGAGCTAGTTTTCAGTTTCAAGCAAATCCTTCTACCCCTTTTCCTTGTCAATTTGGTAGTTTTAGGAGGTTCACCAATGGAACTAGCCCACTCTAGAGATTCATCCTTTCTATAAGCAACCCATAGCTTGAAAATGATTCCATGTTTCATAGGATAGTAGAGTGCATACTCAACTAGGGTGCAATCCTAAGTGACAACAACTACAAGTGTGTGGTGAATTCTAGGTTTAATATTGGATTTAGGATGAAGTTGTATGGATTTAGATGGTGGAGGTGAGGATTTGGATTTGGATTGTGGATTCGATAAGCAATATTTTAGAGATGGTTATGTGGATTGATGGATTTTAGATAAATAGGGATTTGAGGTTTTTATTGGAATGAGATATGTTGGGATTGGGTGGTAAAATTGGATTTGGACTTGTATTTGGGATAATATTCAAGATTCCAAGACCAACATTATTTTTGGATAGTGAAGTTTTGCATGACATTGTGAAGGTAGTGTACACCTATTTATGTAATATGCAACTTTTGATTTATGGATTTATTTTGATGGTTCGCCTTGATTGGATTCATCATTTTAGTTTTCTTTGGGATCCAAATTTATTTTCTTTATTTTTAATTTTTGGATGCATATTTTTTTAAATTTTTTAAATTTTGATATGGAATCTGCACTTTCTTTTTATTTGGTATTTGATAGCAATATTTTGTTTTATGGTAATTCTTCACTCTATAAAATGGTTGATGTTGGTACCAATCAAGGGGTTTAGGATATTATGGGAATAGGTTTATAGTGTGGATGGAGGAAGTATAAAAGTTATGGGTGGAAGGAGGGTTAATTTTTTAAAGATGAAAGGTATTTCAAAATTTCTGCTATGCTTAACCATTGCATATTTTAAGGTGCTTAAAAAAGATGGAATTCAGTTTTGTTATTCAATGTTTTGAAACATAAAGGAAAGTACATAAAGAACACAAGGTATTGCTTTCATTCATTTTTGTAATGTTTCATTCATTTTTGTAATGAAATTTACACAAGATTGCATAAGTGTTGCTTTTCTGAAGATGAAAGTAATGGAAGGATCATATAAGGAAAAACATATCCATCATTGCCTGTTGAAGTTGGTGTTGGTCTTTGTGGTTGCTTATTCCTCCTCGCTCCCGATCTTTGAATGAACCTAAATCATGATAAGAGAGTTGGTTATAACTCTTGATATGAATCTCATTATGTGCCCTATCAACAGAAATATAGCATATGCCTATGATGCTTTAAGTCAGTTGAGAAAGTATAAGATATATATGCAAGAGAGTCTGAAAAATAGAACATTATAGGAGCATTGATCTTCAATATTTTTTATCTAACATGTTTGTTCACTATGAAGGTATAGGTGAAATCATGTTGTTGATTCATTTCTGAAGACATCATAGCATGTGGTGCAAAAATGGGCTCCCACAAGGGTTGAGCCCAACATGCTACCCCTAAGTTCAAGAGGGGAATGAGATAGGAATACACATTCATATTGCTCAAATCAAAGCATTTTCAGTTGAAGGAGTATTTCATAAAGTGATTGCAAGAGTAATAGATTCATTGCTCATTCATGCCAATCAATTCAAAAGTGAAATGAAGTGAAGATCACAAATGAACAATGGATTCATAAGATGCCTAAGCATAGCTATCAAGAAGCAAGAAATAGTGGCAAATAGTGTTTACATTGAAAGGATAGCTAAGAATGTGCTAGGCATGGAATGCCAACATGGAGGATTCATCATATGCATGTTCATCAAGGTACCTAACACAATTTTTCATTAAGGGGCGGTAAATTATTGCTTAAGTATGAATACATGGGAGGTAGCAATTCAAACAACATGTCAAAGTCTGCATTTTATGTAGTACACAGTGCCTTAGCAGTGATGTCATTCATTTGTCAAAAAAGTTGCAAGTGGTATTCAATAGCAACAACTTAAGTAGATTCAAGTAATAGATTCGCTACCATAAGCAATTCAAATAATTGGGGTAGTGACACATTATAGTGAAAGCAAGTGTAGTGATCAAATGGAAAGAAATGTAGGAATGTAGAAGACAAAACACTAACTAAATGACGTAATTTTTAGGGATTTTGTCAGTGATTTATAGCAAGGGCATATTTCAAAATACAAGATTGGAAGCATGTCAATCATCTTCAACATCAAAAGAGGGCACCCAAGTTGGAAAATCAGATGTTTCCTTTAGTTTAGGAGGGTATTTTGAAGAGTTTGTAGTAGTTTGTTAGCAATTAGACAATAGAAAAGATTATCCTTGTAACTCATTATGAGATTCATTATAAACATTCCTTTTGATTGAATGAATATATGATAACACTTCCTTCTCATTTTTCCTTTGTCTCATATTACAAATGAATTTGTAGATGAAATTGTTGTGATTTGAGTTTTCAATCCTTCATTTTGTAAGGAAGCTAAGGTAGAAGAACAACTTCCTACACTAATCTTGAGAAGAGAATAATGCAAAACTTTTCAAATCTTTAACAGTTACAAAAACTTAAATGAAAATAAACATAAAAATCATGCATACCACAACACAGTGATTTATGTGGGGAAAAGCCTTTTGGGAGAAAAACTTGTTGTGCAATTTTTGCACACACACCCCACCGAAGGTGGGGACCCTCTTTTTTCTTTTGCATCTCTGCCTCTTGGCTTGGTCAAATTTTGGTTTTGATCTTCTTGGGAGGTTATTTTAGGATTAAGTCTAGATTGGGTTTGATGAGGACAATATTTTGAGGCCCTAGGGGAAATTCACCTGTCTTGGAATTTGAAAATGGGGATTTTGAAGTGAATTTTCAATGTTATATGTAAATTTTTTTGCACTTGTGGATAAAGGACAAAAAATTAGGCCAGGTTGCTTTTTGAACTTTTTGAAAATTCCTTCTAGAAAAAAAGTTATGGGGTTTAGGGGATTTTGACCCTGTAGGGAATTGATTTCTGTCCTCGAAGGAAATCCCCAAATTTCCATTTTGGAAATTTCAAGACCCCAAAATCCCAAAATTTTCCAAAAATAGAATTTTTTTTTTTTCACCCATGGATAGAGGACAAAAAAATTAGGTAGGGTTGCTTTTTGAATTTTTTGAAAATTCCTTCTAGAAAAAAAGTTATGAGGTTTAGGGGATTTTGACCTTGCAGGGAATTCGGGTATTTCCGTCCCTAATGGAAATCCCCGAAATTTCCAAGACCCTTCAAAATCCTGAAATTTCCAAGACCCCCTCAAAATCCCAAAATTTTCCAAAAATAGAAATCTTTTCCAAAATGAATTTTTTCCTGAAATGCATTTTTTCCAAAATGGAATTTTCTTCTTGAAATTTTAAAATGTTCCAAAATGAAATTTTGAGATGGAGAAATTTTTTTTCCAAAAATGGAAAAAATTTCAAAAATGGAAAGTTTCCATAAAAATTGTAAGTTTTTAAAAGGCCAAAATTTTATTTAAGTTTAATTTGGATTGGATTTTTAACATGTGAGCTACTAATGATGATATATGTTTTTTAGGATTAAATAAATATTAAAAGGGGGACTTGCATATGGATTCATGCCAAAAGGGAAATATGGAAGAGTTCAATTCAAATATTAAAAATGGGGCCTGCATAAGAATCCATGCCCAAACTGTCTACAACTGGAAGGAGTTTTTGGAAGACATGTGAAGCTGATTTCATCCTCCAATCAGAATTTTCATTAATGACAAGCTGGCATAATATTGTTTTCTCATTGTTCCATGATGTAACTACTTTTATGCAATTGGATGATGATGTACCATGAGCTCCCAAATTAAATGTAATAGCTTGATGCTTTTAGAAGTGCAATTGTAGCCATTGGATTGATTTAATCCTAGCCTTTGATTCAAAATGTAATTTTCTATAAAAGGTCAGTGCCTTCTCATTTGTAAAAGGGGTTAGATTTAGGGGTTAGAATAGCTGATTAGAGGCTGTAAAAGCTAGAATTGGCTAAGTTAGAGAAGTCAGTAGTTGTAGGAGAGGAGAGACTTGAAATTGTTATGTAATGTTGGAGAAGTAATGCAATTGGATTGTTGGTTTAGCAAGCTTTGTGTTACACTTTGATAGTTTATGGTTTCTTGTTCTTGATTCTTAGATGTTAGATGTTAGTTTTTAGTTCTTTTGCAATAATGGTGAAATGTTAATGATGTTGATTGATCTTTGGTCCATACTTTTAGCAATTTTTTGATTGCAGATTGTTGTGTAAAGTTAGTCTAGGCCTCATTTTTGTGCTTAGTTCAACTGTAAATGTTTGATCATGTTGTGTCAGTTCTTGGGTGTGTGGATGAATATTTATGGTCTAAAAATCTTCATTTTCCATAGAAGATTGCACCATTTCCATGGAGTTGTGGGTTTGTCCCTGATCAACTAGAGATCGGTTTCATTGGGGATCTGTCCATTTGCAACATTCATCATTGTTGTGACTAATCTTAGGTTTTAGTCTTAGAATAAACCCTTATCTCTTTTGTTGTTTATTTTGAATCTGTGTTAGTTTTAGAATTGAAGGCATCACCATATTGTTACATTTGATGAAAGTAAACTTCCAACATTGTTCATTTGTAAGGCCCCTTGTAATTACCAACATATTCACATTTATCATTGAGTTGTTTTTGCATTGTCAAGACCTGACATTAGAGACCTTGGGGTTATCTCTTGAGGCTTGTTGATAGAGATTTACCTTTCAAGAGAGATAGAATATCATATTCTATCTAAGTTGTTGCTGTGCAGAAAACACTATCAACAAAACCCCACACTCCAAAATTTGCCCAATATATTATTTAGAAATCACAAAGATTACAATATACTTGCAAAGAAAGTTTCTCACAAGAGTATCACCAACTAGAGATCTAAAGGCACAAGACCACTATCAGACTCTCAAAATACATCATAATACACAACCATAATATAATTCCCTCATAAAATAGGTTTTCCTTCTTTGGAAATTCAAGCTAATAAAATATCGGTAGTCAAATTTAAAACCTAATGATGAACAGTCCAAATTTACAATAATAAAATATAAATAAAATTTTCCTTTTGCGCCCCCCTGTCATCATCGTATAAATAGTACCTTATGTATCAACAATAACTTATATAACTTCAAGGTTGAGACACATTTTACCAACACATTTTCTCCCTTTTCAAGTAATGTTTAGGAAAATGATACATGTTTAAGTGCAGGTTATATGTTGTGTAGCTTTTTCAGCAGATTGTAGTTGTGAAACCTATTTTCCTTCATGCAAAAAGTTGAAACCAACACCTTCATATGAAATATTTATGTGCTTCATCGTTTGATTTGAATTGTGAACAAGTCAAAACTTTTTGATTCATATTGTGATATGGTTACAACAATTCAATATAGATATTTTGGTGCATCACCTCCTAGGATCTATTTTTTAGTTTCAAGCAAATCCTTCTACCCCTTTTCCTTATCAATTTGGTTGTTTTAGGAGGTTCACCAATTGAACCAACCCACTCTATAGATTCATCCTTGCTACAAGTAACCCATAGCTTGAGGATGTTTCCATGTTTCACAGGATAGTAGAGTGCATACTCAACTAGGGTGCAATCCCAAGTGACAACAACTACAAGTGTCGTGAATTCTAGGTTTGGTATTGTATTTAGGATGAAGTTGTATGGATTTAGATGGTGGAGGTGAGGATTTGGATTTGGATTGTGGATTCAATAAGCAATATTTTAGAATGAGATATGTTGGGATTGGGTGGTAAAATTGGATTTGGACTTGGATTTGGGATAATATTCAAGATTCCAAGACCAACATTATTTTTGGATAGTGAAGTTTTTCATGACATTGTGAAGGCAGTGTACACCTATTTATGTAATATGAAACTTTTGATTTATGGATTTATTTTGATGGCTCACCTTGATTGGATTCATCATTTTAGTTTTCTTTGGGATTCAAATTTATTTTCTTTATTTTTAATTTTTGGATGCATATTTTTTTATATATTTTTTTAATTTTGATATGGAATCTACAGTTTCTTTTTATTTGGTAATTGATAGCAATATTTTGTTTTATGGTAATTCTTCACTCTATAAAATGGTTGATGTTGGTCCCAATCAAGGGGTTTAGGATATTATGGGAATAGGTTTATAGTGTGGATGGAGGAAGTATAAAAGTTATGGGTGGAAGGAGGATTCCTAGAAGAGTTATGAATGGCCTCTATTTTGATTTTTCATTGAATGAGGTTTCCCCAACTATCATTGAGTTGTCACCATTAGATTGTTTGCTCAAAGATGTGTATCCATGACCTTGATATACATCATTTTAACATACTAATATCAGTTCAAGAATTCCTTTCCCATGAAGGCCTAAACATTTTCCATTGAAACCCATGCTTTGAAATATTTTGTTTGTTATAAGATACATTTGAATTGAAAAATGATGCAAATCCATCATTAGAAAACCTTGACTTAGGAGAGAGATCTATGTTCTCTACTACAAGAAGGAAAAATTTAATGAAATTGGTTGAACCTAACTTATAGGATGATTTTATTTTCTCCTTATTTATAATTATGGTATCTTGATCAATGATATGCTTAATGTCGTCAACCTTGTTATGGGAATCCTAGTGCATGGGGGGATACATATCATTCTTTTGACTATCTATGTGTCCAAGGGAGGTAAGTGTCTCATCTCACGAAATGGAAGTTTTAGGAGTATGGATGGGCTCATCTTTTATTTCATGGTCATGGATGAGATAAAGGTTGAGTAAGGGATCATCTTGGATTTCAGGATCAGTGGTAGGATCATAATCAAAGATTATATTTTGGGTGTCATGATCATAGATAGGATCTTAATTAAATATTGGATTGTGATGGGTTTCATAATCATCTATTGGAGCTTGGTCAATTATTGGATTAACATGAATATCATGATCATCATTAGGGATTTTGATAATACATTGATCTTGATTTGGTTGGGAGAAATTTGTGGCATTCTTTTGTTACCAAATTTTCACCTACAACTCAATTTGGTAGAGTTGAAGCAATTGATTAATTTTTTAAAGGTGAAAGGTATTTCAAAATTTCTGCTATGCTTAACCATTGCATATTTTAAGGTGCTTAAAAAAGATGGAATTCAGTTTTGTTATTCAGTGTTTTGCAACGTAAAGGAAAGTACATAAAGAACACAAGGTATTGCTTTCATTCATTTTTGTAATGTTTCATTCATTTTTGTAATGAAATTTACATAAGATTGCATAAGTGTTGCTTTTTTGAAGATGAAAGTAATGGAAGGATCATATAAGGAAAAACATATGCATCATTGCCTGTTGAAGTTGGTGTTGGTCTTTGTGGTTACATGTTCCTCCTCGCTACCAATCTTCGAATGAACCTGCATCATGATAAGAGAGTTGGTTATAGCTCTTGATATGAATCTCATTTTGTGCCCTATCAATAGAAATATAGCATATTCCTATGATGCTTTAATTCAGTTGAGCAAGTATAAGATATATATGCAAGAGAGCCTAAAAAATGGAACATTACAAGAGCATTGAGCTTCACTATTTTTTTTTATCTAACATGTTTGTTCACTATGAAGGTACAGGTGAAATCATGTTGTTGATTCATTTATGAAGACATCATAGCATGTGGTGCAAAAATGGGCTTCCACAAGGGTTGAGCCCAGCATGTTGCCCCTAAATTTCAAGAGGGGAATGAGATAGGAATACACATTCATATTTCTCAAATCAAAGCATTATTAGTTGAAGGAGTATTTCATAGAGTGATTGCAAGAGTAAAAAATTAATTGCTCATTCATGACAATCAATTCAAAAGTGCAATGAAGTGAAGATCACAAATGAACAATGGACTCATAAGATGCCTAAGCATAGCTATCAAGAAGCAAGAAATAGTGGCAAACAATGTTTACATTGAAAGGATAGCTAAGAATCTGCTAGGCATGGAATGCCAACATGGAGGATTCATCATATGCATGTTCATCAAGGTACCTTACACAAGTTTTCATTAAGGGGCGTAAATTATTGCTTAAGTATGAATACATGGGAGGCAACAATTCAAAATACATGTCAAAGTCTGCATTTTCTATAGTATACGGTGCCTTAGCAGTGATGTCATTCATTTTTAAAAAAGTTGCAAGTGGAATTCAATAGCAACAACTTAAGTGGCTTCAAGTAATAGATTCACTACCATAAGTAATTCAAATCATTGGGGTAGTGACACATTATAGTGCAAGCAAGTGCAATGATCAAATGGAAAGAAATGTAGGAATGCAAAAGACAAAATAAAGAGCATTCATTTTCATTATAATGCAAGAAGTGGTAAAGTAAACAGTGGGTATACATTATCACCATATAAATTTTGAATAATAGGAATGTAGAAGTGTAGTATTGAAGATATACAAGCTACAAAAGATTTTTATACAACAAGCAAAGTGGATAATGGATTTGTCAACTAGCTATTTCTACATAATGTCTCCAAGATCGAGGTAAACTCTCAACATGAAGGAGGAGAATTGAATAGGTTAGAGAGACCTGAATCTACATTCAACATGAAACCATCATTTATAGGAAAGATGAATGAGCACCTAGAATGTACAATGGTTTTAGGGTGGGGTTATAGGAAGGAAAACCCAGAATGGAAAAGTTCTCTTCTTTTCTTTTAGAGAGAAATAGTGGCCACTAATTTTTTAAAAACACATCTTCTATCTACATAATGAGAAGAAATGTACAAAAAATGAAAAGAACAAGAATTTTGAGAGGCTAAAACCTTCATAGAAGAAATGTCTTTGCATTCCTTCCAAAAAATAAACAAAGTTATCTCTTGTTCACCACATTCAGAAAAAGATGAAATGAATACATAGAGAATATCTCATGAGGGTCATGGCCATGAGATGCAGAGAGCTATTATAAAACAATGGAGATAACAAACTAAAATGTAAAGAGCTTTACATTTTACAGAAATAATGAAAACCCTCTAGCTTATTCAAGAGAATCCCTTGAATGTATGTAGAAAGAAATTCTGGAAGCATACAAAGTACACTGGAACAAATAAACCCAAATTTATGTATTAAAATATCAAGGGTTTCTGCAAAACAGGTCTGTGATTTTGATTATGAAGGCCAAACCAGAGGAGTTTCATGTTGTTTCCCACAAAAGGAGAAGCCACGCGCTAAGGTTTCAAACCCATTTGTCTAAAAATTTAAATGAAGGAGCTATAGAATACAAAAATCCAAGCCATGACTATGGATTGTAGAAGAGCTTCAAAAAATGAAGAACAATGGAAAAAAAAATGTTCATTCACTTTGTAGCTTATTGAGCTCGAACCCAACATCTGATTAGCAAGAAATAAAGAGGAAATGCAAAGTTCGACTAGTAGGAAAACTTACCCAAATTTTTTGTTGAGAAGTTGCATTCAAATTCCCAAGGCAATAAGCTTTAGAAGCATTCCAATGGCAGGCTCAAAGTGGTAAAAGGCGTCAACAGAATGTGAAAGCATGAGAAATACATTAGAAAAACAACAATGGTTGTGGTTGCAATGCCATAAAGAAGCCACTAATATAGAAAATGGAGGAGTATTCGAGCTTATCCAAGTATGTAAGCACTCAGACATTCGAGGGGCTGGGAAATTTAAGAAGAAGATATAGCCATACCCATAATGTGCAAAGAAGAAACAAGAAAATCATTTATTTTTCACTTAATGATCTTGAATCGAGCATATTTTTCCAAAAATAAAGAGAGAATGCAAGATTTGATGGTAGGAAACTTACCCAAGTCTTGTCGTTGGAAAAATGCATTTGAATACCCTTAGTAGCAAGTTTCAAAAATGCTTCAATGGAAGCCTAAAAAAAAAGAGAGCATAAACAAAATTTAAACAAAAGGAAGTGCATCATAAAAATGATGGTGGTCATGGCTAAAGAGCCAAAATATGCTTCCAAAATGGAGAATACAAAATCATTGTTTGGTTTTGAAACAAAGGCCACTTACTCATGAATTTTCCTGTAATAAAAAATATTAGAAGCTTCAGAATTCGACATGAAAGCAAGAGATTTAAGAGCTCGAGCATTCAAAACCCTAGTTTCATGGTGGCGACTGAAATAGTTCTCCAAAAACTAAGTGCAAAAATGAATGAAAAAAAAGTGGAGTTCAATAGTTTTGTTTTAGGGTTTTCCTCTTTTCCCTAATTCGGACTTGCGATTTTTGTCACATTAATTTAAAATTCAACACCTTCACTAATGCCTTAGTGGTTTTTTTCCTTTACATATGTTCTACATACCTAGGTTGCATAATGCCTTTGTTCTTTTCTTGATCTTTGGAGAAAAATCATGTAGCCTATGCCTTAGGATTTTTCTATTTTTTTAGAAAATCATATAACTATATGCATTTGTCCATTTTTATGATTTTTATAGAAAATTAAATATGTTCAATACTTGGAAAAATTCAAATCAAAACCATATATTTTTCCTTGTATTATTGCAAAAATAAAAAATTAAGGCCAAATGAGGTGAAGGCAAGCTCAAGTGTTTTTTTCCCTTCTATTTTGTAAAGTTGAAACTATAGATATTGTAAAACAATATTAAGGTAATATTCTATAAATTACCTTAGTAGTTATTATTTTGATGCAGAAAATTCAGGGTGAATGCATGGAGTCCTGTTAGGAACTTTCCCATTTCAGTTTGAGTCCTTTCGAGTAAAATAGAAAAAATTGGGCAAACTAAATTTTTCATTTATGTTTTTAGTCAGTTTAGGATTTCTTTTGAGTCTTTTCTGGGTCAATATGCTTTGGAGGGAATATTGACATATTTTTCACTCAGTTTGGATCCTTTTATGCCCTATTTTGGAGGATTTTTTCCCTTGCTTGAAAATCACACTGGAGTTACTATTTTGAGGAGCAACTCACTCAGATTTTTCCTTCTCACTCTTGGAGACACTTTGGAGGCATATATTGGAGAAAAAACTTAGTTTTTCCTCAGTTCGAGTTCAAATTTTGCTTCTTACTCTCTTGACTACTTGCAAAGAGATTTGTAATCCATTGAATTGTACTCAAATTTAAATCATATTTTCATACTCATTCAGTTCAATAAAAGTAGCAGGGCATTCCTAGATTCTCATAATTTTGTCTCATTTTGCAATGGTTATTTGATGTTATTATTGTGATTTCAAAACACTAAATCCTTTTTATGTCTCATTGTTGCAATTGTGGTACAAATTTTTTGTGTAACACAGGTTGTATGTTGTGTTTGTTTCTGAGCCTTCATGTAAATCACTGTTGTGTTGTATGTTGCATTTGAGGTTGTGAAAGTTATTGTTTTGAGAATTGATTGTGAGTTAAATTGGAGAAAAAGTTAAAGTTTTGGTGCATCACCCATTAGGTTTAGGATTTCATTTTGAGTTTTCCTTCTAACCCTTTTCTCAGAAAAGTCATTTAGATTAGGTGATCTACCAGGGGAACCAACCCTATCTAGAGATTCATTCTCATCATAGGTCATCCACAACTCGAGATTGTTTCCATGTTTCATTAGGATAGTTAAGTCAAATCTTAGCTAGGGTGCAATCTTGATTGACAACAATTTTTGGGACGCCCGATGGGACCGATTGGACTTTTTCAGTCCAATATTTTGATCATTTATTACTGATATTAGGTGTGTATATCAGTAAGATATACCTTTGGAGGCAAAAATCTACATACATCTAGCGACTTCGATCTCAAGTCATTGGTTTCAATATGATCAAGTGCTGGTTTATTTTAAAAGTCCGATCTTTTCTTGTTTTCTAGCTTTTGAATGAGTGAATATGTCAATTTTTCATGGATGTATGTCTTACCATCCATCATATCATGAAATTCCTACTTATCCATCTCCATATCATCCATATTAGACCAATCATGCTATTGGGTTTAGTCCAAAACCCATGGCTTTTGAGGAAAACCAACATGCTCAATATAGTTACCACCCACCCACCCCTGCTCAACCTCCATATCAGCCTTCATATGCTCAAAACTAGCTCCAAGAGTGTGAAAAGGAGGAGATTACAAACCCAAAGGGTGAGTTGCTTGCGACTTCATGCTTGATTTCACAAAGCAGGTAGAGGAGATCAAGAGGCAACATGAGTATAATCAACAACATGAAGAGATGGCTTATCAAGCCTATCTCTATGAGAAAGAATTGGAGACACAAAGGATATAATTCAAGGAGAATCTTGAAAGAGAGATGGCTACAAAAAGGAGTAGATGAAGCTTGTGTTTGCTCAAACACAAAGGCACAAAGTCCAAGCAACTCCTACAATTCCAGACCAGCCTACTCAAGAGGAGGCTTGTAAGTATAAATTTCCAAGTTTTAGATAAAGTGAGTCTCCTAGATCTTCCCAAGCTAAAAATCCAAGTTTTAGGAGCTTCCCTTCATTTCAAAATATTTTATTGAGCAAGAAGCTAGCCCAACTACTAGTTTTCCAAACCCATATTTTGGAAAAGACATTCCTATGTTCAAAATGCTATGCTTCATACCAGATGAACCTATTCCTGACCATGTTCAACCTACAATCCCTCAAGAGTAGCTTCTTGAAGAGCCTATTTTCTCCCCAACAGTCTAAGAATCTCCACAAGTTTCCCCACCTGATGAATCCAAGGATGAACCCATGGATAAAGATACCCTACTCCTCATAGAGAAGCTTAGGAAGGTAAATCCATTGTGTTCAGCTTTGGAGATTTCCATTTAGAGCAACATTAAATTGAGCAAAGAAAGGCTTCTTCTAATGAATCTTTCAATGTTTTGACTAATAAGCTTCCTCATTTCATTGAAGAGGATGAAAATGTTTTATTGTTCATCTTAGATGATCAATCAAGGTAGCAGGATGGAGAGGTAAAGGAGGGTGTTCTAGAGGATAACTCCATGTTTTGGTTTGATGAACTTCCTTCTTTTGTGGACCAAGATGAAGAAATCATGCTCATACCTGTAGTAGCTACAACTTAGGGGAAAACACATATTTTGGAAAACTGAGTTTAGCTGGAACAATAGAATATTGACAACTATTTTGAGGTATCCAGTTGGTACAATGATGAGGAAGATCTAGAAAATCAAGAGCAGATGGTTGTAGAGATGGAGGAAAATTTTGAGGTGTGTGCTTCAACTAATTTGTTTGAAGAGCTGCCTTTATTTGTTACCATTGATGAAGAGAATATGTGTGAGCTAACAAAATTGACAAGTTGTGATCAACAAGAGCATGAAAATCACATTGACAGAGAGTTGATCCATGAACAAATGAGTGAATGCAACATTGTTGCGAAGGTTCAAAAGTGTGGTATGCATGATAACATGCCTAAAATGGAGAATAATTAGGTGATTGAAGGCATGGTTCAGATAGATCAAAAAGGGGTGATGGTTGAAGAGTCAATTGACAAAGGAGAACCTAACATAGAAACATTGGAGGAAGCTTCCCTTGAAGAGTAGTTAAGTAAACTGATTGAAGAGAATCAGTCTTTTCAAGAAAATTTAATTCTTGATTGTTAGGATCCTAGCTGTCCAGCTTGTAGAGAGCTTGCCACTCTGTTAAATTCTTGTGAGGATCGTGTTAATGATGAGGGCTGCAAGGAAGGTATGTAGCTAAAGCCTTTGGAAGAAGAGGCCAATTTTCAGGAAAATTCTCATGAAGCTGATTTGCATGATCTTGGTTGGTTGGAGGAGCTTCCTTTCTATTGTAGAGAGGAGCTTGAGGCTAATGTTTTAGTTAAAGGTGAAGGTGATGCTATTATTTCTTATCACTCATATTGTTTTCTCTCTAGTCCAAAGCTTTTAAGGGGATTTCCCATTAGGCATCTAGCTTGGTTGGAAGCCAACAATAAAGAGCAGCCCCATGGCAACATTGAATTAGAGCATCATAGAAGGCATCAAGTTAAGCACAACTAGTCCACTTCTTTACTTGATCACTGTTGGTTCCCCAATCAAGACAGTTGGGTGAGTGAATACATTTTCCTCCTTGGAAAGGTGTTGCAACATTATGTTGGGTATTTGATTTTTCCCCATCTCTTTTGGTTGTCTTACAAGCATATGGAGCATTGTAAATTGCAAAGAAGAGGAAGCTACTTTCTTCAACTAGTTAATGGTTTTGTTTAGGCAGCCTTTCCTCAGTTAGTAGGTTAGGTTAGTTTTTCTACTAATAAGTGCTCAAGGCACATTTATTTCAGTTGTTTTCTTTCCCTAAGTGTTGTTGCACATGTTTGTTGGCCACCAGGGCCTTGTTAGTTTCTTTCAATTTGGTTTTTGCTATTGATTGGAGTATTTGCAGTTGAGTTACAATAGTTTTCTGAGTTGGAAGGAGGGGCAGATTTGACTCCATGCCCAATGAATTGTTTAAGGCAACTGGTCTATATGCTTAGCAAGCAAGCACTAACCAAAAATTGCTAGAAATGTTACCAAATTTTCACCTATAGCTCAATTTGGTAGAGCTAAAGAAGTTGATTAATTTTTTAAAGGTGAAAGGTATTCCAAAATTTCTACTATTCTTAACCATTGCATATTTTAAGGTGCTTAAGAAAGATGGAATTTAGTTTTATTATTCAGTGTTTTGTAACGTAAAGGAAAGTACACAAAGTGTTGAAAATGGAGGGAATTATGTAGCTTAATAATTTGTAAAATTATGAGATTGTAGATCTAATTAAGTGTTCTTTGTTACAATTTATTTGTATATGATTATCTATTTAGATTTATTTTACCATTTGTAGAAATAGATAGAAGATTGTGGAAGAATAAGACCAGAAGATAGAAGTGACACAACATATACTATGGAGAAACCCTTTTAGGGAAAAAATCCACCACTAGAATCAATAGTGCTTGTATTATTTAACCTTTGAATAAGATTACAATAATTATTTATCAATCCTTGCTTAAGATGCTTCTTTTGCCTTCAACAATTCTTCTTCACACTTGCACTAAAATCTAATCAAACTCTCTTCAACTTGCTACAATTTATAGAAAATAATGTAGAACTCCAAAGAGTTTACAATTACAAAGAACAAAGCTTATCTCTCAAAAACCTACACCTATTCTTTGCAAGTAGAGTTCTACTGTGAAGAACAATGTCAAAAAATGTCCATCCATTTGGGTGTCCCAAACTAAAGTCATAACTCAACGTTGATTACAAAGATATCTTGTAGGCTTCTCCTCAAAGTTGGCACCCAAGAATGGGCCCACTTAACTCAGCCTTATAAAATATCTTACCATGTAAAAGTGTTAACTCCAAGATGCCAACTTGAGTGCCCAAGGTGGGTCCAAGTCAATCTTTGTTAACTGAAACATATCTCTCCACCATTCATGCAAATATCATGCATGATTGATCATCCCCACTTAACTAAATGTATCACCTATTATCTGTCATGCAACTCATGTCATTAGTCATGCATTCCAAGTCAACTGAAGTCAACTAGCATTCAACTGAAAATAACTACATGCAACTGAAGATAATTGAACCATAAATTAACTAAACTAAACTAAACTGAACTTCATCCATGTAAACAACAATTCCTAACTTCTAGGATCTTTGCATGCATTACTAAAGTGTTATCTTTTCTCCAAACAGTTAACTTAACTCAAGGTGAGTTCCACCTTCCATGTGGGTGCCCCATGTGCTCCTATTTTGTAGGAGATCTTCTTGGGCATCCCCACAAGTTCCTATCATTTAGAATTAATTACAAATTTCAATTTACATGTTCATTTTATTCAAATTTAATCTCTTTCTAATCCTAGTGTTGGGAAACAATTTCTAAGGACTTAAGAGATACATGAAATAATGTTTAGGATTGCAATTAAATGACATCCTATTTCCAACATTCTCCCACTTGACATTATACATTGCAATTATTCTAAACAAGGGATCATTATTATAAATCAAGTACAAGACTCAAGGCCAATGGCCTTCCTGCACCAACTAATCAATCCATGCCAACCTCAAATGCAACCTTCATAATCATGAGGCTCCAAGCAAATGATTAATACTCAAAACCAAGATAAATTATTTGTAGGAACTTGTTTCATAAGATAATATGCAACATTAATCAAAGTTTCAACTTTCTCAATTAATACCTTCCCACTCTCAACCATTTCTCACACAAAGTGATACTAAACATCAACATGCTTAGTATGAGCATGATATATATGATTTTTGGCTAAACAAATAGCACTCTGACTATCACAACACTCTAACTATCACATTCAAGTTTAACTTACTTGCAATTGAAACCAATACCTTTCCCATGTCTCTATAACCAAAATGCCTCTTTGGAGGCATGTGAAACCACCGAGTGTGTTGAAATCACATCCAACCAAGGTGTAGGATTCTTAGTCTTTACTGTTGAAAAATATTTTCTTACAAGTAACCATTCCAACATATATCTCTTACCATAAGAGAACTCAAGCCTCACCTATTTCTCCAAGTATCCATGAGGACCTATAACCAACCAATCCATGCCAAACTCCAAATGCAACATAGCACTATCATGAAGTAATCAAGCAAATTATTAAAGTACCCAATACATAAGAGAACCACACAAGATCAATGTCAAAGCTCCAATCATGAATTAGGAACATAAACATGGTATCCATGATCTAACCATTTCCTCCAAGGAGATCACATGCATCATAACATACATAAACATCATGGTCTCAAGAGAACAAGTACCATGCCAAAATCTAAATGTGTATCAAGAGTAAACCATGACATAATAGCAACCACTCTAAACCAAGAAAAAACATATCCCCAGCCACATGAAGATAACCTTACCAATGATGCATCCATGTCACTGCCAACAACTACCACTGAACCATGGTACAAGCTACACATGGCATCATGACTACTATCCTCTTCATGAAGATCACTCTTTAACATCAAGAAAAGATTCATCACCAACATTTTTACATGAAATGATCAATACATGAGTACCGTCATCCAAGGATTCCTCTATAGAAGAATCAAAACTCTTTTTCTTGTTCTTACAATCGTTCTTCACATGTCTTGGTTTCTCACAGTTTCAACACTTTACCTTACTTTGTCCTTCGGACTTACCCTTTCCTTCCTTGTCTCCCTTAGGTTCCTTTTTCTCAAGCCTACCTTTTACAAGCAAGGCATCTTGGATTTCCATTTTAGACTTCTTCCTCACCTCTTCTGATAGGAGAGTAGGAATTATATTGTCCATCTTCGGATCTGCACCACTACCATTGATAGCAACAATTATATTTTCCCAAGATTCTGGTAAAGAACAAAGTAACAAATGCATTTATCTTCATCTTCTAGATTTACATCTATAGATGCTAACTAACTTTGAATAAATTAAAAGAATTCAAATGATTTGCAACAAAATCACCATATTTCATCTTTAAAGAATACAATTGTCTTTTCAAATACAACTTATTAGTAAGAATTTTAGTTTGATAAATATCACCTATTCTCTTCCATAAATTATATGTGGTAGTTTCATCTGAAACATTCAAGAGAACAACATTAACAAGACATAATCTTATGGTCCTTCTTGCTTTCTTATCAGGCTTAGCCCAATCCTCATCTGACATCTTGTAGGTGACTTTGTCTCATTACCAACAACTAACCACCAATCTCTCTCTTTAAGGAGATCTTCCATTTTTAGTTTCCACATCTCATAATCAGATACATTGAATCTTTCAATATCTAAACGAGAATTAAAAATCATTGTAACAAACTTATTTTTTAAAAACAACAATAGCACAATAGTAAAAGCTCCCACTAGAGCCAAAAGACCTTCAAAATTTTAAGAGAAAGGTGTCTCAAACTCTACCCAACCATTAGCTCTGATACCAAATGTTGAAAATGGAGGTAATTATGTAGCTTAATACTTTGTAAAATTATGAGATTGTAGATCTAATTAAGTGTTCTTTGTTACAATTTCTTTGTATATGATTATCTATTTAGATTAATTTTACCATTTGTAGAAATAGATAGAAGATTGTAGAAGAATAAGACCAGAAGATAGAAGTGACACAACATATATCGTGGAGAAACCCTTTCGGGAAAAAAATCCACCACCAAAATCAATAGTGCTTGTATTATTTAACCTTTGAATAAGATTACAATAATTCTTTATCAATCCTTGCTTGAGATGCTTCTTTTTCCTTCAACAATTATTTTCACAACTTGCAATAAAATATGATTAAACTCTCTTCAACTTGCTACAATTTATAGAAAATAATGAGCCTTGCAAACTCCAAAGAGTTTACAATTACAAAGCACAAAGCTTATCTCTCAAAAACCTACGTCTATTCATTGCAAGTAGAGTTCTACTATGAAAAAAAATGTCAAAACAAGTCCATCCATTTGGGTGTCCCAAACTAAAGTCATAACTCAACATTGATTACAAAGATATCTTGTAAGCTTCTCCTCAAAATTGGTGCCCAAGAATGGGCCCACTTAACTCAGCCTTATAAAATATCTTATCATGCAAAATTTTTTACCCCAAGATGCCAACTTGGGCGCCCAAGGTGGGTCCAATTCAATCTCTATTAACTGAAACATATATCTCCACCATTCATGCAAATATCATGCATAATTGATCATCCCCACTTAACTAAATGTATCGCCTATTATTTGTCATGAAACTCAAGTAATTAGTCATGCATTCCAAGTCAATTGAAGTCAACTAGCATTCAACTAAAACTAATTACATGCAACTGAAGATAACTGAACCATAACTATATTGAACTTAACTTAACTAAACTAAACTGAACTAATACTAAACTAAATTGAATTGCATGCATGTAAACATCAATTCCTAACTTCTAGGATCTTTATATGCATTACTGAGTGTTATCTTTTCTCCAAATAGTTAAATTAACTCAAGGTGAGTTCCACCTTCCATGTGGGTGCCCCATGTGCTTCTATTTTGTAGGAGCTCTTCTTGGGAATCCCCACAAGTTCCTATCATTTAGAATTAATCATAAATGTCAATTTACATGTTCATTTCATTCAAATTTAATCTCTTTCTAATCCTAGTGTTGGGGAAAATTTTCCACGGACTTAGGAGATACATGAAATAATGTTTAGGATTGCAATTAAATGGCATCATAAAGAATGCAAGGTATTGCTTTCATTCATTTCTATAATGTTTCATTCATTTTGTAATGAAACTTACACAAGATTGCATAAGTGTTGCTTTTCTATTCATTGGAAAGAAAGGAGTAATCAAATGTCTCACACAAGCTATGGGAGTAGTTGAACTAAAGCAACATAGAAATACACTATACATCTATAGATGAAAGTAATGGAAGGAGAATATAAGGAAAAACATATCCATAATTGCCTATTGAAGTTGGTGTTGGTCTTCGTGGTTGCATGTTTCTCCTCATTCCTGATCTTCAAATGAACTTGCATCATTATAAGAGAGTTGGTTATAGCTCTTGATATGAATGTCATTATGTACCCTATCAATAGAAATATAGCATATGCCTATGATTCTTTAAGTCAGTTGAGAAAATATAAGATATATATGCAAGAGAGCCTAAAAAATGGAACATTATAGGAGCATTGAGCTTCATTTTTTTTTTTATGTAACATGTTTTTTCATTATGTAGGTATAGGTGAAATAATGTTGTTGATTCATTTCTAAAGACATCATAGCATGTGGTGAAAAAATGGGCTCCCACAAGGGCTGAGCCCAGCATGCTTCCCCTAAATTTCAACAGAGGAATGAGATATGAATACACATTCATATTGCTCAAATGAAAACATTTTTAGTTGAAGGAATATTTCATAAAGTGACTACAAGAGTAACAAATTCATTGCTCATTCATGACAATCAATTGAAAAGTGCAATGAAGTGAAGATCACAAATGAACAATGGACTCATAAGATGCCTAAGCATAGCTATCAAGAAGCAAGAAATAGTGGCAAACAATGTTTACATTGAAAGGATATCTAAGAATGTGCTAGAAATGGAATTCCAACATGGAGGATTCATCATATGCATGTTCATCAAGGTACCTTACACAATTTTCCATTAAGGGGCAACAAATTGTTGCTTAAGCATGAATACATGGGAGGCAGCAGTTCAAACAACATGTCAAAGTCTACATTTTATGTAGTACACAATGCCTTAGCAGTGATGTCATTCATTTTTCAAACAAGTTGCAAGTGGTATTCAATAGCAACAACTTAAGTGGATTCGAGTAATAGATTCACTACCATAAACAATTCAGATCATTGGGGTAGTGACACATTATAGTGAAAGCAAGTGCAGTTTTCAAATGGAAAGAAATGTAGGAATGCAGAAGAAAAAACAAAGAGCATTCATTTTCATTATAATGCAAGAAGTGGTAAAGTAAATAGTGGGTATACATTTTCACCATATAAATTCTGAATAAGAGGAATGTAGAAGTGCAGTATTGAAGATATACAAGCTACAAAAGAGTTGTATACAACAAGCAAAGTGGATAATGGCTTTATCAACCAACTATTTCTACATAATGTCTCCAAGACCGAGGTAAACTCTCAACATGAAGGAGGAGAATGCAATAGGTTAGAGATACCAAGATCTACATTCAACATGAAACCATCATCATTTATAGGAAAGATGAAAGAGCACCCGGAATGTACAATGATTTCAAGGTGGGGTTATAAGAAAGAAAACCTAGAATGGAAAAGTTCTCTTCTTTTCTTTTAGAGAGAAATAGTGGCCACTGATTTTCAAAAAACGCATCTACTATCTACATAATGAGAAGAAATGTACAAAAAATGAAAAGAACAAAATTTTTGAGAGGTTGCGGCCTTCATAGAAGAAATGTATTTTCATTCCTTCCAAAAAATAAACAAAGTTATCTCCTGTTCACCACATTTAGAAAAAGATGAAATGAATACATAGAGAATATCTCATGAGAGTTGTGGCCATGAGATGTAGAGAGCTCTCATAAAACAATGGAGATAACAAACAAAAATGTAAAGAGCTTTAAATTTTACAAAAGTAATGAAAACCCCTGAGCTTATTCAAGTTAAGCTCTCAAATGCCTATAGAAAGAAATCTTGGAAGCATACAAAGTACAGTGGAACAAATAAACCCAAATTTATGTGTTAATATATCAAGGGTTTCCACAAAATATGTATGTGGTTTTGATTATGAAGGCTGAACTAGAGGAGTTTCATGGTGTTTCCCATGAAAGGAGAAGCCATGAGCTAGGGTTTCAAACCCATTTGTCTAAAAATTTAATTGAAGGAGCTATAGAATACAAAAATCCAAGCCGCGAATATGGATTGTAGAAGAGATTCAAAAAATGAAGAAGCATGGAAAAAATAAAACGTTCATTCAATATGTAGCTTATTGAGCTCGAACCGAACATCTGATCAACAAGAAATAAAGAGGAAATGCAAAGTTTGAATGGTAGGAAAAATTACCCAGATTTTTTGTTGAGAAGTTGCATTCAAATGCCTGCCACAATAAGCTTCAAAACAATTCCAATGGTGACCTCAAAGTGGAAAAAGGCATCAAAAAAATGTGAAATCATGAGAAATACATTAGAAAAATAATGGTCATGGTTGCAATGCTATAAAGAAGCCACAAATATAGAAAATGGAGGAGTATTCAAGCTTATCCAAGTATGTAAGAACTCAGATAATCGAGGGGCTGTGACATTTCAAGAAGAAGATACAACCATACCCATAATGTGCAAAGAAGAAACAAAAAAATCATTTATTTTGCACTTAATGAGCTTGAATCGAGCATATTTTTGTAGAAAATAAAGAGAGAATGCAAGATTCAATGGTAGGAAACTTAGCCAAGTCTTGCTGTTGGAAAAATGCATCCAAATACCCTTAGTAGAAATTTTTAGAAATGCTTCAATGGAAGCCTCAAAACAATGAGAGCAGATCAAAAAAATGTAAACAAAAGGAAGTGCATCAGAAAAATGATGGTAGCCACAACTAAAGAGCCAAAATATGCTTCCAAAATGGAGAATACAGAAATTACTATTTGGTTTTGAAACAAAGGCCACTTACTCATGAATTTTCCTACAATAAAAACTATCAGAAGCTTCAAAATTTGACATGAAAGAAAAAAATTGAAGAGCTTGAGCATTCAAAACCCTAGGTTCATTGTGGCGGTTGAAATAGTTCTCCAAAAACTAAGTGTGAAAATGAATGAGAAAAAAGTAGAGTTTGATAGTTTTGTTTCAAGGTTTTCCTCATTGCCCTAATCTGGACTTGTGATTTTTGTCACATTAATTTAAAAGTCAACACCTTCACTAATGCCTTAGTGGTGTTTTTCCTTTGCATATGTTCTATATACCTAGATTGCATAATGCCTTTGTTCTTTTCTTGATCTTTGGAGAAAAATCATGTAGCCTATGCCTTAGGATTTTTGTGATTTTTTTAGAAAATCATATAACTATATGCCTTTTTCCATTTTTTATGATTTTTATAGAAAATTAAATATGTTCAATACTTGGAAAAATTCAAATCAAAACCATATATTTTTCCTTGTATTATTGCAAAAATAAAAAATTAAGGCCAAATGAGGTGAAGGCAAGCTCATGTCTTTTTCGCCCTTTTATTTTGTAAAGTTGAAACTGTAGATATTGTAAACCAATATTAAGGTAATATGAACTATAAATTACCTTAGTATTTGTTATTTTAATGCAGAAAGGTCAAGGTGAATGCATGGAGTCCTCTTAGTAACTTTCCCATTTCAGTTTGAGTTCTTTTGAGAAAAATAGAAAAAACTGGGCAAACTGAAGTTTCCATTTCTGTTTTTAGTCAGTTTAGGCTTCCTTTTGAGTATTTTTTGGGTCATTCTGCTTTGGAGGGAATCTTGCCATCTTTTTCACTCAATTTGGATCAGTTTTATGCCCTATTTTGGAGGATTTTTCCCTTGCTTGAAAATCACACTGGAGTTACTATTTTGAGGAGCAATTCACTCAGATTTTTCCTTCTCACTCTTGGAGACACTTTGGAGGTATATATTAGAGAAAAAACCTAGTTTTTCCTTAGTTCGATTTCAAATTTTTCTTCTTACTCTCTTGACTACTTGTAGAGAGCTTTGTAAGCCATTGATTGTACTCAGATTTTTATATTTGCATACTCCTTCAGTTCAATAAAAGCGGCAGAGCATTCCTATCTCAGAATTTTGTCTCATTTTGCAATAGTGATTTGATGTTATTATTATGATTTCAAAATACTAAATCCTTTTTATATCTCATTGTTGCAATTGTGGTATGAAAATTTTATGTAGCATAGGTTGTATGTTGTGTTTGTTTCTAAACCTTCATGCAAATCACTATTGTGTTGTATGTTTCATTTGAGGTTGTGAAAGTTATTGTTTTGAGAAATGATTGTGAGTTAAGTTGGCGAAAAAGTTAAAGTTCTGGTGCATCACCCATTAGGTTTAGGATTTCATTTCGAGTTTTCTTTCTAACTCTTTTCTTGGAAAAGTCATTTAGATTAGGTGATCTACCAGGGGAACTGACCCTATCTGGAGATTCATTCTCACCATAGGTCACCCACAACTTGAGAGTGTTTCCATGTTTCAATAAGATAGTTAAGTCAAATCTTAGCTAAGGTGCAATCCTAATTGACAACAGCTTTAAAGCAAGCTCTTGGCATAGCCTTATTTCCTTTTCAGATAAGAAAGATGCACTGTGTGTTTCTTTGTTATTCTGTATATCTACTAGGCCTTTGATATATGTTCCTAGTGTCACATTTAATAGTATACTCAAACTAGTGGGATATTTTTGGACCTTATGATATTTATGGATTTTGGACCTTTTGGATTTTATGGATTTCATGAAAATTTTATGTTTATATGAACCTATATAGTTTTGACTCATGAAGATTATAGGTATAGTGGAAGGAAACTAATGGATATGTGTTGTGGACATGGATTTCTTAAATTTTCTATTTTGTTGTTTATCACATGCATTGAGTAGTACTTGGAAAACATATTAGTAGATTGGTATGATTGAAATGACATGGGTGATAATGATTGGGAGGAGGTCAATGCAAATAATTTGGAAGATGTAGATAATTTAGAAGATAAAAAAATATTTGAGTGAAGAGGACCTAAATGGAATGGATTGGTTTGGTGGGGGATATTATTCTAGGATGGTATTTTTCTTACCAAAGGTGGGATAAGGATGAATCATGGAGGTTTGAATTTGGTTTTGTAAAACCACGTCCCGCAACCTAGAGGACAATGCAACACTACGTAAGCACAACTAATTTTTTTCCTTAAAAAGAGTAACAATGACAAGTAAAGTAAACTACTCTAACACATACATCCTCTAGGCCACACAACGCATATAAATGTAAATTACAAAACTTACAAAATTATTCTAAAACGTAGCATATGAAATTAACTCATGATAACAACATACATCAAAGCATTAACCCATTGCATAATAAATTAAACATGGAAATGTAATGAACATATTTCCACAGATACAACACCATATAACATAATATATACAATTTAGTACCATAATGAATAGATCATACATAATGTTACAATTACAACACAAAGAATCCTCCTTGATTACAAATAAGGAATACAATACAAAGTGCCCCACTATTACAATGATTATATAAGAGAAGTACAAATCCATAGAACACACGAGCTCCTCGAACTAGAAGATCCCGTCATCACAAACATGAAGAGAAAGCCCAACAGTGTAAGGTGTACGCCACCCAGGGCGAAGCCACAATAGTGGTTTACAATTGAAGTGAGGAAGGAAAACTCACAGAAAATGAATGCATGGCAAAAAAAAATGATTTTAGGGGTTCATACGAACCTATTGGTTCGATTGAACCCATTAGGGGTTCGCTAGAACCTAGGTTCGGGCGAACCCTCCTAATACTTTCTCGCCAAAAAAGCCATCAAAACCCCTTATAGAAGGGGGGTTCGAATGAACCCTAGTTCGAGCGAATCCCTAGGGGTTTGCTCGAACCCCTAGGGGTTCGTTTGAACCCTCTTTATTCCTCATCCCCTCCCTGAGACACAAAAAAAACCTGAATTTTGGCACTTCGAAGCTTGGGTTGAGGATGAAAATGGAGGAATCTTCACAAACCTAAATTGAATCAGATAGTCCTCAGAATGAGCTATCCCATGAATATAATTTTAATATGTTTTGGTTTTATTATGTATTTGTTTTTTTAGTTTTATTAAACATAGGTTTTTCATAAAAAATGAAGGTCTTTGTTCTGCACATGTGGAAAAATAGTAGATTATCAAAAAAAAAAAATTGAAAAATATGAGTGCACTAGATATTGAAGTTCTTGATCCAACAAAAAAAATAAAATTGAATTTTGATATATACAAAAAAGTTATGTGTTATACGGTCGTTATGTATGAATTGTAATTGGTTTGACTTCAAAACTTGATTAAAGAAAAAATATTCAATAAAAAATTGTCTAACCAAGTGGAAGCACTATATTTCCGAGTTACAGATCTAAATTTGAAAGAATTAGAATTTTATCCTTCATGGAAAAAAAATAATGTGTTATACGGTGTGCGTCACTTTTTAAAAATGTTGTTTTTTGAAAAAAAATAGTTTTCATGGAAGATGAAAAAAGAAGTGCAATCTTATTCCAAAAATTTTAAAAAATATATTTTTAGAATCTACAGAGAAAATGTGACGAGACTCTATTTTTCATCATCTTCAAATTCTTCATGGTTTAGCCGCTATAGGTGCCCGAATGTGAAGATTTAGTTTAAAAAAATAATTTCAGTGTCCAATTTGGCCAAAAATTGTAAACCACTATTGTGCAATCACCCCCATCCATATGGTACCCGTAGGACCAACCCATGTTCTAGGAGATAGTAAAAGGTAAGCCAGGACAAACCTACTACCTCTAGACATAGGAAATGTACAAAACAACACTATACCAGTAAATACAAACATAAGGTTACATTGCTTCCAGAATCACTGAATCAAGAACAACTACTGTACAATACAAACTGACTGTTGTCATAGGAGGAGTTTCATCACAAAGCTTGCATTGGTTATCCTAAGGAGATCTTCCTAGGTATCGGCCCCCATCTTGGGTTATCCTAGTAACCTCTCACGAACTCCGGCCCCACATACACACCAGTGCAGAATCAATTATCTTTCGAGAAGACAAGATAACGATCTTGCCATTCCAGGCCTTCCCGACTCATCTCAAGTCTAACACAAGCCCTGAGCCAATGAGTGAGGATAATTATCAAGTTAAATGTATTAACTACCCTTTCCCTTAATATAGGTTATTTAATTTCCACTTGATTAAATTGACTTCCACACAAGTTATCATGGGACCATTTTGTGTCTTGGCCCCCGTTGAAAGCCACTCCCCTATCGACAACACAATAACTCATTCTACAACCCAAGGGTAGACAATGCACAAAATACGATAACAAATATCAACCATTCTGCAAAGAACAACACATCCCGTTCATAGTAATCAGTTGCTCAAATTAAATCACACAACCCATTCATAATAACCGGGTGTTCAAACTAATTCACACATCCCTACGGATGTCAAATACTGAATCCCAAATATGTGCACTATGTAAGGAAATCTCAAAGGCAAATAAAAAATACAACCCTTTCACAATTACAATCTCTAGAAGGCTTACATTTTCTCGACAACAAATATCCCCCTACAATTCACCATTACAGAAATACTTGTAATTAAAATCACCAACTCATGAAATTAAAATCACTATCATTCGGATTTCCTAAATCCAATAGATCAATATCTCATATTTAAAAATACATCATTTAAGCAAAATCCTAATTAATAAATCAACAACAAATTAAACTAAGCATATAACTTTCAGTTTCACAACTACTAATAAGATTTAACTCAACTTCCACAAATAAAATAATCAATCAATTAGAGATAACTAACCATGCTTGCATGCACCTAAATAAATATTCTTTTAAAAATATATATATATATTATCACATTACATAATCCAATTAAATTCTTTTCTAATACTCATTTAAAAATCATCTATTTTGCATTTCAAATTAACCACATATAAATATATTTATTATATATATACATTATATATATATATAATATATATACAAATATATACATATATAAGTATACATATAATATATAATATATATATATATATTTACATATATATAATATATATATATATATATTTACATATATATAATATATATATATCATATTTAATAATTAAAAAACCATATATCAATCAAATTTGCAATATAAAACAAGACGGAAGGAATATGAGTCAGCGACCATTAATAATGGTTGGTTGTGTATAGTTATACCCACATGGGGTTGCGAGCCCTGTGGGAGGCAACGTTGGGTGCTGCCAATGAAGGCAACACTTGGCGTTGCCCTCCATAGCTCGCCTCCCCTATGGGGATGGCTATGGGGGTAGCCCCATATGCCTTCCCCAATATTATATATATATTTTTTAATTTCAATGAAAACCTGCAATTTTCTAATAATTGCCATTCAATTTCTTCATTCTATTTTTTTTAATATTAATTTCTTTCAAAGAAATCCTGCAAGATATTATATATATATATATATATATATGTGTGTATATACATATATAAATATATATAATTTCATCAATGAATATTACAGTCGGAAAATTTTCACAATTCTATCCTATAGGAAAATATTTAAGATTTGCTAGAGATATTCTTTCTTTCCAGACAAATAAAATAAATTGGGAAAACAAAACAAAATGATAATTTTCTCTCACAGAGGATTCAATTTCAATTAAGGTTCTATAATTCCACTATAATTTTCTTTCGTATAAATCTATTTCAAATAATCAATTTAAATAAAGGATCTAAATTATTTTCTACAGAGGTTGTAACAATCATGACAATTTCTTAAAAAACAAAAGCTTCTAAAATAGAAGAAATCTTCTTCTAAACGTTTCCAATTTGCAATACAATATAATAACTAAATATCTCTTTCAAATTAAAATTCATAAAGTAATAAAGAACCTATTCCAGAAGATCAGACAATTCGAAGATTGATGTCGAGCTTCCCTTTAATCTTCAATTTTCCAAAGCTGCCAAAGCTTCCTCTAGAAGAATTGCCACTTCCCAGAGAACAAAAATAATCCACACCCAAGAATACAACAAACTAGATTCCTAAAATTATCAGAGAGCTTCTAAGATTTACAATTTCTTCAAACCACAAAACAATTCTCCCATTTTCAAAAACCTCTCTCTTTTTTCCCGTGAAAACAACTTCCTCTTTTCTCACAATTTCAATCAATCTCTTCAAAAATCAATTTTAAGATAATTAGAAAACAAAACCTTCTAACTTCCAGTTAAGACAACAAATATCTTTTCTTTCAACAACCAAGATATTTCCAAGATCTTTTCCCAATAACATGCATTTGAAATTAAAATAATTTATTTAATTCAAATCACATTTAAATAACTTATTTATTTTAATTCATATTTAATCCAATAATTAAAATTACCTTATAACATAAATTAAATTAATTTATTTATTTATTATAAATTTTTCACATCAATAATACAAATTAATTAAATACTTAATCATAACATATAATTTAATCCTCGCAATTAAACTTGCATGATAATTAAAATACCAAGACCAACATGAATAAAGAACATGACCAAAACATGGATTGATGACACACTATACTAGGGTAAAGGTTTTACAAGGTTAACTAGTTACTATCTCCCAATCAACATTACTGTTGAGTAGTAGACACACTTAGACCTGTGAAACCAGGTGAAGCCGTTGTCCTGTACCTGTCATTGTGTTGTACCTGCAAACCTACAAACAAAGAAAATTTCGTACATGTATCTAAATAATAAATCATACACACCGTGAAGAGAGAATCACATAAATCGCAAGGAACTCACAAGCGAGTGATGCAATACCGTTCTCTTCACCAATACAATGTCACATCAACTGACGAGATAAAATATCAATTAAACTACAATGAGCATATATAGCAATGTCATCACATCTAAGCATCTATGCAACATAAAGCATATCAAACATAATCACCATGCATATAATGTATCATCACATCTATATAGTCTATCATCGCTCCACTATTAGCGATAGAATAACAATAACATAAAATAAGGTCTAGCAAAGTATCTAAGCAGTCAAAGAAAACATAACAAATTGAAGGGGTGTCACAAGTTCACGAGGTAGCTAGTTATTGGGAAGTATTGGATTGGGGGGATATGAGATTTGATGGTGGGGTGTATGGAATCTATGACAGGATGACCCATAAGGATCTCATCAATGGTGTATTAGTCAATGTTATCATCATCATCTTAAGGGTCATATTTAGGTAGATTAATAAGATCAACCTCATCATCATAAGGATCATAGTTAGTATGGTTGATGATACCATCCTCATCATCATAAGAATCATATTTAGGTTGATAGATGAGATCACCTTCATCATCATAAGGATCATATTCAGGTTGATAGATAAGATCATATCCATCATTACAAGGATCATATTCAGGTTGATGGATAATTCCATTATAGTCATTCTTCTTGGCTTTATTTGGGAAAAAGCATTTCATCTAGAGGGCTCATAGTGTTGGATTTTCCCTTGATTATGATCTTTTAGCTTTCTTTGATTATGAGTTTTTTCTTTACTTGTGTGGGATATGGATCCATTGTTTTAGTTAGGTCCTTGGATTTAAAAAAATGGTATGATTCAAATTTTGGACTTCTTTGACTTATGGTGACTACATCAAGAGGATAGCCCTAGGTGGAATTGATAGATGAATTAAATATGGAATAGATGGATGAATAACTTAGATGATTAGGATGGCCCCAAGGATGGAAATATATGATTAGGTGGATTGTGTGGATTTTACTTACTAAACCTTTTATTACAGTTTAATTCTACACACTTGGATCTTAGAATGATTTGACTATTGCTTGATTTTGGAAGTCAATCTAGATTGGTGTAGAGTTTCCAAGGATTAAATGATGGTACTTAGGATGATTAAAGGTCCTATATGTTGGAATAATGTGATGATTTTGATTAACAAATCCAAATTTATGCTTTCAACTATGATCAAGGGTTGATTTGGATTGATGATGGGTGTGGACTATAAGGATGATGTGGATAAAAAATTATGAAGATGATATGATGATTAAGGGTATCCTAATGTTGGGTGGGGGCCCTAGCTCGGTTGGCTAAGTAATTCCGTTGCGGCTCTGCTGGTCACGAGTTCTAGTCTCCCCCCGTCCCGTGGTACCGGAGGGCGTGTCGCGCCAGCGCCGCCGGTCACATTAAAAAGTTTACCAGGCGCACTGCAGTTTATAGGGGGTCGTGCTACCCGATTCCTGCAGTCTAAAAAAAAAAAAAAAAAGGTATCCTAATGTTTTTTTGGATGTGTCTCAAAGGTGAATAGGATTATGAACAAGGGGATAATGAGTGACAAAAGGATGTGTACTTTACACTTAAGGTGTGTTGTGAAAGTTTGGACAATGAGATAAGTCAAAGTGTGGACAATGGATTAAGGACTAGGGATGTGGTTAAGTTTGGCCAATATGAAATGGATAAGGTATGTGATTGATGTGATAGTTTTGGGCAATGATTTTGGTGATTACCAAGTATAAATAGGTTTTGCACTAAATTGTGGTTATTCTAGGTTTGGCTTCAACAAATTTATGTTTCAAGGATACCAATGACCAAAATTTGTTTTCAAACAAGTGAAAGGACTTGAATCTAGACTTGACTCAAATTTGGTAGTAAAGTTTTAGAAGCAATAACTTTGGTATATACAACACTCAAACAAGAAGACACAATAACAAGCCTAAATTTATTCAATAAAAGGAGTGTCAACTTAGTGTGGGCCCACCATAGAATTTAATCTTTAATACCTTAAGATTGGTGTGAGACACCTTTCTTTCAAGATTTGATAGATAGGGGTATTGTGGCACAAGGGATAACTTTCCCCTTTCTTTGAAGATTTTTTATACCTTTCCCAAAGAGTTTCCACCTCTATTCAAGAAGGTACAAGGTGATTAGCTTTAGGCATGATACTAAACCTTGCACCATAATAAGAAATGATTGAAAGGTCTTAAACTAGGCTATACAAGGCTTATCTAAGGAATACTGTAAACACCACAAGGGTACATTATTCCTATTCCATGCATTTGAAATTGCAAGAAATTAAAACAATTAGGAGAAGAGGGTAACCCACCCTTCTCCTTCACTTACACAAGGTATAAAGTTCTTGGGGGCTTAGCCCAAATAAAAAAAATCACAACTTCCAAGAGGTGTGTCTTTTAATTCACCCGCCATTATGTATACTCCACTAGAACACTAGAGTTGAGGTTATCCCTTAGGGTGATGAAATCCCCAAGAAGATCCCTAAAAATAAAACAAGATAATACTTATTATTATCCTCAATATCACCCTAGGAAGCGAGAGGAGAGAATATGTATAAGTGTGCTTCTAGGGTTCAAAAGACACTTGTAAATTGTTATCCAAAATCAAAATGTGAAGTAAATTTTAATCAAATTTTAATGTGAGAAAACATAAAACAAACAAAGCACATAGAAAAATAAAATGTCTATAATCAAGTCTTCAACTAAAACATCCTACAAAACCACGTAAGTTAGTAGTTTGCAAGATTAAAGGCTTGGAAATATGAAAAGACAAAAATACCTACACACAAAAGTTAGTTAAAAAATAAAAATAGTAAGTCATATAGAAAAATAAACTGCAATTTAAAAATAATCTTTGTATTTTTCTAAAAAATTTAACAAAACACTGAAAAAGGACAAAAAAAGTGAACGTTATGATCAAATTAAGTTTGAAAACTTATACCTCACTTTGGAAGAAAATACCTAAATTTTGGAGAAAGTATTGCAAAAATAACCTAGACTAGAGTGTCTATGGTGGAACCAACTTTCCAATGCTTACAAAATTTAAATGAAAATTTGATAAAATTTGCAAAAGTTATGAGTTTTTAACCAACATGTGTTTTTTAAAAAGCTTCAATGATGAAGGTTAGGGATTAATTTCCTCTCACTTAGCCCTTGGTTGGCTAGGTGACTATGGTTAGGCACTAGGGGATTAAAGGGCTTAGGGGCTAGACTTAAGCACCCAAGGTCTAGTTATGAATTGAGGCTAAGTGTGGCACATGATTGAGAGCTACAATCTGTGACAACCCCTGTGAATAAAATGTGACTAAGGGCTCAAATTACCATCCAACACCTAGTAATTCATATGATCTTGACATGGCAAGGGAGAAAACTAAAGTTCCCACCCTATGCACTCTCCACTGTGGATCTTAAAATGTCTTCCAAACCAATGAAAGGTTCTTGAATCTACATATTCCAACGGTCATTAAAAAAAATTAATTATGGACCTAAAAAATTTATAGAAATCTACTTAACTCAGAGAAAATTGGAAATGTCCCCAAACCCTATAGATCTCAACCTAGTTTAAAAGAAAAAATTTAAACAAAGATCAAATAAAATGTAAACCCTTGTAAACTAACCACCACCAAAAACTTGTTGTGAATAAAACTTAAATGAATTTCAATCGAACACAAAAATCAAAAGCATGCAAACTTGGGGTTTTTATTTTTACTAACCTTGCAGATTTTAAAATGTATAACCTACATTTAAAAAAAAAAATGATAAAATGATTTTTAAAACACATGTGTATGTGTATCACCTAATTTGAAACCTATGCATGTGTATATTTCCTTTGTGTTTTCTTGCAAAAAAATAAATTATGCATAATTACTAAGCAAATTTTTTTACAGAGTACGACATGTCTATATAGTACGAATTCCAAATGAAAGTACAAAATTATATATAGTGTACCTTTAGATGTCCTATAAAACACCAAAATAAATTCACTCAACAAAATACCAAGTATTTTGTCAAATTTTGTCTCTTATTCATTCCAGACATAATGGTGTAATCCATTTTGCTCTTGGATGCACCTATAAAAACTTGGTACCTAAAACTCACTCAAAGGCTTGCATAACCAATTAGTGAAAAGTCAACACAAAACACCAACATGTCAATGGAGTGGAATGCGTGGGTAATTCCCCAACAGAGTTGTCAAAATCTAATGCCAAGATTTGAAATGCAAACAAAAACAAACTATCATGCAATATCTTATTTCAAAACATGTTAAACATCTAGATAGATCTCACAAAAGAGATAAAAATAATACATTAACATCAAAACAACTCAAAATGTTACCCATGACTCCATTATGAGTTGATTTTCTCCAATGAATTTGGGATGTGGATGCTCCTTGCTTGAGGATTACCAACTTGACAACATATACTTACCATAAGTGATGAATGATAGGAATGAGGGATAAAGTGCTCAAATTTATAGGCTTTTGGGAGAAGGAATGGATGGTCAAGATTTGATTGTGAGATCAAGGGTGGAGAATGGTTGAGAGGAATTCCCTATGATCAAGGAGAAGATGGAGGGTGTAGATGAAGGTGGTTAGATTATGAATGGCTAGGATTAACTTACCAAATTTAGTAAGTAGTTGTGAGCATAAGAGAAATTAGGGACAAGTGCACCTAAGAAGGCTATAACTTTGGGTAGTGTTGAGAGAATAAGGGGACCATAAGGACAAGTGTTTTTTATGTGCCCTTTATTTTTGGAATGTGTTGAGAGAATAATGGGACCATAAGGACAAGTGTTCATAGGTGCCCATTATTCTTGGAATATGTTGAGGTATATAGGCATAATTAAATAATAACATTATTTAATTATTTTAGCCACATGTGTGAGATGGGTAATAGGTGAAAATGATAATTATTATTTATTTATTGTGAGGAGATAGAAATATGGTTAATTAAATAATATAATTATTTAATTAAGTTATGGAATTTAGGTGAAAGGGACATATCTTAGGTGATGATATTGGTTGATTAGGATTAGGTTAATGTGATTAGGTCGATTAGAACTAGGTAAAGGTTGACCAGGGAATGTTATAGATGTCTACACATTTTTTATTTGTTTATCTATATTTGAAATAAATTACATTTTTTACATTCTAGACTCTATTCTATACACATTAGAAAAAAAGAAGAAACAACTTTTAATTAGTTTTCATAAAATTAAGTGGGACCACACTCAACTTTTTATTTTTCAAGATGTGTTTGACTTTGAAAATTGGTAAAAAATTATATATTCATTAATAAATTAGTAGAAAAATTAAGCATAAACATCATGATGTTGGTTAATTTTTCATTGAAGTGATTTATGAAATACTTAAGAAAATTCAACATTTTAGGATTACAGTAGATGTTGTGTTATATTTTTTTAATAAGAATAGGAGCACTTTGTGTGCTCCCCTATTTGATCCTCTTAATCTCAACCAATTTTTTTGAAATTGTAATTTAGAAATTAGATTCTAATAACTACAACTCTTGTTCTTGTCACATCTTCAAATTTTTAGCATGACTATCTTCAATTTCTCATCCAATATTAGATTTTACTAATTTTAAAAGAACAAAAAGTGATATTTTTTACTCCCTTTTAATCCTCCATTTCTATTTGAATACACAAATGTATTCCTACATTTGTACCATCATTGCACCCAAACTATCACATAAATCAACTTCAACATTAATTAAATAAATACTATTTATTAGTTAATCTATTGATATTTTTTTACATTAATTAAATAAGTTTCAACTATTTATTAACCAATCCAACCTTTTTATAACATTAAATAAATAAATTACCTTTACTTATTTAGTTAATTTAACTAATTCAAACTATCTTCTAAATTTATAGCCTTAATTGAATAAATCACATTTATTTAACTAAATCAACTATTTCTCCAACATTCTCTTATAAATTAAACAAATGCACAATATTTATTTGACCCCTCTAAACTCCCCCTCATCAGTAGTTGAATAAAAAAGATTTAGTTAACTAATTAATCATTTGCACATTTTTTCACCACCTTGTTTGAAATTAACAAAGTCAATATTGCACATGGCTCCAAGTTTAAAATGCTCCAAAAGGACCCTTTTGAATCTCCACCCTCTATTTCTTCTTAATATTTTCCTTGATCATGTGCACCAATCGTATGATACATCTTGGAATCATCTCATTCTCTCCTACATATGGATCAATCTCATCCCTCTATTATATACAAGATCTAATCTAATCCATCCATCACTCCTATCCAAAATTAATAAAGTGACCAGTTCCCAAGTCATTCAAGAAGAAGAATTAGATGCAACAAGGTTAGATTATCGGATTGAGAAACAAACATTCATCTTAGCAATCACCCAATTTCCTTGAGCACTAAATTTAGGTCAACAAGGTTTATATGGTAATAATTTTATTATTTTGTTTCATTTATTTTTATACCTTTGCTCTATCAAAGGTGTATCTAGGTATATAGTAGGAATCTTGTTTTAGGTTTGTTTTTTTTTCCCTTTATATTTTAGTGTTCAAATACACGAGAAACCACAAGGCGTGGTCACAATAAGGCTAGTAAAGTAATATTGATTTTATTAATTTCCTGTAACTTTTAACCTATCATATAATAGATTATGTTCATGAAAAAGTATTTAATTCAATTTTAATCCACATTCTTTAATAGTATGTCATGTTTGTAAAATTGATAATTATCAATTCTTGACATATCATATATATGATTCTATAAATACATGTGGGTCTTCATTCCAACAAGTTGAAATAGATAGAATTCTACATATCTGAAAAAAAATTAAAATATAAGTCTTATATTATTATATAATTTACATAATTATATAAATAAAATATAATATGAATTTTGTAAAAGTTTATAGACAAATTCATTTAGCTTTTGTGGTTACTTTTATGATAAACAAAAATAGTTCAATAATACAAAAGTATGACTTGCAAGTGTTGAGAAGGTGAAACTATGAGTTTTGAGAGAGCTAGAGTTGAGATTGTGATTAATAAAAGAGTAGTTTTAATTTATATACATAGTATACTTAGGATTATTATTAATTTATTGGAAGACCTTTACTGTTGTGAAAACTCTTTAATGTCCATAGTTTTCCATTAATGTCATCCTTCTAGTTTTAATTATAATGCTATTTGAATGTAAAATACTTACATATTTTCCAAGTTATGCTAATGTCTATTCAATATGATGGATTCACTTTTTGATCAAATAATTTAATTAATTTTTGAGTCTTACATACAATACTTTTAATTTTAAAGTAATATTATTTTATTAAAAAGCTACATTTAAGATACTAGATAGATCTAGAAACTTATGCAAGGCTTAATAGTTTTACATAAGTCTCCACATATTTATGCAATGATTCATAGCTTTATAATTTACTTTATCTTTACCACCACTTCACACAATACTCTAATCATGAATACTCCTAGATGGAATTATGTAAGAGATTTTTATATCAAATTATTTTAGATCATACTCTTTGATTGCATATTTTATGCATCCTAATGATAGACCATATAGTATGATCTAAAAGGTTGATTTCGAAAAAAATTAATTGGCTACATCTAAAATCATTCATGATCACTAATATAGATTGTGGAAATATTATCTTACAAGACTCTATAATGTTATTTTATTTTCATAATTTCAACCAAAGTGCAATAGATTTGTGCAATACTCTATTGCTTTACAAAAGTATTTATAGTGTCATGTAATTTCCATAGACTTACACAATGATTAGAGACTTACCTAATACTTCATAGCTTTACATAAGCCTTCACAAATTTACACAATGTTTCATAGTTTGATGCAATGACCCAAATCTTTATGCAATGCTTTGTAGGTTTACACAAGAATCCATGGATTTATACAATTTTCCATACACTTAGCAAGACTCCACAAATTTACATAAGCCAACATAGCTTTACAAAATCCTTCTTACTTTTATGCAATTTGTTTTTCACCATTTTAGTTATGGTTACTAAGAAACTTTGTACTTATGTGCTTATTTAATTATATTATTATAAGAAATTTGTGTTCTACATCCCCACCTAAATTATAACTTGATAAAAATAGATTATATATTGTCACCTTAATTACAATTTAATAAGGATTAAGGTTTAAATTAGTCACTTCAATTACAACTTCATAGAAATTTGAAAATTCAACTTGTCAACTAAATTAAAAATTGATAAGAAGTTTAGGTTTTAATTTTTCAGAGAGATGTATAATCTAATTTACCTTCTCACTTTCAAATATATAAAAAGAAAAGAAAAATATATTGATTAAAAATTTGTATAAATATCGGTTTCCCAATTGTTCATATATTATCTTTGAAATTATGTTTTAATATTTAAAATAGCCACTTAAGATGTAATCAATTATACATATACAAGAAACCAATTCTTTGAAATATACTCTAATTTGTAGGTGCCCTTGGAATGCAAAAAGTGAATTATGAGAGAACTTGAACAACTCTCGAAAAAACCAGATCAACTTTTATTTAAAAACTACAATGGGGTTGGTATGGAAAATTCTAAACCAGCCCTGACGTTGAAGGAGTTAGCATCTTTAGTGATGTGCCTGCCCCCCCTCTCTTGTCTCCGTTCATTCGAGACAGGCCATGTCTTAGTTCCCCAAATTTAAGACAAAAGAAAAATATTTTAAATTCATAATTCGTTGTCTTTCAGGCATAATATTATGGAAAGAAAATGAACAATAAGTTAAGTTGGAGGGTCCCATTTATTTTAGTCGTCGACTCAATATACAGTTTTATACAAATGAGGTGAATCGTTAAGGTTAGGCATGGGTGTTCAGTTGCTCCCAGAGAAAAACAGGAACAAATTTGCGTATAAATAGGTTATACACAAGGATTATTCAAAACCTGGTACCACCTCCCATTCCGGATGCCCAGAAATCTGCGCCATTATTGTTCGCGACCAGCTGTGTGTATGACACGGGCATAACGCATAGCCCTCGCCTTCTCAGCTCGCTTATTTCTGAATCCCCTACGATTCCTTCCTGCAACAACTTCTAACAGATATTTAGGGTTTGATATTTCGGTAAATGAATGCAGAGGCGATCTTTAGGGTTTGAAAGGAATATTACTTGAGTTTGGCCGGAGGAAAATCCTTTGAGGTACGGCGTGCTCAGAACCTGTTTGGTAAGACATTGGTTATCAGTTCTAAGCCATTCCGGAAAAAATGTTTGTTACGGATGTGGAAAGGTAATTCGAGTTACCTGAACTTGATCCTGCAGAAACTTTATGTATCCGATGGCTTCAAGAAGCACAGACGCTGTGTCCGTCTGCGATTATTTAAAAAAATCCAAAATGTAGAAGAAAATTATCAAATTTTGAGAGACATCGGCTGTAAAAGCCGTAAAGATATCTTAGAATAAGTTTGATGAGGCTACACATCTCTTTAAAAATAAAAACAGTATTCAAATTCATACTATTTGTTCACAGATCAGCGAGAAACAAGTCGTGGCCAAGTTTTCACCTTTCCGAAAGGCGAGACGAGTTGTTGCAAAGCTGTTATTCGTTCTCCCAGGCTTTCCTTCCTTACTTGCACCTGGAGAAAGCAGTAAATAAGCATTTATACAAGTTTATTTTGCGTTCAGAGTTTAGGGAGTGCTGGAATTTGAAGGCATGAAAATAGAATTTGGTTTGGTTATGTTAACAGAATTCAGACAAATGAGCGACTTAAACCTTCAATGGCGCATCCGAGGTTCGAATCCTCTTGGAAGGGCTTGCTTGATCGCTATCGAGTAAGGTAGAACTCGTTCTCTTTTGCTCTGTCGGAGGAGACTCTTCGCACTCCTCTCTGTGTCTCTGAATCAAACAGAAAAGTTAACAATAATGTTACAAAATCCCTGAGCTTTTCCTGAAAATTTGTTTTAGACTTCAATCTCTTACCCTTACTTTTCACAAATATAAATTAAACTTACAGGGAATGCCTGACGGAAATGTATGTTAGGAGCGACGGCAGCGGATCCTTCGGCAGAGAAAGATATAACATTTGACCACTGAAAAGAAGGATTAGTTGAAGCAGTCTGGACTGAAATGCCATTCAACCTTGCAATCTCCTCCATTTTCATGCCACAACCAGCCGTTAGAAAATCTTCCGGAATAGACCGCCTTTGGTCACCGTCACATACAGGCACAACAGCAGCTTGAGCTATAGTATAACAAACCTCAGATTCCTGCGACTGAACGTTAACATTTAGCTCTGCCTTCTCCGCATCGTATTGTGTTGCTTCTAAACCCCGACGGAAGCTATTTGGAGTGCAGTTAGATGGCGGTCCTGTAATATTGCAATAGGAAGGCGTCGACCAAGGTACGGCCCCCGCAATTAATGGGGGCAGAACATTTTCATACAATAAGTTGTCAGCCTTCTCATAACCCGCCTGATTGTACGGCTGAAACATTTGATCGCAGGGGCGCTCTAAGCTTAACATTTTGGCGTCGGACGAATTGCCATCATATAAGCCGTCGCTTCTGTACACGCAAAAGTTCAAAATGATCAAACACAACTGAATCCAGGTATAAAAGAATTGACTGGATCAACCAGAACCCTAAGTACACCACTTACATCCGGCTAGTGTCCCAGGTGTTGCTTTCCAAGGAAGAATTCTTTGAATCCGACGTCGTCGCAACAGGAGAAAAAAGCCGGCAAGATTCGACACAGTAATCGGAAGCACGGAAACTCTTGGTCCAACTTTCGCGAGTGTAGGACGGCACAGAAGCGGCATTCTGCATCTTCTTTCAAACAGATTGCTCTTCGACAAACGACCAACCGAACTCCAGGTGATCGTCCACTATATTTATCAATTCAATACCTACCTTTGCTGTTGCCCTATCCTTTTATGTGCTGTCGTTTGGACATAAAGATTCTTCCTGTCTGCAAACTGATGAATGGTCAAGACATGCTCAACCTGAAAGCTTTTCCTTCTTCTGAGACAGATCGAAAAAATAGTCCCCAAAAATTTAATTTTCCTGGTATCTTTGTCAAAGTGAATTGAAGACCGAACCACCGACTTTCTGTTGGTACCGATGAATCGACAGCCTTAGTTAAACCTGGAAAATCCAACGATAAGGAGGAGAGAAACCTACATCGGGGGAAAGGAATCTGGATAAAAGCAACACAAGATGAAACCAACCGTCGCTATTTTTGCAGAGTCTCTCTCCACTCCCCATCTAACACGTGCCTCCAAACAGAGGGTGGCTGCGGTCAGCGGGCAGACGGGGGCTGCAAACTCCTCTCGGTTATCGCAGCAAAACGCGGGCATCGGAAGTAAAGATAAGCGCGTGGGGCCCGTCGGGTGGCTTTGACGGAGACCGCGTAATGATGGAAGTGTCACGTGCGTCGGCATCGATTGCCTGATTACCGGGTATACGAGTGGGCTCCACCCCCGTTCCACACTCGATCATCTTTTCCTTCAATTGCGGGATAATTTTGACGGTCGACCCCACCTATCTGGTAAAATGTTATGTCAACCATCACCCTCCGAATGTGGAGATAGAATAAAGCATATCTTTGTAAGAAAAATAAATACTTTTCTAAAGTTATCTGGTTTAATTAAATAAGTATAATCATTAGACAAACAATTCATTTAGATAAAAGATGATTGGTGGATAGTTAGTAATAAATATTAATAAATTAAATATAATGAACTATGGTATCTAGTTAAATATATTAGTGATAAGTACAAAGTATTTTCTATAGTTTGTCAAATTATGATATTTATATCAAGATTTAATTAAGTAGTTTTTAAGTTCAATTTATTAATCCATATTTGATGAGTAGTAATTTATACTCGAAATCATCTCATGAGATTGAATGGTCCACTTAACATTCATGCATTTAGGTGATGCTTCCAAGGGTGATGCGTTGAGATATCTCTATCACCTATCTCGATACTACTATGATTTAAGCATGATTAATTATGGAGTTTTATCAAGATCAAGCTCACTTAATTTGTTACCTCATTGAAAATAAATTTACTTTTTTGAACCCATATAGAAAACAAAAAAAAAAAAAAATTCCAATTATTGATAATCTTACATTCTAAATTGGATAAATACAATTTCATCATAGTAAAAACTAACAACACATGATGTTCTCATTACATCAATCATGTTCCAACATCTCCTCATAAAAATAACTCTATTCTCAAAAACATGCAAATTTCACTATAACCATATCCCCCATAGAGAATAGGAGATGGGTATTTTCCATAAGAAAATAAAATTCTTAGTGTCATTAGCCAAATGCACAATAATACTAAATAGAAAAGAATAAAACATCTCCATTTTTTCCAAGATAGCTTATCAAATATTAAATGTGAGTAAGAGTAATGTAACAATAGGTGAACTACGAACTCCAGTGATAGCAAAACTAAAGGTGTTATCAAATAGTCAATAAGTATAAGTATTAATAGTCTTGTTGGTCAATACTACATAATTCTGCTTTTTGAAGAGTCATATGTGTAGACAACCAATAGAACTACAAATATTTATGTATATCAATCATTTGATAACACCTTTAGATGATACTAAGTTAGTTTTGAATTTTTAATAAGGTTTTAATCATTATATAAGAAATAAACAATTTTGAAAGTCTTATAATTTATTATTGATGATCACTCCTAAATATACTCGAGAATGATATTTGAAATAATATCATAAAAACAAAGTCGTAATTTTTTTAAGACATGTATTAATTGAAAATGACATTGTATAGATGAATATAATAACCATTGACATGTTAGAGCTAAGGAAAGTTTCGTTATTTTATCCCAATCTAAATTGTTTCTCTCATACCCTCCACCAAGTTTCATATTATCATTTGAAAGGCTTGATCAATATTCAACAAAATCATGGTAACACCCACTGAAATTTGTAGGCCACTTAAGTCATTGTAAATAAAGTAACTGGTGAATGGGAAGAATAAACTTACTTTTTTTTATCTTAGTTGCATGTATCTCATTAATTAATCTAAGTTTGATCATGGAGTAAGGCTAATGGCATAAAGTAGATAGGCCAAAATAATCAACCATTTGAGTAGGAAAAGTTGCTCTGGCCAACAATTATCACTAGGAAAATTTGCTCTCACTAACAATTATCACTAGGGAAAGTTGCTCTCACCAACAATTATTGTTAAATTTAAATTATATTTCCATTGGCCAAAATAATCAAACATCAAGTAGGAAAAGTTTCTCTCACCAACAATTATCACTAAATTTGAAATATTTCATAAAATTTATTCATATATTTTTAATATGTAATAGAACGATTTTTAATTATTTGAATTTTAGAGAGTTTCTTATTTACACTTGGCACTGTTTACACTTTTTTTTCTACATATTTTTAAACTTTTTATGCGTGAATTTTCTTATCAATGTTAATATGTTTTGACAAATTAAATAACAATAATGAATGCCATTATGTAAATGTGGCTAATTTTGATCTATGCTAAGATATATTATAGAGATGTAATGACTATAGTTCAATGTTTCCAATTTAAAATTTGACATAATGGTTTATAGATTGAATTGGGTTTACCAAGATGAATTTTTTTCTTTCAATAATTTGGCCAGATTTTAGTATGAGATTGTCTAGGAAATTAATTGAAATCATTTACTTGAAAATTTATTTTTTTATGTTTTGGAAGCATTTAGTTTGATATAGCATTGCATTTTATTTTTTAACTTTGAACAAAATATTTTATATAATTTTAGTTTGTAAATTTACCATTCTCTCAACTATGAGGTCAATTTTTTATTCTACTCATAATTGAATTCTTTAAATTTACTTAATAAAATTTCTAAAACAACCACCTTCTCTTTAGTATTTACATTAAAATTCTATTACCAAAAGAATAAAATTTAATTATTGTTCACATTTAAGTTATAAAATATAAATATAAATTATGTATTTATTTGTAATATTTAACTATAATATTAGGCTAATTATTAAATATATATTAAATAATCTTATCACAAATGACTCAAAAAAATATATTTGAGTAACTTATCCAATCAATAATAATTGTATTTGAATGAGTAATATGGTCATTATCCTCTTACCTTCTATTACAAAATTAGAAACTTACAAACATAGAAAAGAAGAGGAAATAAAATAAATCAAAATAAATATTATTTATATAATATAAATATTTTAATATTTTAATTTAAAAATAAGAAAAAAAATTATATTTTGAGTTATAAGAGGCATACTACATTTTATACAAATTATTATTTTTCAAAAAGAATTTACTAAAAATAAATTAAATTACTTATTGAATGCTTATTATATTATTGTCCCTTCTAAAGTAGATAATGTTCATTCTTAAATTGGAGATAGTTCATACCAAAATTGTTCACAAAGGCTTTAATATCTTAAAAAAAAAACGTGAGTTACAAATCATAATTAACAATAGAAGGATCACACCCCTGTGGGTTAGCAGAATTGGTCTAAATCTTGGGTTTGCTCCCTGAGGTCTTGGGTTCAACTCCCTGGCCTGACTTACCCTGTCATGCACACTTGGGGCATGTGTTAGTTACCACACGGCCCTAGGGACTAGTCTCGCCTCAAGCTCACCCCGTAAAGGGAACCCGCTAGGCTTGAGTCACTGAGGATACCCTGTAGATAACCAAAAAGAAAAAAACAATAGAAGGATCACATTAGTCTTGAAGATGAACAAGTGTGAGGATATAAAATATATTAATATCATTAGCTTGCTTAGGTTGAGTGTCAATCCTCATCCCCACACACCATGATTGACCATATCCAAATTTATTTTTCACACATATTAGATTATTAAATCCTTAAAATGGCTTTCAAAAGTAAACCCCGATGCACTAAAAAGAGTATAGTGATTAGTTCTAAGAAATTTTTAGATATCCCTTTCACAATATCATTCCCACATGTTCTCCCCTTGTAGACTATGTTAGAGGTATTGTTTAAAAAATATCATTAGCAAGAATGAGTTGATCATGTATTCTATAACACTTTTTAAAGAATTTAAAGAGATACAAAAAAATTGTACAATGCCAAACCATTTGTATGATGTATTTTTAGTGGTTCTAATATAATAAAAATGTAAATCAAGTACTCAGACGAACTAAGGTAAAAGAAGATTACAACAGTGTATACAATAAAGAAAAAGTTCACTATACACATAAGACCCCCCTTTGCATCAAAACATTGGGGTAAAATTGAGTAGTCATTCCCATACTACATATTGTATTTAGAATGAGCATGTAGAACATTTTAGCAATTAATTTTAAATAAATTATCAAATATACATTCATTTCCACAATCAAGTTCATGATTGCATCAAAAAAAATATTAATTTTGTGAATTGAACTATATATCCTTTGAACCCAGAGTAGGTTCAATTCCTTTAGTAGATTTTATTCTCTCTTGGTGGGAGACAATAATCTCAAAAAAATCATGGGGGAAGGGCTTAACTTAAGTTAACACCATCATCAGTACTTATACAAGAATTGTGATGTATTTCTACAAAATCAATGTCATGTTGTAGCTTTGTTTTGGAACAAAATATGACTTTAGCATCCATGTTGTTTGATTGTAACCCTTGGTTATTTTGTGGATGCATTCAATTACCTCAAAATAGTTAATTAGTTATTTTGATAAAAACTTAATAAAAAGATTTTGCTAGCAATTCCACTAATATTATAAGCTCTTTCACTGATCTATTGACACGCCTCTCATTCTAAGAAAACCAACAAAAGATCCTCTTAAGTTGTTAAACTCTATGAGACTGATAACTTCGACAAGATAAACCAAGTGTCTATAAAGTAAAAAAAAATACATGACAAGTAATAGGTTTTGGCACTTAAATGGCTCACATAATTCATCATAAGATTTTAGATGAATGATGCATCACATTAATTACCTAGTTTTAGCTAAAGTAAGAGAAAAACACAAGATAATTTGTATTGCAAGAATGAAGTGTTCGTAAAAAAATAAAAATAATTCTATCGTATCTGCTTTGAGAATTGAAGAGGAAAAATATTACAAGTCGTTCCACCGACGTTATTTTTGTTGATAGAGACGGGAGTAGTAAGTAGTAGGTATATCATAGTAAAATATAACTTTTTCATCAGCTAACCATAAGTTACTTTGGATTCCAGGGCCTCAACTTTCGGTGGAGACACCTTGACTTGTTTCAAAAGTTGGATAATAAAAAATTTCCTTCATTTTAAAATTTTGGACAAAGACGTATGTGGAATTTTTAATATTTTGTTTTTGCTCTTTATTTAAAGTGAAATTGTAGTTTAAATTAAAGGGTTAAGTTTAATTGGTTTTGGACAAAGACGTATGTGGAATTTTTAATATTATTTATGAAGTTAATTTTTTTTGAAGTGGGATTAGATCAAATTTGATTTATGAACGATTTTGCTGGAATAGATATTTCTACTAAACATAACTAGTTGAAGGGAGTTTTTGATATAGTTTTGTGCTTGCTTAACATGTTATAATTTATCTTTAAAGATAGAGATGTTAAATTGTAAAGGAAAATAGTCTAGGCTAGGTTAATAAATGCTAGAAATCAAGCATAATTAAATGAGACTTAATTAAATGATAGTTGTGAATTGATAATTGAACAATAAAAGTTAATTTTAGAAAACTAATTGAAAAGGAATATTGTATTTAACCCTAGAATCAAAGAGGGAACATGAAAGTTGTTGTCTTGTAAAATTGATTTGTCTCGATCTAGACTGTTGATGACCTTGAAGTGTAAATTATTCCTAAATTCTACACAAACTTAAATATGTGTAGGCCAATTCCACACTTGTGGTTGTTGTTCAATTTTTACATACTATGGATTTTATTTATAGCCCACATACTTGACTTGGCAAAGAAAATACTTATACTTTCCAATTCTCTAGATTCTTTGCTTTATGATAGTTGTCAAATAGTGAAAATATTTAGAAATACCTTAGGGAGATCACCAAATCATAAGATTCATATTCTCTTAGGACTACCCCCTTGAATAGACTATATTTATGACCATGGAAGTATTCAAAGACAATAAGCAAACGTGTAAGTGATATACATTTTGATTCTCAAAATAGTGTTCCTATTAATGCTCTAAATCAAACTAATCTTTAAATTGTGAATATTTTGAATGGTTCTAAGATGTGAAATCATGTCCAAATTAATTTCTTTAAATTATGAGGAATAACAATTCACACAAGATGTACGAAGTAAACTTTGAACAATTAGTAGAAAAGGGTGGTAGTGAACACATTTAAATTATATAAAAAATAAATTTTTGGCCAAATCCATGTTATGTAGGATCAATCCTATGCATCATGAAAATGGTTCATGATAACAGGTACAAAATATTGAGGTAGGGAATACGTGTATGGAAATCAAGGCTAATAAATGAGGTGGATATGCGAGAGCACTTATGCAAAAAGGGTAGGAATAAGGCTTAATATGTGGGAATGTGCATAAGGAGAAGTAAATGAGGCTTGATAGGAATCAAATGAGCCAAAATTAGTACAAAACTATGTTAATTTTTTTATAAAGTTACATTAATACGTTATGTTAAAAATAGACCCAAAACTAAATGGGAATCCAATTTCACCATTACATTTTCCCCCACATTGAGGTACATGTGAATTTAAAATGATCATGTATCTCAAAGTATATGAGCACTTACAAACATGCATGAAAGCTAATACTTAATCATAAAAAGGATATCATAGTTCAAATAAAGTAATGGACTTAACTACATCTCTTAGTGTGTCTTCGTCCTTAGCATGTGTGCTCCATGGGAACTTCTCAAATAAAAAAGTGTAATGAGTAACTTCAATCTCACACATAAGATAGGTGTGTAATCAAGGTAAAATCCAAGTTAAGGTATTAAATCAATTAAAATCAAACCCAAAGACCCTAATCAAGCAATAGAGAACAAATAAGCATAAAAACATAAAACAAAACAACCATGTTACCCAATTTTTGCATGCCATCAATGGTTCACCTCCATTTCCCTTCTCCATTTTGCTATAAATGATCAATGCCCTTAGATATCAGTATGCAAATGTAGCCTATGTCTATGATTGCAAAATTTATCGAAGTTAATTGTCTCAACATGTACTTATACATAAACTGGATGGATGAAAATTACAATGAAAGACATCTTTTATAGAAAGAAAAATGACAATGAATGACCGAGATCGAATGAATTAATTTCAATCAAGGGTTGAAATTAAATGAGACAAGAAGGGATAAGAATAAGTCTGTAAAAAAAGAGGTTCAACTAAATAATAAAACCATTTAATTAGAGAGGAAAAGTAAATAATTAAATAATGGATTTAACATTATTTAATTTTAGTAGAAAAAGGAAAGTTATCTTTTTTATTAAATAGCAGTTTTAATTCAAAAAATGGGAGAAAAACAAGTCATTAATTAAATAAAAATTAATTAATTTATGACAGAAAAGTCTAAAATGAATAATTAAATAATTGACATAATTATTTAATTATAGTAGAAAGTGGTAAATAATTAAATAAAAATAATTTATTTAATTATAAAAGACAAGGATATTAATGATGTAATTAAAAAAATAACCATTTATTTAATTAATCAAAAGAGGAGATAGAAAGAAAAAATGAATTAATTAAATAATTCAAGTTATTTAATTAATAGAAGACTTTATGACATTAGACAAGAATTAAATAATTAAAATTATTTAATTATCAAGGATGAAAAGGGATTTAATAAAGTCGTAGGCCTATGACAATTTTTAGTGTCTACATTTCATCCCTCTTTGACACTATGTCGTTTATCACACGGTTTCAAAGAAAATCAATCAAACCATGCTCTAGTGTAAGCAAGGTGGACATATGCCCTCTCGGGAAAAATTTGCAAATTTTTGAAAAAATTAAAAAAAAAAATGGAAATTATTCTAATAAGTCAATTTGATAGCTAGGAATTCAATGGTGGCGAAAGAAATGATTTTTGGGACCTCTGAGGTGGTGAAATTTAGGTTTGAAGTCTCTAAAAAGTGCATCCAGTATACATCCTAGTGCAAACCCTAATTAATTGCCTATAAATAGGAATTTGAGTGGGAAAATTGGTCATTTGTGCATTTTGAAGTTGGAGATTGGAGAGCTCTGGAGAGAAAGTAGTTGTCAAGATGTTGCCTGTTCTTCACACTAAGCATCACGGATATCACATTCGAACCTTCCAACAGCCTAAGGGAGTAGGGGACTTGGTAAGTACTTTGTACCCTCTTCATATTTTTCATTTTTTATGTGTTTTTAGGGCTGGGAATTTCAGCAAGCAATTATAGTGAACAATGTTTTCCACAATTGCTATCACGAGTGATGCATGTAACATGATTCATCACAATTTTCACATCGCAACACAATTTTGCTTGGGTAGGATAGGGGATAGGGGGGTCGAATGCGGTGCGACACAATTTTAAAGTGCGCCACATTTGCTTCCTACACCATACCCATAGATAGGAACAACACATCCAAAAAATTGAACCGCATATGCCTAGGGGAATGACGCATGTGCCAACAAAGTGACACAACTGATTAGGGGTTGAACGCAATCAATCCCAATGATGCATTTGTTAAGGCGTGTTATGCAATTGCAATTGTGCGACGTAGATGCAAAACAATGATGCTATTGATTTATGTGATGTATTTTCCAAGCAGAATGATGCACAATTGACTAGTTAAAAAATTTCCCCAATTTGGGATGAAATGTCTTGTGCAATTTAGGTCCACTAGTCTAATTAGGGTTTTGGATTGACACAATGATGTTTTCGTGTGACTACAGGTTGTTCTTGCCCCTATGTACACTCGGGAGATTCGACCATCGACTTTTCACCTTTGGGATCAGTTATCTGATGCTAAAAAGCATGGACTTATGTAGCTTGGGTTGTATCATGCAGCCTATATGCCCATTGTTAGGGAAAACAAAGGTTTGTTGACTACACTTGTAGAGAGGTTGCACTCCAAGACATGCTCATTTCATTTACCGACCAGGGAGGCAACCATGACCTTGGAAGACGTGTACCGAATACTCAAACTATCGATCCGAGGGGAGCATGTTAGATATGATCATGTGCGAGGACTGCAAGCCATCTATGACCATTATGATTATGAGGATGTGGTAGAGCTAGGTGTGCACAGCTATGAAATCAAGTGGGAGACTCTAGTAGATCATTATGGGAGCAGATAGCCGATTTACAAGCATGGTTAGAGTAGGCCACAACCAAGATCCAAGCATTGGAGGTAGAGGTGGGGGCCTTGTGGATAGAGAGATATGTTCTACAAATCGAGAGGGATAGTCTGCAGATCGAGAGAGATACAACAGTGATCAAGAATCAATAGGCGAATAATGGTTATAGATTTCATTGCTACTTTCAGTGGGTTGAGTGCATATATGGTCAGAGAGATTGCTAGGGCCAATGGGAGGGAGCGATATTATAGGGATTTGCATGAGTTTGAGGTTCCACCAAAGAGGAGAGCATCAAGCACATTGGAAACCTTGAGCAGTGACAGGTCTCATAGCAAATGATCCCACAACAGGCCTTAGAGTAGTGGTAATGTTTCAAGGCTGACACAATCAGGGCAATATGACAGGCCACAGTCAAGGCACAATTCTTCAAGTTCTCCATTTTGAGAGGAGACACAACCATCACCATGGTGGTCACCTTCTAGGGATCGTGGTAGCTTGAGCTAGAGCATATTTTGATATTGTATAAATAGACACATATATTTTTGACCATCAATCCTATGAGCTCTATTTTTGGGACACATCTTGACATTGTAAGTTATGACACTTTTTGAGAAATATATATGATATGATTTTGACAGTGATTTATGATATGCATTCTTATGTTATGATGCTATGTGATGGATGATTATAATTTTATGTTGTTAATGCATTCTATATGATTATGCGATGACAAGTTATATGTTAAAGCAATATGATGGATGACTAATTTATGCTTATATATGATGTTTAGATGTTAGATTGATATATTTAATGTCATGACATTATGTATATAAATGTGACATGATTATGAATGTTATGTGAATGCATTGTGATTTACGTCAAAATGATATGATATGACTATGCAATGTGATATGTTATGATTATGTAATGCAATGCTTATAAAATGCCAATGTAATGTATATACAATGTGATAATTGATACTGTGTTATGCTTATGATGCAATGTGAATGTAATGGCATGCTAATATGTAATGACCTAAGGGTTTTATGTAATAAAATTATAATGCCATATATGGATGCAATCTATGTTTTTGTATTTTCTCATGCAATGTGGATGAACTAATATGATGATGCTTATATATTATGATGTCTATAATGCTTCCTAACATGATTATGCATGCAAGATATT
>VDFB02058242.1:11957292-12092349 GCA_007258455.2 Sequoia sempervirens
GGTATCCTAATGTTTTTTTGGATGTGTCTCAAAGGTGAATAGGATTATGAACAAGGGGATAATGAGTGACAAAAGGATGTGTACTTTACACTTAAGGTGTGTTGTGAAAGTTTGGACAATGAGATAAGTTAAAGTGTGGACAATGGATTAAGGACTAGGGATGTGGTTAAGTTTGGCCAATATGAAATGGATAAGGTATGTGATTGATGTGATAGTTTTGGGCAATGATTTTGGTGATTACCAAGTATAAATAGGTTTTGCACTAAATTGTGGTTATTCTAGGTTTGGCTTCAACAAATTTATGTTTCAAGGATACCAATGACCAAAATTTGTTTTCAAACAAGTGAAAGGACTTGAATCTAGACTTGACTCAAATTTGGTAGTAAAGTTTTAGAAGCAATAACTTTGGTATATACAACACTCAAACAAGAAGACACAATAACAAGCCTAAATTTATTCAATAAAAGGAGTGTCAACTTAGTGTGGGCCCACCATAGAATTTAATCTTTAATACCTTAAGATTGGTGTGAGACACCTTTCTTTCAAGATTTGATAGATAGGGGTATTGTGGCACAAGGGATAACTTTCCCCTTTCTTTGAAGATTTTTTATACCTTTCCCAAAGAGTTTCCACCTCTATTCAAGAAGGTACAAGGTGATTAGCTTTAGGCATGATACTAAACCTTGCACCATAATAAGAAATGATTGAAAGGTCTTAAACTAGGCTATACAAGGCTTATCTAAGGAATACTGTAAACACCACAAGGGTACATTATTCCTATTCCATGCATTTGAAATTGCAAGAAATTAAAACAATTAGGAGAAGAGGGTAACCCACCCTTCTCCTTCACTTACACAAGGTATAAAGTTCTTGGGGGCTTAGCCCAAATAAAAAAAATCACAACTTCCAAGAGGTGTGTCTTTTAATTCACCCGCCATTATGTATACTCCACTAGAACACTAGAGTTGAGGTTATCCCTTAGGGTGATGAAATCCCCAAGAAGATCCCTAAAAATAAAACAAGATAATACTTATTATTATCCTCAATATCACCCTAGGAAGCGAGAGGAGAGAATATGTATAAGTGTGCTTCTAGGGTTCAAAAGACACTTGTAAATTGTTATCCAAAATCAAAATGTGAAGTAAATTTTAATCAAATTTTAATGTGAGAAAACATAAAACAAACAAAGCACATAGAAAAATAAAATGTCTATAATCAAGTCTTCAACTAAAACATCCTACAAAACCACGTAAGTTAGTAGTTTGCAAGATTAAAGGCTTGGAAATATGAAAAGACAAAAATACCTACACACAAAAGTTAGTTAAAAAATAAAAATAGTAAGTCATATAGAAAAATAAACTGCAATTTAAAAATAATCTTTGTATTTTTCTAAAAAATTTAACAAAACACTGAAAAAGGACAAAAAAAGTGAACGTTATGATCAAATTAAGTTTGAAAACTTATACCTCACTTTGGAAGAAAATACCTAAATTTTGGAGAAAGTATTGCAAAAATAACCTAGACTAGAGTGTCTATGGTGGAACCAACTTTCCAATGCTTACAAAATTTAAATGAAAATTTGATAAAATTTGCAAAAGTTATGAGTTTTTAACCAACATGTGTTTTTTAAAAAGCTTCAATGATGAAGGTTAGGGATTAATTTCCTCTCACTTAGCCCTTGGTTGGCTAGGTGACTATGGTTAGGCACTAGGGGATTAAAGGGCTTAGGGGCTAGACTTAAGCACCCAAGGTCTAGTTATGAATTGAGGCTAAGTGTGGCACATGATTGAGAGCTACAATCTGTGACAACCCCTGTGAATAAAATGTGACTAAGGGCTCAAATTACCATCCAACACCTAGTAATTCATATGATCTTGACATGGCAAGGGAGAAAACTAAAGTTCCCACCCTATGCACTCTCCACTGTGGATCTTAAAATGTCTTCCAAACCAATGAAAGGTTCTTGAATCTACATATTCCAACGGTCATTAAAAAAAATTAATTATGGACCTAAAAAATTTATAGAAATCTACTTAACTCAGAGAAAATTGGAAATGTCCCCAAACCCTATAGATCTCAACCTAGTTTAAAAGAAAAAATTTAAACAAAGATCAAATAAAATGTAAACCCTTGTAAACTAACCACCACCAAAAACTTGTTGTGAATAAAACTTAAATGAATTTCAATCGAACACAAAAATCAAAAGCATGCAAACTTGGGGTTTTTATTTTTACTAACCTTGCAGATTTTAAAATGTATAACCTACATTTAAAAAAAAAAATGATAAAATGATTTTTAAAACACATGTGTATGTGTATCACCTAATTTGAAACCTATGCATGTGTATATTTCCTTTGTGTTTTCTTGCAAAAAAATAAATTATGCATAATTACTAAGCAAATTTTTTTACAGAGTACGACATGTCTATATAGTACGAATTCCAAATGAAAGTACAAAATTATATATAGTGTACCTTTAGATGTCCTATAAAACACCAAAATAAATTCACTCAACAAAATACCAAGTATTTTGTCAAATTTTGTCTCTTATTCATTCCAGACATAATGGTGTAATCCATTTTGCTCTTGGATGCACCTATAAAAACTTGGTACCTAAAACTCACTCAAAGGCTTGCATAACCAATTAGTGAAAAGTCAACACAAAACACCAACATGTCAATGGAGTGGAATGCGTGGGTAATTCCCCAACAGAGTTGTCAAAATCTAATGCCAAGATTTGAAATGCAAACAAAAACAAACTATCATGCAATATCTTATTTCAAAACATGTTAAACATCTAGATAGATCTCACAAAAGAGATAAAAATAATACATTAACATCAAAACAACTCAAAATGTTACCCATGACTCCATTATGAGTTGATTTTCTCCAATGAATTTGGGATGTGGATGCTCCTTGCTTGAGGATTACCAACTTGACAACATATACTTACCATAAGTGATGATTGATAGGAATGAGGGATAAAGTGCTCAAATTTATAGGCTTTTGGGAGAAGGAATGGATGGTCAAGATTTGATTGTGAGATCAAGGGTGGAGAATGGTTGAGAGGAATTCCCTATGATCAAGGAGAAGATGGAGGGTGGAGATGAAGGTGGTTAGATTATGAATGGCTAGGATTAACTTACCAAATTTAGTAAGTAGTTGTGAGCATAAGAGAAATTAGGGACAAGTGCACCTAAGAAGGCTATAACTTTGGGTAGTGTTGAGAGAATAAGGGGACCATAAGGACAAGTGTTTTTTATGTGCCCTTTATTTTTGGAATGTGTTGAGAGAATAATGGGACCATAAGGACAAGTGTTCATAGGTGCCCATTATTCTTGGAATATGTTGAGGTATATAGGCATAATTAAATAATAACATTATTTAATTATTTTAGCCACATGTGTGAGATGGGTAATAGGTGAAAATGATAATTATTATTTATTTATTGTGAGGAGATAGAAATATGGTTAATTAAATAATATAATTATTTAATTAAGTTATGGAATTTAGGTGAAAGGGACATATCTTAGGTGATGATATTGGTTGATTAGGATTAGGTTAATGTGATTAGGTCGATTAGAACTAGGTAAAGGTTGACCAGGGAATGTTATAGATGTCTACACATTTTTTATTTGTTTATCTATATTTGAAATAAATTACATTTTTTACATTCTAGACTCTATTCTATACACATTAGAAAAAAAGAAGAAACAACTTTTAATTAGTTTTCATAAAATTAAGTGGGACCACACTCAACTTTTTATTTTTCAAGATGTGTTTGACTTTGAAAATTGGTAAAAAATTATATATTCATTAATAAATTAGTAGAAAAATTAAGCATAAACATCATGATGTTGGTTAATTTTTCATTGAAGTGATTTATGAAATACTTAAGAAAATTCAACATTTTAGGATTACAGTAGATGTTGTGTTATATTTTTTTAATAAGAATAGGAGCACTTTGTGTGCTCCCCTATTTGATCCTCTTAATCTCAACCAATTTTTTTGAAATTGTAATTTAGAAATTAGATTCTAATAACTACAACTCTTGTTCTTGTCACATCTTCAAATTTTTAGCATGACTATCTTCAATTTCTCATCCAATATTAGATTTTACTAATTTTAAAAGAACAAAAAGTGATATTTTTTACTCCCTTTTAATCCTCCATTTCTATTTGAATACACAAATGTATTCCTACATTTGTACCATCATTGCACCCAAACTATCACATAAATCAACTTCAACATTAATTAAATAAATACTATTTATTAGTTAATCTATTGATATTTTTTTACATTAATTAAATAAGTTTCAACTATTTATTAACCAATCCAACCTTTTTATAACATTAAATAAATAAATTACCTTTACTTATTTAGTTAATTTAACTAATTCAAACTATCTTCTAAATTTATAGCCTTAATTGAATAAATCACATTTATTTAACTAAATCAACTATTTCTCCAACATTCTCTTATAAATTAAACAAATGCACAATATTTATTTGACCCCTCTAAACTCCCCCTCATCAGTAGTTGAATAAAAAAGATTTAGTTAACTAATTAATCATTTGCACATTTTTTCACCACCTTGTTTGAAATTAACAAAGTCAATATTGCACATGGCTCCAAGTTTAAAATGCTCCAAAAGGACCCTTTTGAATCTCCACCCTCTATTTCTTCTTAATATTTTCCTTGATCATGTGCACCAATCGTATGATACATCTTGGAATCATCTCATTCTCTCCTACATATGGATCAATCTCATCCCTCTATTATATACAAGATCTAATCTAATCCATCCATCACTCCTATCCAAAATTAATAAAGTGACCAGTTCCCAAGTCATTCAAGAAGAAGAATTAGATGCAACAAGGTTAGATTATCGGATTGAGAAACAAACATTCATCTTAGCAATCACCCAATTTCCTTGAGCACTAAATTTAGGTCAACAAGGTTTATATGGTAATAATTTTATTATTTTGTTTCATTTATTTTTATACCTTTGCTCTATCAAAGGTGTATCTAGGTATATAGTAGGAATCTTGTTTTAGGTTTGTTTTTTTTTCCCTTTATATTTTAGTGTTCAAATACACGAGAAACCACAAGGCGTGGTCACAATAAGGCTAGTAAAGTAATATTGATTTTATTAATTTCCTGTAACTTTTAACCTATCATATAATAGATTATGTTCATGAAAAAGTATTTAATTCAATTTTAATCCACATTCTTTAATAGTATGTCATGTTTGTAAAATTGATAATTATCAATTCTTGACATATCATATATATGATTCTATAAATACATGTGGGTCTTCATTCCAACAAGTTGAAATAGATAGAATTCTACATATCTGAAAAAAAATTAAAATATAAGTCTTATATTATTATATAATTTACATAATTATATAAATAAAATATAATATGAATTTTGTAAAAGTTTATAGACAAATTCATTTAGCTTTTGTGGTTACTTTTATGATAAACAAAAATAGTTCAATAATACAAAAGTATGACTTGCAAGTGTTGAGAAGGTGAAACTATGAGTTTTGAGAGAGCTAGAGTTGAGATTGTGATTAATAAAAGAGTAGTTTTAATTTATATACATAGTATACTTAGGATTATTATTAATTTATTGGAAGACCTTTACTGTTGTGAAAACTCTTTAATGTCCATAGTTTTCCATTAATGTCATCCTTCTAGTTTTAATTATAATGCTATTTGAATGTAAAATACTTACATATTTTCCAAGTTATGCTAATGTCTATTCAATATGATGGATTCACTTTTTGATCAAATAATTTAATTAATTTTTGAGTCTTACATACAATACTTTTAATTTTAAAGTAATATTATTTTATTAAAAAGCTACATTTAAGATACTAGATAGATCTAGAAACTTATGCAAGGCTTAATAGTTTTACATAAGTCTCCACATATTTATGCAATGATTCATAGCTTTATAATTTACTTTATCTTTACCACCACTTCACACAATACTCTAATCATGAATACTCCTAGATGGAATTATGTAAGAGATTTTTATATCAAATTATTTTAGATCATACTCTTTGATTGCATATTTTATGCATCCTAATGATAGACCATATAGTATGATCTAAAAGGTTGATTTCGAAAAAAATTAATTGGCTACATCTAAAATCATTCATGATCACTAATATAGATTGTGGAAATATTATCTTACAAGACTCTATAATGTTATTTTATTTTCATAATTTCAACCAAAGTGCAATAGATTTGTGCAATACTCTATTGCTTTACAAAAGTATTTATAGTGTCATGTAATTTCCATAGACTTACACAATGATTAGAGACTTACCTAATACTTCATAGCTTTACATAAGCCTTCACAAATTTACACAATGTTTCATAGTTTGATGCAATGACCCAAATCTTTATGCAATGCTTTGTAGGTTTACACAAGAATCCATGGATTTATACAATTTTCCATACACTTAGCAAGACTCCACAAATTTACATAAGCCAACATAGCTTTACAAAATCCTTCTTACTTTTATGCAATTTGTTTTTCACCATTTTAGTTATGGTTACTAAGAAACTTTGTACTTATGTGCTTATTTAATTATATTATTATAAGAAATTTGTGTTCTACATCCCCACCTAAATTATAACTTGATAAAAATAGATTATATATTGTCACCTTAATTACAATTTAATAAGGATTAAGGTTTAAATTAGTCACTTCAATTACAACTTCATAGAAATTTGAAAATTCAACTTGTCAACTAAATTAAAAATTGATAAGAAGTTTAGGTTTTAATTTTTCAGAGAGATGTATAATCTAATTTACCTTCTCACTTTCAAATATATAAAAAGAAAAGAAAAAAATATTGATTAAAAATTTGTATAAATATCGGTTTCCCAATTGTTCATATATTATCTTTGAAATTATGTTTTAATATTTAAAATAGCCACTTAAGATGTAATCAATTATACATATACAAGAAACCAATTCTTTGAAATATACTCTAATTTGTAGGTGCCCTTGGAATGCAAAAAGTGAATTATGAGAGAACTTGAACAACTCTCGAAAAAACCAGATCAACTTTTATTTAAAAACTACAATGGGGTTGGTATGGAAAATTCTAAACCAGCCCTGACGTTGAAGGAGTTAGCATCTTTAGTGATGTGCCTGCCCCCCCTCTCTTGTCTCCGTTCATTCGAGACAGGCCATGTCTTAGTTCCCCAAATTTAAGACAAAAGAAAAATATTTTAAATTCATAATTCGTTGTCTTTCAGGCATAATATTATGGAAAGAAAATGAACAATAAGTTAAGTTGGAGGGTCCCATTTATTTTAGTCGTCGACTCAATATACAGTTTTATACAAATGAGGTGAATCGTTAAGGTTAGGCATGGGTGTTCAGTTGCTCCCAGAGAAAAACAGGAACAAATTTGCGTATAAATAGGTTATACACAAGGATTATTCAAAACCTGGTACCACCTCCCATTCCGGATGCCCAGAAATCTGCGCCATTATTGTTCGCGACCAGCTGTGTGTATGACACGGGCATAACGCATAGCCCTCGCCTTCTCAGCTCGCTTATTTCTGAATCCCCTACGATTCCTTCCTGCAACAACTTCTAACAGATATTTAGGGTTTGATATTTCGGTAAATGAATGCAGAGGCGATCTTTAGGGTTTGAAAGGAATATTACTTGAGTTTGGCCGGAGGAAAATCCTTTGAGGTACGGCGTGCTCAGAACCTGTTTGGTAAGACATTGGTTATCAGTTCTAAGCCATTCCGGAAAAAATGTTTGTTACGGATGTGGAAAGGTAATTCGAGTTACCTGAACTTGATCCTGCAGAAACTTTATGTATCCGATGGCTTCAAGAAGCACAGACGCTGTGTCCGTCTGCGATTATTTAAAAAAATCCAAAATGTAGAAGAAAATTATCAAATTTTGAGAGACATCGGCTGTAAAAGCCGTAAAGATATCTTAGAATAAGTTTGATGAGGCTACACATCTCTTTAAAAATAAAAACAGTATTCAAATTCATACTATTTGTTCACAGATCAGCGAGAAACAAGTCGTGGCCAAGTTTTCACCTTTCCGAAAGGCGAGACGAGTTGTTGCAAAGCTGTTATTCGTTCTCCCAGGCTTTCCTTCCTTACTTGCACCTGGAGAAAGCAGTAAATAAGCATTTATACAAGTTTATTTTGCGTTCAGAGTTTAGGGAGTGCTGGAATTTGAAGGCATGAAAATAGAATTTGGTTTGGTTATGTTAACAGAATTCAGACAAATGAGCGACTTAAACCTTCAATGGCGCATCCGAGGTTCGAATCCTCTTGGAAGGGCTTGCTTGATCGCTATCGAGTAAGGTAGAACTCGTTCTCTTTTGCTCTGTCGGAGGAGACTCTTCGCACTCCTCTCTGTGTCTCTGAATCAAACAGAAAAGTTAACAATAATGTTACAAAATCCCTGAGCTTTTCCTGAAAATTTGTTTTAGACTTCAATCTCTTACCCTTACTTTTCACAAATATAAATTAAACTTACAGGGAATGCCTGACGGAAATGTATGTTAGGAGCGACGGCAGCGGATCCTTCGGCAGAGAAAGATATAACATTTGACCACTGAAAAGAAGGATTAGTTGAAGCAGTCTGGACTGAAATGCCATTCAACCTTGCAATCTCCTCCATTTTCATGCCACAACCAGCCGTTAGAAAATCTTCCGGAATAGACCGCCTTTGGTCACCGTCACATACAGGCACAACAGCAGCTTGAGCTATAGTATAACAAACCTCAGATTCCTGCGACTGAACGTTAACATTTAGCTCTGCCTTCTCCGCATCGTATTGTGTTGCTTCTAAACCCCGACGGAAGCTATTTGGAGTGCAGTTAGATGGCGGTCCTGTAATATTGCAATAGGAAGGCGTCGACCAAGGTACGGCCCCCGCAATTAATGGGGGCAGAACATTTTCATACAATAAGTTGTCAGCCTTCTCATAACCCGCCTGATTGTACGGCTGAAACATTTGATCGCAGGGGCGCTCTAAGCTTAACATTTTGGCGTCGGACGAATTGCCATCATATAAGCCGTCGCTTCTGTACACGCAAAAGTTCAAAATGATCAAACACAACTGAATCCAGGTATAAAAGAATTGACTGGATCAACCAGAACCCTAAGTACACCACTTACATCCGGCTAGTGTCCCAGGTGTTGCTTTCCAAGGAAGAATTCTTTGAATCCGACGTCGTCGCAACAGGAGAAAAAAGCCGGCAAGATTCGACACAGTAATCGGAAGCACGGAAACTCTTGGTCCAACTTTCGCGAGTGTAGGACGGCACAGAAGCGGCATTCTGCATCTTCTTTCAAACAGATTGCTCTTCGACAAACGACCAACCGAACTCCAGGTGATCGTCCACTATATTTATCAATTCAATACCTACCTTTGCTGTTGCCCTATCCTTTTATGTGCTGTCGTTTGGACATAAAGATTCTTCCTGTCTGCAAACTGATGAATGGTCAAGACATGCTCAACCTGAAAGCTTTTCCTTCTTCTGAGACAGATCGAAAAAATAGTCCCCAAAAATTTAATTTTCCTGGTATCTTTGTCAAAGTGAATTGAAGACCGAACCACCGACTTTCTGTTGGTACCGATGAATCGACAGCCTTAGTTAAACCTGGAAAATCCAACGATAAGGAGGAGAGAAACCTACATCGGGGGAAAGGAATCTGGATAAAAGCAACACAAGATGAAACCAACCGTCGCTATTTTTGCAGAGTCTCTCTCCACTCCCCATCTAACACGTGCCTCCAAACAGAGGGTGGCTGCGGTCAGCGGGCAGACGGGGGCTGCAAACTCCTCTCGGTTATCGCAGCAAAACGCGGGCATCGGAAGTAAAGATAAGCGCGTGGGGCCCGTCGGGTGGCTTTGACGGAGACCGCGTAATGATGGAAGTGTCACGTGCGTCGGCATCGATTGCCTGATTACCGGGTATACGAGTGGGCTCCACCCCCGTTCCACACTCGATCATCTTTTCCTTCAATTGCGGGATAATTTTGACGGTCGACCCCACCTATCTGGTAAAATGTTATGTCAACCATCACCCTCCGAATGTAGAGATAGAATAAAGCATATCTTTGTAAGAAAAATAAATACTTTTCTAAAGTTATCTGGTTTAATAAAATAAGTATAATCATTAGACAAACAATTCATTCAGATAAAAGATGATTGGTGGATAGTTAGTAATAAATATTAATAAATTAAATATAATGAACTATGGTATCTAGTTAAATATATTAGTGATAAGTACAAAGTATTTTCTATAGTTTGTCAAATTATGATATTTATATCAAGATTTAATTAAGTAGTTTTTAAGTTCAATTTATTAATCTATATTTGATGAGTAGTAATTTATACTCGAAATCATCTCATGAGATTGAATGGTCCACTTAACATTCATGCATTTAGGTGATGCTTCCAAGGGTGATGCGTTGAGATATCTCTATCACCTATCTCGATACTACTATGATTTAAGCATGATTAATTATGGAGTTTTATCAAGATCAAGCTCACTTAATTTGTTACCTCATTGAAAATAAATTTACTTTTTTGAACCCATATAGAAAACCAAAAAAAAAAAAAATTCCAATTATTGATAATCTTACATTCTAAATTGGATAAATACAATTTCATCATAGTAAAAACTAACAACACATGATGTTCTCATTACATCAATCATGTTCCAACATCTCCTCATAAAAATAACTCTATTCTCAAAAACATGCAAATTTCACTATAACCATATCCCCCATAGAGAATAGGAGATGGGTATTTTCAATAAGAAAATAAAATTCTTAGTGTCATTAGCCAAATGCACAATAATACTAAATAGAAAAGAATAAAACATCTCCATTTTTTCCAAGATAGCCTATCAAATATTAAATGTGAGTAAGAGTAATGTAACAATAGGTGAACTACGAACTCCAGTGATAGCAAAACTAAAGGTGTTATCAAATAGTCAATAAGTATAAGTATTAATAGTCTTGTTGGTCAATACTACATAATTCTGCTTTTTGAAGAGTCATATGTGTAGACAACCAATAGAACTACAAATATTTATGTATATCAATTATTTGATAACACCTTTAGATGATACTAAGTTAGTTTTGAATTTTTAATAAGGTTTTAATCATTATATAAGAAATAAACAATTTTGAAAGTCTTATAATTTATTATTGATGATCACTCCTAAATATACTCGAGAATGATATTTGAAATAATATCATAAAAACAAAGTCATAATTTTTTTAAGACGTGTATTAATTGAAAATGACATTGTATAGATGAATATAATAACCATTGACATGTTAGAGCTAAGGAAAGTTTCGTTATTTTATCCCAATCTAAATTGTTTCTCTCATACCCTCCACCAAGTTTCATATTATCATTTGAAAGGCTTGATCAATATTCAACAAAATCATGGTAACACCCACTGAAATTTGTAGGCCACTTAAGTCATTGTAAATAAAGTAACTGGTGAATGGGAAGAATAAACTTACTTTTTTTTTTATCTTAGTTGCATGTATCTCATTAATTAATCTAAGTTTGATCATGGAGTAAGGCTAATGGCATAAAGTAGATAGGCCAAAATAATCAACCATTTGAGTAGGAAAAGTTGCTCTGGCCAACAATTATCACTAGGAAAATTTGCTCTCACTAACAATTATCACTAGGGAAAGTTGCTCTCACCAACAATTATTGTTAAATTTAAATTATATTTCCATTGGCCAAAATAATCAAACATCAAGTAGGAAAAGTTTCTCTCACCAACAATTATCACTAAATTTGAAATATTTCATAAAATTTATTCATATATTTTTAATATGTAATAGAACGATTTTTAATTATTTGAATTTTAGAGAGTTTCTTATTTACACTTGGCACTGTTTACACTTTTTTTTCTACATATTTTTAAACTTTTTATGCGTGAATTTTCTTATCAATGTTAATATGTTTTGACAAATTAAATAACAATAATGAATGCCATTATGTAAATGTGGCTAATTTTGATCTATGCTAAGATATATTATAGAGATGTAATGACTATAGTTCAATGTTTCCAATTTAAAATTTGACATAATGGTTTATAGATTGAATTGGGTTTACCAAGATGAATTTTTTTCTTTCAATAATTTGGCCAGATTTTAGTATGAGATTGTCTAGGAAATTAATTGAAATCATTTACTTGAAAATTTATTTTTTTATGTTTTGGAAGCATTTAGTTTGATATAGCATTGCATTTTATTTTTTAACTTTGAACAAAATATTTTATATAATTTTAGTTTGTAAATTTACCATTCTCTCAACTATGAGGTCAATTTTTTATTCTACTCATAATTGAATTCTTTAAATTTACTTAATAAAATTTCTAAAACAACCACCTTCTCTTTAGTATTTACATTAAAATTCTATTACCAAAAGAATAAAATTTAATTATTGTTCACATTTAAGTTATAAAATATAAATATAAATTATGTATTTATTTGTAATATTTAACTATAATATTAGGCTAATTATTAAATATATATTAAATAATCTTATCACAAATGACTCAAAAAAATATATTTGAGTAACTTATCCAATCAATAATAATTGTATTTGAATGAGTAATATGGTCATTATCCTCTTACCTTCTATTACAAAATTAGAAACTTACAAACATAGAAAAGAAGAGGAAATAAAATAAATCAAAATAAATATTATTTATATAATATAAATATTTTAATATTTTAATTTAAAAATAAGAAAAAAAATTATATTTTGAGTTATAAGAGGCATACTACATTTTATACAAATTATTATTTTTCAAAAAGAATTTACTAAAAATAAATTAAATTACTTATTGAATGCTTATTATATTATTGTCCCTTCTAAAGTAGATAATGTTCATTCTTAAATTGGAGATAGTTCATACCAAAATTGTTCACAAAGGCTTTAATATCTTTAAAAAAAAACGTGAGTTACAAATCATAATTAACAATAGAAGGATCACACCCCTGTGGGTTAGCAGAATTGGTCTAAATCTTGGGTTTGCTCCCTGAGGTCTTGGGTTCAACTCCCTGGCCTAACTTACCCTGTCGTGCACACTTGGGGCATGTGTTAGTTACCACACGGCCCTAGGGACTAGTCTCGCCTCAAGCTCACCCCGTAAAGGGAACCCGCTAGGCTTGAGTCGCTGAGGATACCCTGTAGATAACCAAAAAGAAAAAAACAATAGAAGAATCACATTAGTCTTGAAGATGAACAAGTGTGAGGATATAAAATATATTAATATCATTAGCTTGCTTAGGTTGAGTGTCAATCCTCATCCCCACACACCATGATTGACCATATCCAAATTTATTTTTAACACATATTAGATTATTAAATCCTTAAAATGGCTTTCAAAAGTAAACCCCGATGCACTAAAAAGAGTATAGTGATTAGTTCTAAGAAATTTTTAGATATCCCTTTCACAATATCATTCCCACATGTTCTCCCCTTGTAGACTATGTTAGAGGTATTGTTTAAAAAATATCATTAGCAAGAATGAGTTGATCATGTATTCTATAACACTTTTTAAAGAATTTAAAGAGATACAAAAAAATTGTACAATGCCAAACCATTTGTATGATGTATTTTTAGTGGTTCTAATATAATAAAAATGTAAATCAAGTACTCAGACGAACTAAGGTAAAAGAAGATTACAACAGTGTATACAATAAAGAAAAAGTTCACTATACACATAAGACCCCCCTTTGCATCAAAACATTGGGGTAAAATTGAGTAGTCATTCCCATACTACATATTGTATTTAGAATGAGCATGTAGAACATTTAGCAATTAATTTTAAATAAATTATCAAATATACATTCATTTCCACAATCAAGTTCATGATTGCATCAAAAAAAATATTAATTTTGTGAATTGAACTATATATCCTTTGAACCCAGAGTAGGTTCAATTCCTTTAGTAGATTTTATTCTCTCTTGGTGGGAGACAATAATCTCAAAAAAATCATGGGGGAAGGGCTTAACTTGAGTTAACACCATCATCAGTACTTATACAAGAATTGTGATGTATTTCTACAAAATCAATGTCATGTTGTAGCTTTGTTTTGGAACAAAATATGACTTTAGCATCCATGTTGTTTGATTGTAACCCTTGGTTATTTTGTGGATGCATTCAATCACCTCAAAATAGTTAATTAGTTATTTTGATAAGAACTTAATAAAAAGATTTTGCTAGCAATTCCACTAATATTATAAGCTCTTTCACTGATCTATTGACACGCCTCTCATTCTAAGAAAACCAACAAAAGATCCTCTTAAGTTGTTAAACTCTATGAGACTGATAACTTCGACAAGATAAACCAAGTGTCTATAAAGTAAAAAAAAATACATGACAAGTAATAGGTTTTGGCACTTAAATGGCTCACATAATTCATCATAAGATTTTAGATGAATGATGCATCACATTAATTACCTAGTTTTAGCTAAAGTAAGAGAAAAACACAAGATAATTTGTATTGCAAGAATGAAGTGTTCGTAAAAAAATAAAAATAATTCTATCGTATCTGCTTTGAGAATTGAAGAGGAAAAATATTACAAGTCGTTCCACCGACGTTATTTTTGTTGATAGAGACGGGAGTAGTAAGTAGTAGGTATATCATAGTAAAATATAACTTTTTCATCAGCTAACCATAAGTTACTTTGGATTCCAGGGCCTCAACTTTCGGTGGAGACACCTTGACTTGTTTCAAAAGTTGGATAATAAAAAATTTCCTTCATTTTAAAATTTTGGACAAAGACGTATGTGGAATTTTTAATATTTTGTTTTTGCTCTTTATTTAAAGTGAAATTGTAGTTTAAATTAAAGGGTTAAGTTTAATTGGTTTTGGACAAAGACGTATGTGGAATTTTTAATATTATTTATGAAGTTAATTTTTTTTGAAGTGGGATTAGATCAAATTTGATTTATGAACGATTTTGCTGGAATAGATATTTCTACTAAACATAACTAGTTGAAGGGAGTTTTTGATATAGTTTTGTGCTTGCTTAACATGTTATAATTTATCTTTAAAGATAGAGATGTTAAATTGTAAAGGAAAATAGTCTAGGCTAGGTTAATAAATGCTAGAAATCAAGCATAATTAAATGAGACTTAATTAAATGATAGTTGTGAATTGATAATTGAACAATAAAAGTTAATTTTAGAAAACTAATTGAAAAGGAATATTGTATTTAACCCTAGAATCAAAGAGGGAACATGAAAGTTGTTGTCTTGTAAAATTGATTTGTCTCGATCTAGACTGTTGATGACCTTGAAGTGTAAATTATTCCTAAATTCTACACAAACTTAAATATGTGTAGGCCAATTCCACACTTGTGGTTGTTGTTCAATTTTTACATACTATGGATTTTATTTATAGCCCACATACTTGACTTGGCAAAGAAAATACTTATACTTTCCAATTCTCTAGATTCTTTGCTTTATGATAGTTGTCAAATAGTGAAAATATTTAGAAATACCTTAGGGAGATCACCAAATCATAAGATTCATATTCTCCTAGGACTACCCCCTTGAATATAATATATTTATGACCATGGAAGTATTCAAAGACAACAAGCAAACATGTAAGTGATATACATTTTGATTCTCAAAATAGTGTTCCTATTAATGCTCTAAATCAAACTAATCTTTAAATTGTGAATATTTTGAATGGTTCTAAGATGTGAAATCATGTCCAAATTAATTTCTTTAAATTATGAGGAATAACAATTCACACAAGATGTATGAAGTAAACTTTGAACAATTAGTAGAAAAGGGTGGTAGTAAACACATTTAAATTATATAAAAAATAAAATTTTGGCCAAATCCATGTTATGTAGGATCAATCCTATGCATCATGAAAATGGTTCATGATAACAGGTACAAAATATTGAGGTAGGGAATACATGTATGGAAATCAAGGCTAATAAATGAGGTGGGTATGTGAGAGTACTTATGCAAAAAGGGTAGGAATAAGGCTTAATGTGTGGGAATGTGCATAAGGAGAAGTAAATGAGGCTTGATAGGAATCAAAGGAGCCAAAATTAGTACAAAACTATGTTAATTTTTTTATAAAGTTGCATTAATACATTCTCTTAAAAATAGACCCAAAACTAAATGGGAATCCAATTTCACCATTACATTTTCCCCCACATTGAGGTACATGTGAATTTAAAATGATCATGTATCTCAAAGTATATGAGCACTTACAACCATGCATGCAAGCTAATACTTAATCATAGAAAGGATATCATAGTTCAAATAAAGTAATGGACTTAACTACATCTCTTAGTGTGTCTTCATCCTTAGCATGTGTGCTCTATGGGAACTTGTCAAATAAAAAAGTGTAATGAGTAACTTCAATCTCACACATAAGATAGGTGTGTAATCAAGGTAAAATCCAAGTTAAGGTATTAAATCAATTAAAATCAAACCCGAAGACCCAAATCAAGCAATAGAGAACAAATAAGCATAAAAACATAAAACAAAACAACCATGTTACCCAATGTCTTCATGCCATCAATGGTTCACCTCCATTTCCCTTCTCCATTTTGCTATAAATGATCAATGCCCTCAGATATGAGTATGCAAATGTAGCCTATGTTTATGATTGCAAAATTTATCGAAGTTAATTGTCTCAACAATATGTACTTATGCATAAACTAGATGGATGGAAATTACAATGAAAGACATCTTTTATAGAAAGAAAAATTACAATGAATGACTGAGATCGAATGAATTATTTTCAATCAAGGGATGAAATTAAATGAGACAAGAAGTGATAAGAATAAGACTGTCAAAAAAGAGGTTCAACTAAATAAAAAAATCATTTAATTAGAGAGGAAAAGTAAATAATTAAATAATAGATTTAACATTATTTAATTTTAGTATAAAAAGGAAAGTTATCTTTTTGATTAAATAGCAATTTTAATTCAAAAAATGGGAGAAAAGCAAGTCATTAATTAAATAAAAATTAATTAATTTATGGCAGAAAAGTCTAAAATGACTAATTAAATAATTGACATAATTATTTAATTATAGTAGAAAGTGGTAAATAATTAAATAAAAATAATTTATTTAATTATAAAAGACAAGGACATTAATGATGTAATTAAATAAATAACCATTTATTTAATTAATCAAAAGAGGAGATAGAAAGATAAAATGAATTAATTAAATAATTCAAGTTATTTAATTAATAGAAGACTTTATGACGTTAGACAATAATTAAATAATTAAAATTATTTAATTATCAAGGATGAAAATGGATTTAATAAAGTCGCAGGCCTATGACAATTTTTAGTGTCTACATTTCGCCCCTCTTTGACACTATGTCATTTATCACATAGTTTCAAAGAAAATCAGTCAAAACATGCTCTAGTGTAAGCAAGGTGGACTTATGCCCCTTTGGAAAAAAATTGCAAATTTTTGAATTTTTTTTAAAAAAATGGAAAATATTCTAATAAGTCAATTTGACAGCTAGGAATTCAATGGTGGCGAAAGAAATGATTTTTGGGACCTTCAAGGTGGTGAAATTTAGGTTTGAAGTCTCTAAAAAGTGCATCTAGTATACATCCTAGTGCAAACCCTAATTGATTGCCTATAAATAGGAATTTGAGTGGGAAAATTTGTCATTTGTGCATTTTGAAGTTGGAGATTGGAGAGCTCTGGAGAGAAAGTAGTTGTCAAGATGTTGCCTGTTCTTCACGCTAAGCATTGTGGATATCACATTCGAACCTTCCAATAGCCTAAGGGAGTAGGGGACTTGGTAAGTTCTTTGTACCCTCTTCATGATTTTTCATTTTTTATGCATTTTTAGGGCTGGGAATTTTAGCAAGCAATTACAGTGAATAGTGTTTTCCGCAATTGCTATCATGAGTGATGCATGTAACACGGTTCGTCGCAATTGTCACATTGCAACACAATTGCTTGGGTAGGATAGGAGGTAGGGGGATCGAATGTGGTGCAACGCAACTACAAAGTGTGCCACATTTGCTTGCTACACCATACCCACAGATAGGAACGATGCATTCAACAAATTGAACTGCATATGCATGGGGGAATGATGCATGTGCCAATGAAGTGGCGCAACTGATTAGGCATTGAACACAATCAATCCCAATGATGCATTTGTTAAGGCATGTTATGCAATTGCAGTTGTGCGACATAGATGCAAAACAATGATGCTATTGATTTATGTGACATATTTTCCAAGCAGAATGATGCACAATTAACAGGTTAAAAATTTTCCCCAATTTGGGATGAAATGTCTTGTGCAATTTAGGTCCACTAGTCTAATTAGGGTTTTGGATTGACACAATGACATTTTCGTGTGACTACAGGTTGTTCTTGCCCCTATGTACACTTGGGAGATGTGACCATTGCCTTTTCGGCTTTGGGATCAGTTATCCAATGCTAAAAAGCATGGACTTATGCAGCTTGGGTTTTATCATGTGACCTATATGCCCATTGTTAGGGAAAACAAAGGTTTGTTGACTACACTTGCAGAGAGATTGCACTCCAAGACATGCTCATTTCATATACCAATCGGGGAGGCGAACATGACCTTGGAAGACATGTACCAAATACTCATACTGTCGATCTAAGGCAAGCATGTTAGATATGATCATGTGCGAGGACTGCAAGCCATATATGACCATTATGATTATGAGGATGTGGCAGAGCTGGGTGTGCACAACTATGAAATCGGGTGGGAGACTCTGGTAGATCATTATGGGAGCAGATAGCCAATTTACAAGCATGGTTAGAGTAGGCCACAACCAAGATCCAAGCACTAGAGGTAGAGGTGGGGGCCCTGTGGATAGAGAGATATGTTCTGCAAATCGAGAGGGATAGTCTGCAGATCAAGAGAGATACAACAGTGATTAGGAATCAATAGGAAATCAATGGTTATAGATTTCATTGCTACTTGCAATGGGTTGAGTGCATATATGGTCAAAGAGATTTCCAGGGCCAGTAGGAGGGAGCAATATTATAGGGATTTGCATGAGGCCGAGGCTCCACAAAAGAGGAGAGCACCGAGCACATTGGAAGCATAAAGTAGTGACAGGTCTCACAACAGACAATCCCACAATAGGCCTCAGAGCAGTGGTAATGTTTCAAGGTTGACACAATCAGGGCCATATGACAAGCCACGGTCAAAGCACAGGTCTTCAAGTTCTCCACTTTGAGAGGAGAGATAGCCATCACCACGGTGGTCACCTTCTAGGGAGCATGGTAGCTTGAGCTAGAGCATATTTTGATATTGTATAAATAGACACATATTTTTGACCATCAATCCTGTGAGCTCTATTTTTGGGACACATCTTGACATTGTAAGTTATGACACTTTTTGAGAAATATATATGATATGATTTTGACAGTGATTTATGATATGCATTCTTATGTTATGATGCTATGTGATGGATGATTATACTTTTATGTTGTTAATGCATTCTATATGATTATGCGATGACAAGTTATATGTTAAAGAAATATGATGGATGACTAATTTATGCGTATATATGATGTTTAGATGTTAGATTGATATATTTAATGTCATGACATTATGTATATGAATGTGACATGATTATGAATGTTATGTGAATGCATTATGATTTATGTCAAAATGACATGATATGACTATGCAATGTGATATGTTATGATTATGTAATACAATGCTTATAAAATTCCAATGTAATGTATATACAATGTGATAATTGATACTGTGTTATGCTTATGATGCAATGTGAATGTAATGGCATGCTAATATGTAATGACCTAAAGGTTTTATGTAATCAAATTGTAATGCCATATATGGATGCAATCTATGTTTTTGTATTTTCTCATGCAATGTGGATGAATTAATATGATGATGTCTATATATTAATATGATGTCTATAATGCTTCCTAACATGATTATGTATGCAAGATATTTTTGTGTGTCACAGGATGCTATCAAGATTCAAATAGAAGAAATGTTAGCTTGGAAGACATGGATGTTAGCATGGCATTAGTGGAGACAACTTAAAGATGTATATTTTTCTATGCAAGGCTTTGCATTTAATCATCATTGGGTGGTAAAATGTGAAAAAAGGATAACAAACACCATGGTATGATATAGACCAAGGTGTGCAAGGTCATCCATTTACAAAATAGACAATCGTGGACAAAGGATTTCTTGACTCATACTAAGGGAAATGTTTCCCTAGTCTTTTTTTCGAGACAAACCGCAAACAACAATCAAAGAAAAGACGGGTCATGATGCATCATCGCTCCTCTAAATCCTTTGCAGGACATCCTCAAGGTAGCTAGTAACATGACTCAAAAGAAAAATCCAAAAAGATAAGACAAAATAGACCAAGAAATTCAACAACCATTCAAAGTGTTTGTCAATAATTGTTTGCTCATGTTTAATTGACTAGGTGAGTGACGGGTTGATTGTTTTGACAAGGCCTGGTTTTAGGAGAAGAAACAAATCAAATAAGACGTCAAGTCTTGTTTCGATCATGTAACTACCTATATAAGGTGAATGAAAAAGTTTGACAAATGACCATGTCTAGTTTCAGGAAGGACACATCATGTATAAGACATAGTTTTGATTGTCTTGATATTGGTTTGAGGTTTGATTAATTTGACAACTTGACTTATTTGACTTGAAGACTTGTTGACTAGTTTGCCTTGTTGATTTGTGACTTGTGTTGAAGTTTTGATGACTATTGTGTCTAATGAAAATGTCTAATTTATTGTGACTAACACGATAAACCCTAAAGGACTAACCTAGGTGGCCTTAGGGGCTCATTGATAGATGGCCTTGCCTACATAACAATGCACAAAGACCTCGTAGTTTGACATGACCAAACTTTATTTTATTGACAAAGGACTAGATCATGATTTGAATTTTATTCAACAAAACCTAAAGGATTGGCCTATTGCCTAAGGGGCTCATCATCATATGGCCTTGCCTATGTGAAGTCACAAAGGCAACATAGTTCAACTAGACTTGGACTGAAATGATTGACTTTGACTCTATTTTTTGGGATTTTCGATAGTTATTTGGATGTTTTTGTGTTTTGACATGTTTTGATTTTTTTTTTTTGAGGTTTTATGATTTTTTTTTCTTTTTTTTGTTTTATGATTTTTTTGTCTTCTTTGATATAGTGACCTCCAACAGTAAGTGTAGGATCTAGTGAAGACGTAGGTCAAGTATTTTCCCTCAATCAGGTATAAGACCAATTTATTAGGGGTGGGGTGGATAAATGCCAATGTATGAAGGGTGGGTATGAAAGACACATAATGTCAATCGTTCTAAGTTATGGAAAGGACAACCGAGCATCATTATGAATGATGAGGAAAAGGTGAAATATGGGCTTTATATGAGTGAAGGGGAAAGCCAGATGGAATGATGATAGATAGGGGAGCGAAGATTGACTACACATGGCACCTATTTTCTAGGTTTTCACCATGGTACTTATCCAAAGCATCATGGAGGTGGTTTTCACTATTGGACGAATTATTTATCTTTACTATTTTCATGATTTTCTGATTTTTTTGTGTCACCAAGATGCCTGTTTGCTAGGTTTTCATCAAGGTTTAACAATTTTTTATTTTTGTACTTTTTGTATTTTTTTTATTATGACAAGAGCTCTGTGAAGCTAGGTGTAGAATCTATACAAATGTAGACTGTTGATGGGTTTTGACAAGGGTTCCCCTTCAAGAGTTGAAATTTGATATGCTTCTAATCTAAAGATTGTCGTGACAATATAAGGACCCAACCAATTTGGCTCAAATTTTCTTAGCTTTTCTCACTTAGCTTGATTCTTCAAGCTCTCCATTAATACCAAGCCGCCAATGTCAAAGTTTTGGTTCAAAACTTTCTTAATATAGATGCAATAGAGACAACTATGATAGACTTATAAATGGACCAATGCATTTTGTCTCTATTCATCTAGTAGTTCAAACTCATGTAGTCTTGATACATGATATTCTTCATCGTCGATCTTCCCTTGCATGGATACCGTTAGGGAAGGCAATTCAAACTCAATAGGTAAGATGGCCTCAGAACCAAAGATGAGTGAATATGGAGTGGTGCATGTGGGGGTGCCAATACTAGTGTGGTAGGCCCATAAAGCGAGGTTAAGTTGAAGGTGCTAGTCACGACCAACGTCATTGACAATATTTTAAAGGATTTTTCTAATAGTTTTGTTAGATGCCTCAGCTTGGCTATTACCTTATGGATAATATGGAGTGGAGAAGTGGTGCTGAATATGGAATTTTTTGCAAAGTTGGTAGACTTCTTGGTTCTTGAATGAGCGATCATTATCAGTGATGATGGATTGAGGGACACCATACCAAAAAATGATGTAATTGAGAATGAATTTCAAGATTTGTTTTCCAATGATGTATGTCATGGGAATTGCTTCAATCCACTTGGTGAAGTACTCAGCCATGACGATGATGAATTTATGGCCATTAGTGGAAGTGGGATGGATCTTACCTATGAGGTTGAGTCCCCATTGGGTGAAGGGCCATGGTGATGTTATCAGATGCAACTCCTATGCCGGTGCATGTATCAAGTCCCCATGAATCTAACATTGTTGACATTTCTTGACAAAGAAATATGAGTCTTGTTCTATTGTTGGCCAATAATATCTTGCTCTCACGATCTTCTTAGCTAGGGTTGGACTACTAGAATGGGACCCACATATACCTTCATGTACTTCACACAAGGTTGTTTATGCTTCATCGGTATTGAGACATCATAAGAGGGTATTTCCAAGGGCTCATCTGTAAAGGGTATCACTAATGATGTCATATTTAGAGGCCTTGCAGATGAAATTCTTGCGTTGGTTGTTAGATAGGTCAAGGGAAATGATGTGGTAATGAAGGTAGTCATAAATGTCTTGGTACCATGGTGAATTAGGACCAACAAGTGTAGACCATCTTAGACTCGGGGATGTTGAAGGAAGTGATCAATAGTTGTTCCACCAAAAACTTGAATTGAGGCACCTTGTTTGGGATATCCAAGAGAGAACCAATGGTTTCCATAGCATCTGCTACTTTATTCTAAATGCGAGGGACTTGATGAAAAGTGATGTTGTCAAAGTATAATCTGAAACTGTCCACCATGCGCTTATATGGATTAAGCTTGTCATCCTTAGTGTCATAATCATCATTGACATGTCAGATTACCAATTGAGAATCCCCATACACTTGAAGACTCTTAATTTTCCATTTGATTTCCATGCAAAGTCCCATAAGAAGATTCATACTTTTCTATGTTTTTGGTACATGAGAAGGAAATTCTAAATGATTTGGGCATGGTATCACCTTGAGGGGTGATAAATAATATGCCTACTCCTGAGCCATGATTTGTGTGAGACCCATCAAAATATAATTTCCATGTCATTGGCGTGTCCAAAGTGAATATAGGCTCATCTAGAAAATCAAAGACTAATGGATGATCAACTTTGGTAGGCACATCTACAAGTTGATCGACAATGACTTGTCCCTTTATAGCTTTTCTTTCAACATACTGAATATCATACTCACTAAGTATCATAACCCATTTACCTAGTCATCCTGTCAAGGTTGCTTTGTTGAGTAGGTATTTCAGTGGGTCTATCTTGGCAAAAAATCTTTGTTTGATGATTCAACATTTTGTGCCTAAGTCATTGAGTAGCAAAAACTATTACATGACAGACATATTCTATAGGACTGTAGTTGAGTTCATAATCAACCAAGGTATGATTGGTATAATATATTGCTCTTTCACAACATTCATCATCATTTTGTGCAAGTAATTCCCCCAATATTGATGTTGTTGCTAATATATAAAATATGAGAGGTCTCCCTTCGAAAGGTGGCATCAAAACTGGTGGTGTTAGTAGGTAATCCTTAATCTATTAGAACATGTCCTGACACTTGTATGTCCATATAAATGGTACACCTTTTATGAGAAAGTGTTGAAATAGATGTATTTTTTAGCCTGTTGTGCTATAAATCTTTTGATAGACTAGATTCTTTCTTGTAATGTGTGTAGCTAACTTATGTTTGTGGGTGGAGGCATGTTTATTATAGCTTTTACTTTGGCTAGGTCAACTTTGATGCCTCGCATGGACAATATAGCCTAGGAGCTTTCTCGACATCACTCCAAATACATACTTCTTGGGATTCAGTCTTACTTTGTACTCTTCCAATCTTTTGAAAATTTTGTCTGGGACTCATAGATGGTCACCTCGAGTCAATGATTTTGCTAGTAAGTCATCCACATAGTCTTCCATTAGTGTATGCATGAGGTCATGAATTTTTTTTTTCATAGCATGTTGGTATGTGGCCCCAACATTTTTGAGTCCAAAAGGCATGGCATTCCAACAATATGTTCCCCATGGACATGTGAAGGTTGTCTTATGTTGATCTTTAGGAGCTACTATGATTTGGTTATACCTCGAGAAGCCATACATGGGGTACAACATCTCATAGCCTGCTGTGAAGTCCATAATTATGCCAATATTTGGTAGGGGAAAGTCATCCTGTGACACCCCTCCATTTTGTTATGTTTTCTTGACAGCTCAGATACTTTGTTAGACTTTATTTTATGTTATTGTTATTCTATCGCTGACAGTGGAGCCATGATAGACTATATTGATGTGGTGACACATTATATGCATGGTGATTATGTTAATATGCTTTATGTTTGCATAGATGCTTAGTTGTGCTTCCGCAGTGTGCATTGTCCTCTAGGTTGCGGGACGAGGTTTTACACTTGGTATCAGAGCCTAGGTTTAAACACTGGGAACTCTGGGTTAATTTGGAAACCACTAAGTTTTTTGTGTAGGATTTAAGTTGCATATCTTGTCTCACACCTTGGTGTGTTTGTGTAGGATCACACCACCTAGGAGAGGTTGAGGTCATGGTCGTGGTCGAGGAGGCAGACACAGGGGTAGTCAGCAGAACTCACCTCCGCATGTTCCTCATGATTCTGACCGTGAGAAGCAGTAAGCTTCTCAAAACATTCTGAGAGGCGGTGTTCAGGATCTAGGTCCACTAGGGATCAAGGGCGCACAGTTGTTTCAGTTATTGGAGGAGACTCTTGCTCGTCTTGGGCCAAGGCAAGATGTAGATCAAATTGTTGTTAGAGAGAGGGATGTACCAGCTCAGTCAGATGCAGTTGTAGCTGCACATATGAGGGATTTACTTAGGGCTCGACCTCCCATATTCGATGGATTAGACAACGGCTTAGAGGTAGAGACCTAGCTGATTGACTTGAACAAATGCTTTGCTATGCACCCATATGGTAGCAATACTAGAGCTAGATGTGTGATTATGTACCTAAGAGGATTTTCCTCCACATGGTGGAGATTGGAGGAGAAAAAGCTCCATATTGATATTGGTATCGTATCTTGGGAGATGTTTCTTGAGAGGTTTTGTGCCATATTTCTCTCAGATCATTCTCGACAACATCGTGGGGATGAGTTCCATACTCTACGACAGATGACTATGTCAGTAAAGGTGTAAGAGCATCATTTTTATGAGCTCAAACAATATGCAAGCATAGGTGACGACGAGGGCATGTTAGTGCAGCACTTTCTTAGGGGCTTAAATGCCTGAATCAGTGGAGGTGTGCGGGTTTTCAGACCCAAGGCCATGGAGGCAATGGTGGATAAGGATAGACTCATTGAGGAGAATTTGGCGATGGCCTTAGGTGGTCATGTTGTAGTATAGGTTGGCAGCACTTCGGCCGCAAGGACTAGTGCATGCAGTGGACAGTCGTAGGGAGCTGGACCACCCAAGGCACAATAGACACTAGCATAGAGTGGACAGTACCAGAACTCTCAGGGAAAATGAAAGGATTTTCCACCTAGACAACGTGACGGTTATCAGTCAGGGGGTGACAGGGACTGGAGGTGTGCCAAACGCTTTAGTGATGCACAACCAACACAAAGTACTCAATCTACCTATAGGGGTAGTGTTCAATAGTCCAGTGCACCGTTTGGAGGTAGTTTCCCACGGTCTAGTGTACCTTTAGGTGATAGAGGTACTAGTTGTTTCGCTTGTGGCCAACAGGGTCACATAGTGCGGCAGTGTCCCAATAAGGACACATCTGGATATACTCAGAGGCCAGTGGCTTCAAAGTCGATAGTAGGTGATGCTAGTAGATCACATAGGGCATTTACCGATGGTGGATAACTACCAATCTGAGCACCAAGGTGCTATTGGTGAGGTTTCTGGTGGAGGACATGCATCATTCTTTGGGAACCGTGCACATCCTTCAGTGTTGGGAGTTGATCCTTAGGGGTCAAGATACTGATACTTCTTCTACATGGGAAGATGCTACCAGGTTGAGGGAGCTCTGCCCTTGTTTGTTCGCAGGCTTCCAAGAGTAAGCCTGATCCTAAGGGGGAGGATGTGACACCCCTTCGTTTCGTTATGTTTTCTTGACAGCTCAAATACTTTGTTAGACTTTATTTTATGTTATTGTTATTCTATCGCTAACAGCGGAGTGATGATAGACTATATTGATGTGATGACACATTATATGCATGGTGATTATGTTAATATGCTTTATGTTTGCATAGATGCTTAGTTGTGCTTCCGTAGTGTGCATCGTCCTCTCGGTTGCGGGACGAGGTTTAACACATCCTTTAGGCATGCCTTATTCAAGTGTCGAAAGTCATTACAAATACGAATCCCACTTGTTGGTTTTTTCACTGGCACAAGGTTAGAGATCCACTCTACATATTCAATAGATCTAATAAAGCCAACATGTAATAATTTCTTCAACTCGGCCTTGAACAACAAAACAATTTGTGGGTGCATCTTTATGAGCTTTTGTTGGATAGGTTTGGCATTAGGAAATAGTGGAAAATGGTGAAAGACTAATTCAGGATCTAGCCCAAGCATGTCAGCATAAGACCAAGTGAAATTAATTTTTCATTTTGCAAAGAAAGCACAAAACTTAGGTAGCTCTAATTCAGTCAATGATGCTGCAAAATAGATGACCCTGATTGTTTCATTTGTGGCAATGTTGACTTTGATAGATTGTTCAATAAGCATAGGTGAATTCTCTTGGTTAAGGGGGAGAAGGTCCAACCCTCCATCCTTGGGCACCTCGGAGATTTTTTCACCCTCGGATACATCATTTCTTTTTACTTTTTCTTGGTCTAAAGGCATGTTGTGGTTTTCACCTAGAGACTTGTCATTTTTTATCTTATCATTTTTATTTTTATGACTAGCGGGGTTGACAGACTCCCCAAAGTAGGTCATGTGATCCAAGTCAATGGTTAAGCCAACTTTGTGATCTCCACTAGGAATTCCTTCTTGTAATCCCATGAACTTAGTGATGACTTTGTGATTCTCAAATATTTCTAAGATGGGTGGTCATTGCTAGTACCAAACAATTAGTTAGGGGTAGGCCAAGAGCATGCCATCATTGAAAGTGTCAAGGTAAAGATGGAGGTATTGGTAGGGTCTTTGGTCATGGTGTCTGATAGGTCAAGTTCGAAAAGCATCTAGGCTATATCATATTCACTAGAGATAAGAGGGTCCCATTCATATTCATTAGAGTCAGTTTCGATATAGTCATCATCATGTGTCTCAAAGGGTTAAGGGGTTTCAGGTGTCTTGAATGCCTCGATATTCTCAGAAGCACTTACTTCCTCAGTCGAAAGTACCTCAGTACTAGGAGCACAAATCTTGATTGGTTTAAACCCTAGCCCCAAGCCTTTTGGTCACTTAGACACTGAAAAAGGTTCTGGCATTCCAATTTTGTTCAAGCCAAGTCCATCGTATTCATCATAGCCTTTGTTCTTCATTATTTTAGAGCTTTTTCTATATTGTTTAGTGGGTATTTTCTTGGGTGCAATGGCTTCTTCTTCTTCCCTATATAGCCATGAGGTCACATCTTCGTTGATGGTTTCTTTGCTTAGCTCTCCCCATTTTGTGAAAGTAGTCGTGGGAGGGATATGAATATTGACCTTTGTTGGATGTTGTGGTTGTGTTGTTGATATGTGGTTGTCATTGACGTCAACACTATTAGCATTAATGCATTTGGAGTTGTATATGTTGAGGATATTGAGAAAATTGTAATGAAATGAGTTGCAGATTGTCAATGATGAAGTGGAGTGAAGTTTGTCGATGAGTTTATTACATTGATGATCAGAGGTTGTGGAATAAAGGGTTTCTTTTTTATTATATCTATTTTACCCAAGTTGAGCTTCAGAGATCCGCATGAAGATTTGATCGAGTTATGAATATTTGTATTCTAATAGTCTTTTTGTTACTTCAGTATGTGTTCCTAAATGAAGGTGATGTGATTTCAGTTAGTTCAATTGTTGTGGATGCTTCTCTAATGATTCATGATGTTTTTGGATGTTTCTAGATCATGCTCTATTTGTGTTGCATGTCTGCATTGATCGTTGTGCTCATGATCCGAAATTTTCTCTTGCGTGTTCATGTTTTTCATGTTCTTGGCCGACAAGGTGTTTGTAGCATGTTGTGGATCTTCAAGGATTAATTTTTGAAGGTGGTTCATGTTCGAAGATGTTATTTTTGGTCTTCACTAAGTTATGGTCGACCTTGGTTGATTCACATTAATAATGGTTATTGTTTTGGGCCGACAGTTTGTTATTATTTTATTATTTTCATTAAAGCCGACATGTAGCGGTTTAATTTCTTGTTACAGATATATATAAGTGATTGTTTATTTGAATTGATGTATGCCAGCGGATTTCGAATGTGTGTGTGCGCAAATAATGTTCTAAATCATTCAAAGGAATAGAAGAGTGTGAAGAAGAGTGAAGAAGAGTGAAGAAAAGTGAAGAAGTGTTCATGTGCTTAACCGGAACTGTGATCAGACATTAGCAGATGCTATTTTATCAATTCAAATCCCTGTGGACGTAATCTGAATCTTTCTATAAGACAATGTGTCTTCCTTTGGGAAGTAAGCCTTGTTGTAATTGAGCAATGAGCTCTAGGTAGTGTGCCTAAATGCATGTGCATTCCCTACTCATATTTCTTTATAATTTTAATAGGGTATAATCTTGTGGACTGACCTCCACCGTGGTTTTTCCCCTAATAGGGTTTCCACGTAAAAAATCTTGGTGTTATGTGTGTTTCTAATGTGTTGATGATTTATGCTTTCATGGTTAATAATCAAATCTGAGAATAAGCTTGATAAAGTTAATAAGTTTTAAATTTTTGGGACAACTGATTCACCCCCCTCTCAGTTGTCTACCCTTGTGTTGCCAACAATTGGTATCAGAGCAGGTTCCTTGGAAGAAGTTTAACAACTTGAGGTGATTTGGGATGGAACAAATTATTCCTTGTGGAAGACTCAAATGGAGTGCCATCTGAGATGCATTGGTGAACCCTACTAGAGCATTACAAGTAAAAGGTATGTTATACCTCAGAATGGTCCTACTACTACTATTGAGATTAGAGATGTTGAGTACAATATCAGGGCTAAGGAAGCAGTGTTGAGTGCTTTGATTGATACTGAGATGACCAATGTTATGGATCTAAAGACTACTTATGAGATCTGGAAAAAGTTGGAAACTTTGTATGAAGGTGATGCTAATGTGAAGATTGCTAAGTTGTAGAGTCTGAAAGGGAAATATGAAATGTTGAGAATGGGTGATGATGAAAATATTATTACTTTCATGCAAAGAGTGAATGAATTTGTGTGTGGAATCAGATGTGTTGGTGGAAAGTTGGAAGAATCAGATATTGCTACTAAAGTGAGCTTAGATCTTTTCCTGTTGCTTACAAAGTCAAAGCTACAGCTATTGAAGAGCTCCAGACTTTGACAAATGTTACTTGAGATATGTTGATTGGTAAGCTTACTTCTTTTGAGTTGAGTGAATTTGGTGATGCCCTTCCCAAGATAGAATCTACATTCAAGGCTACTACATGTAGTAGAGATAAACAGAGATATGATTTGGGAGAGAGTTCTTCTAGAAAGACATTCAAGTATGAAGAAGAAATGAGACAACTTGAAGAAGAAGAAAGAGAACTGGATGAGCTTGAAGCACTAATTGTGAAAATAGAAGCCAGAGGACAAGGTAAGTATAAAGGAAATTTGCTTATTAAATGTTTTTCTTGCAATAAGATAGGTCATTTTCCATCAAGGTGTTCAGAAAGAGTTTCTAAACCAAGACATAACAAGCCTAAATTTCAAAAGAAGTTTTATTATGTTGTTGATGAAGGAGTGACAAATTGATGAATCTGATAAAGGAAATGGAAGTGAGGATGAATGGGTATTTATTGCTATCAAGGAAAATAATCCTATGTCTACTAAATTTGCTAGTTGTAAAAATGTGAAGAAAGATGAATGGGTGATTGACAGTGGATGTTCACATCACATGATAGGAGATAAAAGTAAGTTTTTGAGCCTGGAAAAGTATGATTGTGGTGTTGTGATATTTGGTGATAACATAGCTGGTGTGATTTGTGGCAGAGGTTGCATTTCTCTTGATGGTAAGAACAATATTGATGATGTCCTATATGTGGAAGGTCTAAATCATAATCTTTTAAGTGTCAGATAGATGGTTGATAATGGTTACAATCTTTAGTTCAAGGATGGAAAGTGCAGAATATTGGGTGTTCCAGGAATGTGATTGCATCAGGTACAAAAATAAGAGGTAATATCTTTCATTTGAATGTTGCTAGTAAAAGTTGTTTGATTGCTCAAGTTGATGAAAGTTGGTTGTGGCATAGAAGAATGTGTCATGTTAATTTTGATAATATTGTAAAGATAATTTCTACTAAGGCTGTGAAAGATCTTCCTAAGTTGGTAAAGCCTACTAATCCCATATGCAAGGAATGTCAATTGGGGAAACAAACTAGAATTTCATTTCGAAGCAAATAGTATAATTCAAATGAATTGTTGGAGCTTGTACATATTGATTTATGTGGTCCTTCTAGAGTCAGAATTTTACAAGGTTACAGGTATTTCATGTTTCTTATTGATGATCATTCAAGAATGATGTGGGCTACTTTCTTAAGTGAGAAATATGAAGCTTTGGAGAAGTTCAAGATCTTTAAGGCTATGGTTGAGACAGAGACTGGTCTGAAGATTAAATGTCTGAATCAGATAGAGGAGGTGAATTCACTTCTAGTGAGTTTAATTATTTTTGTGAAGTGCATGGAATAAAGAGAAAATTATCTGACCCATGGACCCCTCAGCAAAATGGAGTTATGGAAAGGAAGAATAGGACAGTTCAAGATGTTGCTAGAACTCTGATGCTGGAAGGAAATGTTCCTCATATGTACTGGAGAGAAGCTATGAGTACTATTGTTTACATCCTCAACCAGGTACAAGTCAAAGGTGATATTGGTAAGACCCCTTTTGAGCTATGGACTGGTCATAAGCCTACTATTAAATATTTCAAAATCTTTGGGATTAAATCTTATATTAGAAGAGATGAAGATTTGGGAAAGTTAGATGCTAGAAGTGATGAAGGAATATTTTTGGGTTACTCTACTAAAAGCAAGGCCTACCGGTGATACAATAAGATATTGAAGAAAATGGTTGAAAGTGAAAATGTCAAGGTTGATGAAGACATAGCTAAACCATCCAAAACCTGTTGATATGATTCTGATGATCAGAATGATAGTATAAACAAAGGAAAGCAAGTTCAGACTACAAATCAAGTGCAAATCATTTCAATGAATCAAGAATATCAAGATGAAGGAGAAAACAGTGAAAGAGAAGAAGAGGGATTAGAAGAGCTTGAAATTAAAGAACATCCTAAGACTCCTAGGTATGTAAGATTAAATCATTCAGAAGATCATATTATTGGTGATAAGAACAAAGGTGTCCAGACTAGGAGAAATATTGCAGAAGAATATTGTTTGATTTCAAAGACTAAGCCTACTAATGTGAATGAAGCATGTAAAGATGAAAATTGGGTTGAATAAATGAGAGAAGAGCTACAACAAATTGAGAAGAATGATACATGGATTCTTGTTCCTAAACCTAAGGATAAAAATGTCATTGGAACTAAATGGGCCTTTAGAAACAAATTGAATGAGTAAGGTCAAGTGGTTAGAAACAAAGCGAGATTGGTGTGTAAGGGATATTCATAGATGGAAGGAATTGATTTTAAAGAAACCTTTGCTCCTATTGTTAGAATTGAAGCCATGAGATTGTTTCTTGCTTATGCTGCTTACAAAGACTACAAGGTTTATCAAATGGATGTCAAGTCAGCATTTCCAAATGGAGAGCTAGAAGAAGAGGTGTATGTTGAGCAACTAGATGGATTTCAGTTGACTGATTAGGGAGATATGGTTTTTTGGTTGAAGAAAGCATTACATGGACTTAAGCAAGCCCCGAAAGCTTGGTATGCTAGATTGGATAAGTATTTGTTGAAACTTAGATTTAACAAAGGTACTGTTGATAGTAATTTGTATTTCAAGAATGATGATAAAGATTTGATTGTGGAAGTTTTTGTTGATGATATCATTTTTGGAGGAGATGATAGTTTGTGCATGAAGTTTTCTAATGAGATGCAGAGTGAGTTTGAGATGTCAACGATTGGAGAGATGAAATTCTTTTTGGGATTGCAAATTACTTAGTTAGACAAAGGGATCTTTATATCTCAGTCCAAGTATGTGAAAGAATTGTTGAAGAAAATCGGTATGGAAGATTCAAAGCCAGTTGGTACACCCATGGTGACTGGATGTAAGTTGACAACAGATGATGATTCTCTGAAGGAAAATCAAACTAGATACAAATCAATGATTGGTGGATTGTTGCATTTAACTCAAACTAGGCCTGATATCATGAATGTTCTATGTATTGTTGTAAGATTTCAAGCTGATCCTAAAGAATCTCATGTGACTGTTGTGAAGAGAATTTTCAGATACTTGAAGGGAACTGTTGATTTTGGCCAGTGGTATCCTAAAGATGATGATCTTACTTTGAGTGCCTTTACTGATGTTGATTGGGCTGGTGATGTGAATGACATAAAAAGTACTAGTGGTGGTGCATTTTTCTTGGGAAAGAAGCTGATCTAATGGTTAGGTAAAAAGAAGAATGCCATTTCTTTATCTACTGTAGAGGATGAATACATTGTTGTTGCTAACAATTGTACTCAAGTATTGTGGATGAAGTAGATGTTTAAGGATATTAGAGTTGTGTATGATGAGCCTATTGCTATATTCTATGATAATTCAAGTGCTATTAACATTTCTAAGAATCCCATGTTGCATTCAAAGACCAAGCATATATCTATCAAGTTTCACTTTTTGAGAGAGAAGGTGAGTGAAAAGGAAGTCAGATTGGAGTATGTGCCTACTAAGGAGCAAATTGCAGATATCTTTACTAATTCATTACCTAAGGATACTTTTGAGTATCTCAGAGGGAAGTTAGGGGTGATTACCCCTCCTAATCAAAATTAAGATTCATTGCATTACATTAGTATATGATTTTCATAGTCATATCTTGATCCAAATTGATGTAGTGGTGGCTGCTACTTAGGGGGAGTAGTCAGATGATTCATATGTTCAAATATGTGGTTCAGAGCTTAGAGATCTTTGTCATTGATGTCAAAGGGGGAGAAGAACCTTGTGAGGAGAAAAGTCATGTGGAAGAGTTGAGGAGAAAAGAGTCAGAACCTAAGGGGGAGTATGTGCTAGAGAAAGTTGTGCTGATGGTGTTTTTCACATCATGTGTTGCCATCAATGCCAAAGGGGGAGATTGTTGGATGTTTTTGTTGTGTTGCTGATATGTGGTTTTCATTGATTTCAACACTATTAGCATTAATGCATTTGAAGTTGTATATGTTGAGGATATTGAGAAAATTGTAATGAAATGAGTTGCAGGTTATCAGTGGTGAAGTGAAGTTCAGGTTGTCGGTGAGTTCAGTATGTTGATGATCAGAGGTTGTGGAATAAAAGGTTTCTTTTCAAGTATATCTAGTTTATCCACATTGAGTTTTAGAGATCCGTGTGAAGATTTGATCGAGTTACAAATATTTGTATTTTGACAGTGTTTTTGTTACTGTTACCAATTTTTCGCTACAGCTCGATTGGTGGAGCTGGATTAAATATTGTTATATCTTAAAGTGAAAATTATATTTATTTTTGCATATGATTAAGTGTTGTTTGCACCTTATTCATCATTTATCAAGTGACAGTTATGCAAGTGTTTGAGAAAATTGAGTTTTAGAAGTATTACTCATGTTTTTGCAAAATCAAATGGAGTACAAAACTGAATATACAAATAATAAAGCATAACAAAATGCTTTTATTTATTTCATGAAATGATTCACATTACAATATGTTCATTTGATTACAAGAATACAAATGAAAAGTACAACATTGCATTTCAATGCTTTTCTTTCAAAATGGAAATGAAAGAACAAAATTTAAATATCCACACAGGTCGTGGTTTTAGCTAATTCCATTCATTATGGAAAGTAAACTATACAACTAAAGGTAAGAGAAATGAAAGCAGATAGCAGAAGACATATCCATCATTGCCTGATTCTGCATCTTCGGTTGAGACGCTTGCTACTTGCTCTGTCCTGCTTCCGCTCCTGGGTGTGCCTGCAAGAGATTGAGAGGGGTGTCAATTAAGAGCTCCGGATATGAGTTATACTACAAGCTCTACCAACAGACATATAATTCACTCTTTGAAATGCGTGGAATTAGCTGAAAAGAGAAAGCATCATCATCATACATTGTTTTGTATGCTAACATTGTTTGTTTCCTTGTGCAGGTATAGGAAAAGTCATGTAGCTGATTATCTTTTGAAGACCAAGCATGTGGGAAAAAATGGGCTCCCACAAGGGTAGAGCTTGGCATGCTGCCCCTTATACATTACAGATGGGGTTGAGAGAAGGAGTACAATCATCATGTTCATCAAGAAAGGAAATATGCAACTAAAAGAATAAAACAAAGTTCATCCATCAGGTTATTAAGCCGACTGTTCACTCATAACAATCAAGTATGCTCCCTGAAAGCTATAGGTGAATAGTAGGTTTAAACAAGCTCAATCAATTCAACTAGAATACATCATTTTCATAATTGCAAATCACAGGTATTGTTGTGCAGTTTGCATTTTTCTGTCATGGGTTTTGTTATGCATCTTGTTTCATGATATTACAGTAGTATTCTATCTTTAAGCAATGATAGCAAACATGCATACATAATGCCTCAACAAAGACCATTGTTTCAGATCTCCATTTGGGAAGAGAGCAAGGCATCAGATAGTTTTTTATTAAATGGAGCATAAAAATGCATGAAGAGTGCCAGTTAGAAGAGCATAAACATGTAAGGACAGTCGAGGATGAAGAGAGCTTCATATTTTCAATCATTAGAATATGCCTTCAAAGAGTACTTGATAATAATTTGAGTAAGAAAAAGACATTCCTAGAATAGATAAAGCTTTAAAGGGTCTGAGTTGAAGTAGCTTAAATGAAATAGGGAGTTACAGTGAATGAAATTTGCAGAATGAGCAAGGTTCACAAAGCATGGAGAAGCTTTTATATCATGTCCTGAGAGTTCCAAAAATTACATACATCTAATGCTTTCATGAAGTGCAACAAGGAGTTAAGGAGTTGAGCTCATAAAGATGAAAATGCAAGATAAAAGAAGTAAACTGGAAATTAAGTGGAGTAAACAATATAAGGGATTCGTCATTGTTTGAAATGTATTGCAAATGGAATTGTGCATCTGTTTTCATCATTCAAGGTATGTCTTCAAAGTATCATTATATGAGGTTGGCCAAGTGACCATAGGTAGTTTTGAATGGAGTTACAACAAATAGAAATCTATAGAATGGACATGATTTATTAAACATGGGAAAATCGGTATGTTATGTCTTGCAAATTCCAAAATTTCCATGCATTCATGTTCTTCCATGAGTTTCTAGTCTTACTGTTTGCTTGATATACCCTTGAGCTAAGGTTTTTATTCTAGGGAGGTGCAGAAATTCATGAGGTACAGAGATTTTAAATATAGATTTACTATTACTTTCAGGCATACCCACATTGGGTTTTGAACAAAAGTGCAGTTTATTCTTGAAATGCAGAATGTCCATATGTGAATTTTATTCAAAATGCATTTTTTTTCTTCAAAAATACCATTTTTCAGTTTACCCATGTGAGGGTTTTACAAGAAAACCATAGAAGAAAATAGAATATCTGTATGGGGGTTTTATTTGAGAGCTCAGTTGAATCATATTGGTTTCCAACAGAAAATTACATAATGAGTATGATTTCTTCAAGACAATAAATACCCATATGATGGAAATAAACGAGTTAAGAATGCAAACGATAGCCATGGTGAGTCAAGCCCAAATTTTGAATATATGTCAAAATACAAATTCTTGTTTATTTTTTAGAATACCCACATTGAAGTTGTGTATCAAAGTGATTTTTTTTACCATTTCTAGCTTACCCACATGGGTTTTTCAATGGGAACAACAAGATAAATGTCTTTTATCACAATTTTCAGAGATACCCATGTGAGGGTTTTAAGAAAATGCAAAAGAAAGTAGAGAATCATCATGGGTCGAGCCCAGAAAGGTTCCCAAATGCCTAGATTGAGCATGAGTGGCCGCGGCCTATGCAATGATTTGCATTTTTAAAGAAAACAGTCATAATCTTCCTACATTTATAAGTTTTACTTGAATGAAATAACAAGGAAAAACAATGGCTTACCATTGTTTTCCTGTAGAAGATCAAAGAAGCCTCAGTCAAGCTCTCACAAAGCTTTCAAAAATCAAGAGTCGAGCTCATATGAAGGAACACAGAAATAATAGAATCAAAGCATAGGAAAATGGAGTAAAGTCAGATAAATACACATATATGGCCGCGACATAGGGGCCACAGTTTGTCTTGAAATGAAAGAAGAAGGCCCTGAAGTGTTTTGAGACCAACTTACCTCATTTAATCATGAAGATTCAACCATAGAAAGCTCAAATGGAGTCTTAGAAAACAAACCCTAATTATGGTGGCACTTCTTGCAGAGTTCACTCTCAAAGCCAAAAGATGAAATGAAATGATTTAGGGTTTTCCTTTTTTTTACCATGTTTCCCTTGCTCGAACTTGGGGCCTATTTTATTTCACATTAAATATCAAATGTTCCAAGTTGAATGCATCATGTGGCCGATTTTCAATGCCTAGGTCGAGCCTTGTGAATATGGTGGTGCCATTTGCCTAAGTCCTTAGACTTATTTGATTAAATTTTTGGCAATGTAAGGGGGCTATAGACTTTAGGGATTTGTGATTAATACTGACTTAGTAAAAAATGGAAAAATGATTTCACTTATGACTTAGGGTTTGTTTTATTTTTCAATTTGATTTTAAAGAAATCAATTGGGATATGGATAAGAGATATTCATTATTTTTATGATTTTTTGAGAAAAAATCAAGATTTGTATTGGAGAGATAAGTTTTTTTTTTTGCAAAAGATTCCCAAAATCTTTTATTGCAAAAAATAAATCCAGTTGTGAGGATTTTAAATCTGCAAGCTACGTAAAGCAGGAATAAACAAATTGTTTTATTCTTTTCTATTTTTAGCAAATTGATGTTGTTTTCTTCCTTAGTTGGATTTGAGATTCCTGCTGGAGAGATAAGGTGTTTTTTTTCTTTGAAAAGCAGATTTGGCCTATTTTGAGAGGTTTTTCAATATGTATTTGCAAAAAGTGTGTTTTTTCCGCTTTTGTGCAGACTTTTGAGGCAATTTTTTATGTCTTTCCTTGAGCTTTCTTCTTGAGCTTGGATTAGGGTTTTGGAGATATATCTTGTGAAAAACTTAATGTTTTTCTTAGTTCATATTTTAGTTTCTTGCTCTCATAGACATTTTTGAGCTTGTAAACTTCCTTTGTACTCAGTTTTAGATTTTGGGCATACTCCTACAGTTGAATAAAAACAACATTCCTACTTCTCGATTTTGTGTCTACTTGTTGTTTCAATTTGATGTTATATTGTGATTTTTGTTTATAGAGTCCTTGTTATGTCCTAAGACTATAATTCTTGATGCAAAAATTTCAAAGATACAGGTTGTATGTTGTATTTAAAATCAAGTCTTCATGCAAATTGTTTATGTGTTAATTGTCCATGAGAGGTTGTGAGATATTGTGTTTTTCTGAAATTTGCTTGTGAGGAAAAAACCAAAATCATCATTAAATCATTATCAAGTCCTGAAAATCATCTTAAATCAGAAGTTTTAATTTCAATTATCTTTCTCTATCCCTTTTCCTGAAAAATAATTTAGAATAGGATCATCATTCTGAGAACTAGCTCACTCTGGAGATTCATCCTCGCAAAGAGTTGCCCACAACTTGAAAACATTTCCATGTGTCAATAGATTGTTGAACTTTCAGTTTCAGCAGGGTGCAAATCTTATTGATAACAGTTACTTCAGTCTGTGTTCCTGAATGAAGATGATGCCATTTCAGTTAGTTCAGTTGTTGCAGATGCTTCTCTGGCGATTCATGATGTTTTTGGATGTTTCTAGATCGTGATCTATTTGTGTTGCATGTCTACATTGAGTGTTGTGCTCGTGATCTGATATTTTCTCTTGTGTGTTCATAGTTTTCATGTTCTTGGTCGACAAGGTGTTTATAGCGTGTTGTGGATCTTCAAGGATTAATTTTTGAAGGTGGTTCATATTCGAAGATGTTATTTTGGGTCTTCACTAAGTTGTGGCCAACCTTGGTTGATTCACATTAATAATTGTTATTGTTTTGGGCCGACAATTTGTTATTATTTTCTTATTTTCATTAAAGTTGACATGTAGCAGTTTAATTTCGTGTTGCAAATATATATAAGTGATTGTTTATTCAAATTGATGTATGCTAGTGGATGCCAAATGTGTGTGTGCATGAATAATTTTCTAAATCATTCAAAGGTAGAGGAGAGTGTGAGGAAGAGTGAAGAAGAGTGAAGAAAAGTGAAGAAGTGTTCATGTTCTTAACTAGAAATGTGATCAAGCATTACTAAATGCTATTTTATTAGCTCAAATCCCTACGGATGTAATCTAAATCTTTCTGTAAGACACTGTGTCTTCCTTTGGGTAGTAATCCTTGTTGTAATTGAGCAATGAGCTCTAGGTAGTGTGCCTGAATGCATGTACATTCACCACTCATATTTCTTTATATTTTTAACAGGGTATAATCTTGTGGACTAACCTCCACCATGGTTTTTCCCCTAACAGGGTTTCCATGTAAAAAAATCTTGGTGTTATGTGTGTTTCTAATGTGTTGATGATTTATGCTTTCATGGGTAATAATCAGCTCTAAGAATAAGCTTGATTAAGTTAATAAGTTTTAAATTTTTGGGACAATTGATTCACCCCCCCTCTCAGTTGTCTACCCTTGTGTTTCCAACAATTACATTGTCTCATTTATGTTGATGGTTTTCCATATATCTTAGGAGATGTAAGTTTGTTGACACAATAAGATGTCTTCATGTGATATTCATCACACCCCTTGTCTTGGATCTTGGTTTTGGGATCTAAAGGTGGATCCTTGGAGGTGGATGATTTGGATAAGGTGGAAGTGTCAATGTAGTGAGATGAGGAAGATGACAAGGCTTCCTAGTTGATGGAAACTTGTTGTTCAATGGTCCCTCTTAGGTTACTTCAATATTGAAATGGGTTAGGGTCACCAATTATTATAATTTTAGTGTCATTATATGGGAATTTGAGGCATTGGTAGTAGGTGGATGGTACGACCTTCATGGCATGGATCCATGGTTAGATAAGGAGGAGATTGTATAGAAGGTCTAGGTCCAAGACTTGGCATGTGGTGTCCATTGTTGTAGGCCCAACTCTGATCAGTATTGTTATAACCCCCTTGGAAGAGCATTCTTCATTGTCATAGGCTTTGATAACAATGCTCTTTGTCATGTCTACACATGCTTTAGAGAAGCCCAATGCCTTAACCAATTTTAGGGTGCAAATATTCAATCCCTCTCCATCATCTATCAAGACTCGTCTGACCTTATGCTTATGGATGAAGACTTCAAGGTGTAAGGGTTCATTATGACTGGACTTTTGGGTCAAATAATATTGGTCTAAGAAAGTGACATGGTGCATATTAGCCAAGTAGCCCACCATTTCCTGGAAGCGATTGAAATCAAGGTCAATGGGAATGATAGTGTCCTATAAAGCTTTATCAAGAATGGCCTTGTGCTTGAGAGAGATACACAACTCAAGGATAGAGATTTGTGCAGGTGTTTTTTCCAAATGGTCTAAAAGGTTATATTGTGACTTTTGTTGTTGCTTGGGGGGAGCACCTTGCATGGTCACTTTGCTTTGACGGGTATTTATGGCACATTCTAGCAGCTTCTTGATGGTGATGGTATTGATATAATCATTTATGTCTCAAATGTGATGGATGGTAGTGTAGTCATAGTTGGTATTGGTGTAGTTGGCAGAATTATTGGTCTTAGAACCTGAATTTGAGGTCTTTCATTTTCCATGGTCATATAATAAATCCATAAAGACTTTATGATCATTGTTAGAGGTTTGTTGTTGTCCATTTATTTCTATGGTACCATTTTCAATGAGGTCCCGAATGATGTTTTTCAATTGTCTGTATGACGAAGCGGAATGTCCTTTGAAGTGGTGATAATCACAAAATGAATTGTCATCCCACCATGAAGGCTTAAATTGTCGTGGATTGTATGGTTTTTCCTTAGGAAGTGTAATGACCTTAGACTGCAAGAGTTGTTTGAGCATTGATTCAATAGGTTCCCCTAAGGGAGTGTACTTGCGTCTTGTAGGAAATTGTCTTTGAGGTCTTTATCCTTGAGTATTCTAAAGGGAATTTAATGTTTGTTTTGGTGGTTTGTTTAGTGTTTTAGGTCCTTTGAGTGTAAGTGTAGGACTAATGTGGATTTCCTTCACATCAACAACTCCATCATTGGTGACATTTTTATTTTGAGCCCAATATTTGTTCTTGTCATTTGATGCGCCTTGGGAATTTTGGGTTTTTTTTATATGTATTAATTTCTCCTTTGGTGATAAGGGCCTTCTCAAGGATGGTTCCTTTTTCTACAAGGTCTATGAATGTTGTACAAAATGGGCTTGTAGTGAAAACCTTAAGTTTGTGATCAAATTTTCCACAAATATGAAAATCTTTTATTTTTCAAAAATGTCAATAGGACAATGGCTAGCTAAAGCTCCTCCATCTCTAGAAGAATGTCATAAAGGATTCAACCTCATCTTGTTTAGTGTGATATAAGGTGGCAATAGTGATGTCATTTTCAATGTTAAAGGCAAAGTGGGTGATAAAATTGTTAGCTAGTTCGTCCCATGTTTGAATGCCTGTAGGTAGGTGGGGGAACCATTTCAAGACTTGTCCTATGAGACTCCTTGGAAATAGTCTCATCAGATATGTCTGTTCAGAAGAAATGTTAATCAAGGTTGTGTGGAATTCTCTCACATGCTCAATGGGGTTTCCTTTTCCTCTATATTTGGGTAATTTTGGCATGACATAATGAGGAGGAAGGGGAGGCATATATAATGTCCTATCAAATGGGTATGGACATAACTCTTGGGTAGAGTGAGTCTTCTTGTTTGACAATGTCATGGTTTCCACTTGCTTTTGCAAGGATAGTATTTGATTTGCTAGGACATCATATTGTGTGAGTGAGGTGTCCAATACATTTGTAACTGCATTTTGATAAGGACATGTGTTCATGTTCTACAATCCAATGTGTGGGTTGGATGGTATGTTAGTGTTGACGTAAGGTGTATATGGTATATTATGGGTGTATGGCGGGATTTTATTTTGGATATGTGGAGTGTGAGTTGGAATGTGTGAGGTGAAAGTTTGGGTTGGGATTTGAATTTGAGGGATGTGAGTATTGGATTGTGTTTGAAAAGGATTGGAAGTGTTTTTTCCTTGTGTATATCGGTTGTTGAATTGGAAAGGTCCTTAAGTATTTGTGTGTTGAGGAATACTTGTGTTAGGACCTTGGGAAGTATCGGTGTTGGTGTTGGTTCCATGAATATGAATTTGAGTCCTCTTATTTTTTCCAAAAGGATTGGATGATGTAGTGTTCATGGCACTAGATGTTTCAAATGGATTTGACGATGTGGTGTTCATGGTACTAAATGGATTAGATGTATGACCAAAAGGTTGTTACAAGGCTTGTGTCACTGATTGTGTTCCAAATAAGGACGTATAGATGGTAGTGGAATATTGTGTAGACCCTCCTAAAGGAATGGAAACATTGATTTGAGGGATATTGGAACCAATAGAAGTAGATGTGTCATGTCATTTGCTTTATTTTTTTGGGGTAGGTTCCACTTGGAGTGTGTTCACATCAAATCCATGGGGTAATTTGACACCACTTTGCAAAATTCTAGCCAAGAATCTCTCAGGGTCTAGTGCCACTATTTCATCTACAAATCGTGCCACATCAAGATCTTGGGTGGCTTCCTCTATCTAATCCTTAGTTATGTCTCTTATTTTCTCAAAAGGATTATGAGGTATAGGTGGTTCATTTGAAGAGGAGCCAAATTTTATGTTGCTAGTGTGGTTGTAAAGGTCATCATTGTCATCACAGAAGAAATCCATTTATTTTCTCTTCCTTTGTGACCTTGTTTTGACCATAAAAGACTTGCAAAGGGGAAAGTGTATGTGACAAGGTGTCTAAGGTATGACAATGAAAATGAATGACTTAATCCTAAGTCATGCAATCTAAGCTATGTTTTTAGATTTTTCAAGGTATTAGGATGTCTAATGATGATACCAAGAGTCAAGGTGACAATATTCAAGATGTGGATAAGATGATGTCACAATTATCAAACCTACAGTATGTCTAATAGTATTCAACTATGTTTTAAGGTATAAAGATGCCTAATGATGATACCAAGATAAAGATTCAGGGTGACAACAATCAAGATGTGGATAAGATGATGTCACAATGATCACAATCTATGGTATGTCTAGGACTATAGTATGCTTGAGATGTAATATGAGGATGTGATGAAAATATGGGGTAATATGATTTAGTATGAAAACTAAATACCTTTGGTAGACCTAAGGTAAAGGTTGGTAATCAAACTAAGATAGATAAAGAAGCAAATCTGATGATCTATGACCTTAAGAATGGAAAAGACTAAAATGACAAGTTGACAAGGTGGTCTTCGAACTAGACTTATGAGTTGAGGTGCCAACCTAAATGATAAAGGACTAAAATGATTGCTTTGAAGGATAAGGTAAAGATAATATATATTTGAAACTATAGTCTAGTATAAGTCTAAAAAACTCCCTAATCTAAGATCTGAACAAGGTTTATGCAAGCTAAAATTTTCCCCAAGGTTTGACCTATGATAGTATTGACTGATGCAAAGGTGAGGTAGTTTGTGGAATGAAAATGGTAGAACTACAAGTCTATGATCAAATGACAAGGTTGTACTCATAAATTCATCAAAAATGTGGATGATTAAGATTCATCTAAAATTTTGATCAGCTAGCAAATGCGATGTTTATGGTATCAGTTCTGGTATTCTAAGGCTCAAATATGATTTTCTAATTTTAGCATTTGTAGTGTTTTGAGGCTCAGTTGTGGTTCAAAGTTACATTTGTAGTAAACAGATTATTTTGGTCCAATTTGACTGATTTTGACATGGTATTTATAAATTTTGAATAGCAAACATGATAAACAGATTGAAAATAATTATCTTAGCAAGTTTGAATGTCCAAAAGTGCATTCACAATTTGTATCTTCTTGAGGTTAGTCACCTTGATTTCCACAGGTATAGCACAAAATGAATACAAATCACACACATAAAATAGTTGCTTATCCTATGGGAAATGGCCAATGGCGCAACCGTCAAGCTGACCACTTTGAATCTTCTTCGATGCAAGGGAGGGGCATCGTTTCAGGTTATGTATCACCTCTTGTCTACAAGAGTGGATGGTAGGGGCCTCCTACAATGGAAGGATGCCACAGATCACCCTCTCCTTGGAAGTTACAAGTCCAAATCATGTAACTATGCTTAGCCAAGGATTTCCATCTCACTCAAGGAAGCTGAATGGTAACTTTCGAGGTGTGGTGCTACGTCCCCTAGAATATTGATGCCAATAATCTCAAGTATAAAAGGAGGGATTCTATCTAGTTTGGTTCTTAGTCATAGTTTGGGGACATGCCACCGTGCGAGTGTCCAACAAGCCACTTAATTCTCCAACCTACTAGGGGTTCTTATACTCAAAGGTACCTCCTCGTTCTGAATGTCACTATACAGCTAGGGCCTACATAGCATGAGGACTTAACGTTTCATCTTATCCTTTTATATACCAGCCTAAGGGAAAAACTAATTGGAGTCACCTTTGAGTTCTCCATATGGATGCGTCTCTTAGGCAAACCCCTCTAAGGGTAAAATAAAAGTAAGACAAACACAATGCCTTTTAATCTCCAAGATCACACTAGGTGCGAGGAGATACCATAATGTGTTTTCCTTACACTAGCATGGTGTTCATTTCCCTTAATACATTCATATGTGTGGGTGATAGTGAAAATGTCCAAATATTTTTTTGATTCTCAAGATCACCAATTGGTGCGAGAGAAGAACATACACACCTTAAGAAAAAATACAAAACCACAAGATAATAAGACACTGGTTTATTTTAAGTACCCAAATTCAAATGTGAGAGAAAACACTTGATGCAAAGTTGTGGGTTAATTTTAAAGCCCATGAATGAGATAATGTGTGTTGTGGAAAATTTTAACCTTATGAGTGAATGATGCACATTGTTAATTTTAACCTTATGAGTGAATGATGCAAGTTGTCAATTTTTAACATTATGAGTGAATGATGCAGGTTTAATTTTAACCAAAATGAGTGTAGGAGAACTAAATGAAATTGCAAAGTGAGACAAGATAAATTGTAGCAAAATAAAATGAAAATTCATCCTCTCCACCTATGCCACATGTTGAAAATCAGATATCAGTACTAGAAAAACCTAAACTACCAAATACAAAAGATTAGAATTGAAAATTCCTAATGAAATGCAAGATTTTGGAAAAAAAGCAATTGTGTCACTATAAATAACAGTTGTGGCTTACTATCCATAAGTGAATGCATCATTCCCGATAGTGACTGTGTTGCCAAAGATGTCAAATGTGTTGGATAAATGCAGTGAAGTTGCTAGTAGTTGTGTCATAGCCCTAATCATTTGTGGTGAACGAACCTGTAGCTACAAAAAACACTAAGAACACAACTGTGTTTGACAAAACTGGAGACTAATGTGATGAAATAATGACGTTAGATGATAAAAGCCTAAACCAAAAACCAAAATACAACAAAAACTATGAAAGTAGATGCAAACAAGGTAATTTTTTTGAATCTTGAATAATTGCATCTTTCCAAATTGTAGTTGTAGTGCTCTAGCTTTTAGTATTTGTGTCGTTCTAGGCTTCACATGTGTCATTTCGTACTTGTAACCTGCAAAACTCAAAATTTCTTGCAAAAATTGACCAAATCTATCATTTCACGTCAAGTTCACCAATGTAATTAGGGTAAAATCCAAGTTAAGGTATTCAATCAATTAAAATCAAACCCTAAGACCCTAATCAAGCAATAGAGAACAAATAAGCATAAAAACATAAAACAAAGCAACCATGTTACCCAATGTCTTCATGCCATCAATGGTTCACCTCCATTTCCCTTCTCCATTTTGTTGTAAATGATCAATGCCCTCAAATATGAGTATGCAAATGTAGCCTATGTCTATGATTGCAAAATATCAAAGTTAATTGTCTCAACAACATGTACTTACGCATAAATTGGATGAAAGAAAATGACAATGAAAGACGCCTTTTATAGAAAGACAAATGACAATGAATGACAGAGATTGAATGAATTAATTTCAATCAAGGGTTGAAATTAAATGAGACAAGAAGGGATAAGAATAACACTGACAAAAAAGAGGAAACTAAATAAAAAATATATTTAGTTAGAGAGGGAGGGTAAATAATTGAATAATAAATAATTAAATAATGGAAACATTAGTTACTTTTAGAAGAAAAAGGCAAGTTATTTTTTTTATTAAATAGCAATTTTAATTCAAAAAGTGGGAGAAAAGCAAGTCATTAATTAATTTCTTGCAGAAAGGCTAAAATGAATAATTAAATAATTGACATAATTATTTAATTATAGTAGAAAACTTGGTAAAAAATTAAATAAATATAATTTATTTAATTATAGAAGACAAGGACATTAATGACGTAATTAAATAAATAACTATTGACTTAATTAATCAAAAGATGAGATAGAAAGATAAAATGAACTAATTAAATGATTCAAGTTATTTAATTAATAGAAGACTATGGAATTAGACAACAATTAAATAATTAAAATTATTTAATTATCAAGGATGAAAAGAGATTTAATAAAGTCATAGGCCTAGAACAATTTTTAGTGTCTACAAGGTGCATGTCATAAAATTGATTGGTTGTATAAGAGAATGAAAAATTAAGTGTAGTGAGGTTTACTTATGGCATAAAGTGGTACACTATGTTAGGTGATGACATGTTATGTGGTAAAGATCTATTTGGATATAATAATGAATTCTTATATCAATATTTGTGACTATTTACAAGATCAACAAAGCTCATGCTAGTGAAAAGGTATGGCCCATCCAATTAGTTAGATTCATTAGATGGAAGGAATTAAATGAGAGAATAAAATAACATGAAATATAAATTTAAGATAAACATATATATGTGTCATGCAAAGTAAAATAATGTCATGAACGTATCATGCAACAATTACATAAAAAATGTTGAATAATAGGAATGGTGCAAACACATGCATTAAAGAAAAATGAGAAGGTCTAAATTTTCCTCTAATACACATAGATGAAAATGGTGATGAAACTTGGATAACATATCCTAAATTTTAGCTAAAAAATTCTTACTCTCTCAAATAATACAATCATATCCCATACTAGGAAAGTGTATATTAACAATAGGATCTGACAAATGCATCAATACATAGACCATAAGAATAGTAAATCCATAACCCCCATTCATGGGGTTCTCTAGGTTCATCGAGTCAATAATTTTAGAGCTAATTCTTAGTGGGTTCCACCTAGAAATGAATGACATGAATTTAATATAGACGAATCTTCACACAAGAACATTGTGAGGTCTAGTGTTTTTTGTGTGATCAAATATCATGGTGGCAATATTTTAGCATTAGTGACAAGAAAACTCCCTAAATGGACGAAAAATGAAGCAGAGTTCTAGGTTGCATTGTTGGGATTCAACTTTGTAGAAAATTCAATGTATGAAATATCTATATTGAAGGGGATTCCATTGTAAGTATTAATACCATTCATTGCAAGGGGACATCAAATTGGAAACTTAATAAATATATTCCCCCAATTTGGGAGATGCTAATGCAAATTGAAGACTTCATCGTTGTGCATGTGTTTAGGGAAACCAACAATGTGGAAAATAAAATGGAAAATTGGGCTTAATAATTCATTTTTGGACGTGTTCAACAATTGGTTCAATTTTGGACTCTAATTTTGTAGATTGTGAGACATGCATAAATTTAATGTTATTAATTATGATTTGATATGAATATTGTGTCAAAGCATTTGAAAGCTGGGATTGGTCTATTAAAAGTACCTCAAGCATAATTTCTAATCATGGTTACACATTTATAAAATTTCCATGAAATTGATAATTTCCTCATCCAATCATAGAAAAATAGAATGAATGATATAATTTTGTTATAGGTGAAGCAAAGGAAAATGGTATTTTTGGGTGTGATCATAGATTTAAGGCTAAAAAATATTTTTAAAACCAATTCCACTATGGTCCTCCATACCATTAATATAGTTATATGAGAATCCTATTTATTTTCCTTGAACCAATATTATGTAAATACTAATGTTTCCTCCATTTTATTGGTGATGTTTTTTGATGTAGGGGAAAATAAGGAGAGTTTGATGTTGATGATGGAGACTCTAGTTAGGTCACATTAGAAATATCGCATAAATAATTTCATGGATATACCCAATATAGTCTAAATTTCACCCTACTCATGAGACTTAGTTGTGGATTAACCCTATCCCTAATGGTCATTAGATTTCATTTATAATAAGGATGGTTGGAATGGATGATAATGCTTGGCGATAGAAGAAAAATTGGGTCATCAACTTAAAGCTATTTTTAGCACATGACCCCTATGGTTGAAGTGCATTGGTCCTTTGTTGGAGAATTCCAAGACCAAAGATTTTGAATTGATAATTTTCCACAAGTGAAAATATGAGCATAATATTATGTCTATCATATAATATGAAGAGTATGTAAATACAATGATGATCCTTGCTTATATAGGAAAGGTAGATGAGATAGGAAGATAAGACTAGACAATTAACTAACCCTACAAAGATGGGACACTTGTGAGCTCACTTGAGAAGATTGTGCGCAAGTGTCAATAGGTGTCTCAAGTGATGAGGACACATGTCTCAATGTTATGAAGTGAGATAAAAGAAAAATAAAAAATAAGTAAACTTAAGATATGAGTGTGAAAAGGTCAATCCTAGAAAGGTGATTAGCTAACTAGGTAAATATTGACTCTATTTACACTAACACCCCCTCTTAAGTGAAACTTAAGGAGTAATGTATGCACTAATGATGAGTCCTAGATACTAGTCCATCTTAGGTACTCATGTATAAATTTCTCATAAAGTGGAGTAAAGGAGAAAAACCCAGTGGGAAATAAAAACCTCTCTCCAAAAGATAAATTGTGATGCAATAAAATAAAATGTACAAATGAAGAAGATAGAAGAACAACTCATGATGAACCCTAAGGACTAATTATATCACATAAGTCCAAGATATTGTTTCCCCATGGGAGAGATAGAAATACTATGGGGTCCCCATAAGATCATTGAACTTGCAATGTTGAGTGATTCTTGAAGAAGAATACAAAATATGATCCCTAAATGTCGAACAACATTTCTTCCTTGTGGAAGATGATGAATTGTAGATAAGTGCATGAAATATTCCCATTTGAGAAGAATACAAGTCTCTAAATGATGCATAAGATCTAAATACAATGGTGAAATTTTTAAAAGTTTCTCAAATGCTCCATGTGAAGGCTAATGTAGAACATAAACCAAAGATGTAGATGGGTTGACAACAATTTTGATGTGCCTATCATCAAAGGTTCCTACCAACTCTATAAAACGAGATTCACTAAAAAATTCTTATATTTCATGTAAGTAATCATTCCAACCAATTGAATGGGAAACACAACCAAAAAGAGTGTAGGAACACTCAAAATTGAAGAGAAATATAAAGGAGATGTGATATTAGTGTAAAGTGAAGGAGCCAATGAGCAGGATAGAACTCCAAGGTTCAAATAGACAAACCTATATTAGTGTTATCTATACTCAAACCATCATCAAAGTCAAAAATACCAAATGAAGAAAAAATATATAATTAGGAAGCATGATCAAAATGACCCATGGCAAGGATGTCTCTACTCTGAAAATAATTGATGATCACATAATGTGGTATGAACTTAACTATTTTTTCATATGCCACTATGTGTAATTTGATAAATGGAAAGGAGATTATTGGATAAGGAAGGTACATAAATTACATCATTGAAGTTTCTTTACCCAATTTCAATAGATCCTTTTCCAAGAGCTAACAACTAGGTGTTATTTACCATCAATATTGGTGGGAATGAAAAAGGATCAAATATAGTTTAAACAATTCCTTGGATGCATCCATGTAGTGTGATGCCCCAAAATCAAGAATCCACTTGTGTTATGTATCATTTACAAAAGCAATGAGTGTCATACCCTTATTCTTATCCTTTCTTAAATATGTGGATGATGTGTATGGAGAAAAGGAAGAACCATTTGTCCTAGATGTAGGTAATTGAATTTGATTTTGTTGAAGAATATTCCTCAAGTCATCAATTTCATTTTTATAACAATGTTGTTCTTCATGCTCTAGTTTCTTACAATAATTACATTTGGACTTCTCCTTAGAAGTTTTCCCTTTTGATGAGGGAGAGTATCATTGGTCTCCATGTTTCTAGTAAGTAGTGTTATTACATATTTTAGAATGTAAAACTCCTAAGCAAGTGTGGGACAAGCTTAAAGATCTCTTTGGGATAGTTTATGAGGTCAAAATACTATAATTAGATTTTAAATTAACAACATTGTCTCTTGATTCATTTTTTTCTATTGAAGATTTCTTGATATAGTTTAAGTCTTTGATTTCTCGACTTAAGGGTTGCACAATAAAACAAACAAAAAAATTGTGTTAATAACCTATTCAAATTCATCATAGATTTTTTTAATAGTTTTTTTATAAACAAATTTAAGCAACTTCACATAATAATTTGAATAGGTTATTAACATAATTTCAAAATGTGTAGGAATAAAATTTGTAGCAAATTGAATGTATTTTGTAAGTTACTAGGCCTTTTCTGGAAAAAGGTAATCTAATTTGGTGAAAATTTAAAATTTCAATGCAATAGTACATTAAAATTTGGAAAAAAATAAAAAGTAGATATTTATTTTTTATAAGGAAAATTAGGTTTTGAAGGGGCCCCAAAACCCTTTACAAGGACAAAAAGCTACCAAAAAAACTAAGCAAATAAAACCAACAGCCCAAAAGGACAAAAATATGACAAAAGATAAAACATCAGGAACTTGTCAGCAAAATAAAAACATCAACAACCCAGCTGATCCAACAAAAAGGAGCACATCAGCTACAACATTTTATCTAAAACGTTCACCGAGTCCATATTCTCCTTGATGACCTCCTCCTGTATATCCACAACCTCTTTGATTTCATCCACAGAGACAACCGCTCTCTTTTTAGTTTTGCTCCTAGTCCTAAGGTACGACCCAACATTCACATCTTTCTCCATCACTGGAGCAGATTCCTCAACTTTATCCTCCTGATTCAGGCAATTGATTTCCTCAATCACATTCTCTAACTCACCCAAGTCCAGAGGTTTACCTATCCAATTAAGAGATTTTTTGTTTAGAACCATGAGACCCCTAGCTGTGGTCTTAAGAGAATTATTGTTGATGTTAACCACCATTCTTAAGTCCTCCATCATCTTACCATTTCTCTCCTCCAGAATGGCAACACAGTCCTCTATACTTTTATTGACATGGATTTCCAGAGAGCAAATCCTCTCCTCATGAGAGGCCCCCATACGATCAACATCATTAACCAACTTGTCCACAATAACATTCATAGTTTTAACTTTTCCTTTAATGACCCACTCCTTCTGATTACCATGAATCATGGTCACACAAATATCTTGCCAATTTTCATAAATTGCCAATTTTCAACCTGAATATTCAGCTCCTTAACCTCAGAAAATAACCACTCTACTAGTGACAACAAATTCCTCATCCCATCCTCGACCATTTTGCAAAACATGTTCATATTCACATCATCCCAGTTAATAGGAGGCTGGTCATTCGGCTCAAGGATACTAGGAGATTCATTCCTATCTACATTATGCTCCTTCTCCTCTTCAACAGGGGAGTCCTTGACCTCCACAACATCCACCTTGATACGCTCCTTATCAAGCAAGTTAGCTAAATTAGCTAACACTTCCAACCGCTCCAATTTAACCGCCCTATCATCTGAAGAAAACCCCTGAGAGTGCATAACCGCCTCCATCCCCTGTTCCATCCCCTACATCTCCATAGGCCCAGGCCCTTTCTGCCAATCACCAAAGCAAGCTTAACTAGCACCACCAGGATCCTTTGAGCTCAAACCCACATCCACAGAATCCTTTAAATCAGTCGTAGAGGAAATTTCCACCTTCCCAGGAAAAGGATCCTCAACAGAGGTATTCTCAACACCAACATTCTCCACACCACCTTCACCAAGACCTAGCAAGGTTTTATCACAAGAACCAGGCACCACCTCCATTTTCTTTCTAATAGAAAGCTTTTCTTTCTTGGCACCTTTAGATTTACCTTTGGAAATCTTCCTCACAGACTTTGCCATGGAATCCTGCAACTCGACATCCATTTCATAGCCTTTGCTCCACTCTTCTGAGATCTCATTCCCTTCCTCAGAGCCACCTTCATCCACTGACATTTCATCAAATTCTAACTCTTCTTCCTCTGAACTCCCAACCCATTCAATAACAAAGTCACCTGTATCATACCCAAAAAATTTAATGGCCTTCTTACTAGGGGTTTTAGGAGACACCACAATTAACTTAAGCTGAATGAGAGAAAACAAGAGATTCATAAGACCCTCATGTAAAATCACCTTCCTAGGGTTTTTCTTGTGATCTTCAATACTCTTTTCCATGGAAATTAACAAATAGAAGGGAAAAGAGATCTGCACCTTGTGCCTAAAATGATTCAGGAGCATGAAATGGTAGCTATAAATAATAGAGAATCTACCTTCAAGCATAAAATAGTGCATTAAGGCCAGCACCAGGTCCCTCCATAATGGCTTCAATGACTTGCAAGTGTAGCCACCACTCCCAATTTCCTGCAACATCTTCCTCTCGTCATACTTGAAGCAATTCGCAAAAGCATTTTTAGCAACCCCTCTATCTTAGAAAAATTTCCTCCTAAAGACCACCAGACCAGTAGCGTCCGCAATGAATTCCTCATCAATTTTAAACTCAACACCCTTATAACACAGCGACCTCCCATTCCAAACTTTCACAAAGAAGTTTGTAGCATCAATGCCTAGACCTTGCATTCTCTGCATAAAGTGTGTAACTCCACCTAGCTGCAAATGCTCCCAGACAATATAATTCTTATGAAATTCCTCACAAGAACTTGGTTCAAGTCTACATCAGTCTCCACCCATGGCAAAAAGAAAAGATGCAAACCCCAACAACACCAGAGAGTCAAGAAAATGCAAATGAAACCAAACTCTCCACCAATCTACACAAATTGCAGCCACAATATGTGTGGGAAATTCATTCAAGATACTACCCTACTTACATTGTCAGTCCTCCATCTTATGGAAACCAAGGAAATAATAATGAAACATACAGGCCAAAGGTGTTCCTTGTGCACAATCCGACTATGAAAAATAATGAGGAAACTTTCCCAAAAAACCTCAATCTTAAAAACAAGATATTTGTTCATCATTAGATAAACATTTAAGAGGAAAAGGAAGAGATTCAAATGAACCCCAATCAACTCTCTCCACCATGCCCACATTGGCTACACCATTAGCCAACCTACTAGCTTCTCGAAAAAAATGAGAGACTTTAAATTCCTCAAAAGAATTTAAAATAATTAAAGAATCATTTATAAAATTAGCAATAGACCAAGATGGAGGGTGTTTTTTCAAAAGGAAATTTATAACATTAAGAGAATCCCCCTCCAACCAAAGTTTAGAAACTCCCTAATTTTTAGCCAAAACAAGGCCATGATAGGCAGCAGCAACCTCTGCATAAAAAAGTAGGTGTTTGTTCAGCCACCCTAATGATGAGAATTTTTATTTTATTTTTTGAATCTTTCAATATAAGTAGAGGACACATGCCCAGATGTGACACATATTTTTTGTAGCTTTTTTGCAAGTAAATAATTATTTATGAATTTTCTAGTAGGAATTTTTAAAAATATTAAAAACCATTTGTTCGACCACCCTAACTTGGTCAAAAATTTATGAAATTCAATTTTTTTAAACTATAGTGTGTGACACATCTTTCAAATTCAAAAAATATATAATTGTTTAAAATTTATAGATGTTTTTCAATAAACCTAGCAATCGGGACTTTACACATAGTCCATGTAGAAAATTAATAATAATTATCTATTAAATTCAAAATAAAGCATATATTATATTGGTAGAATGTTGATAATTTGTTGAATAAACCCTTTTTGTTTCATCAAATTTGGATGAAAAAAGTTGTCAGTATGAAGGTAAAGATCGAAAAACCATTGCAACCCTTGTAAACACGATGGGGATGTTAATTTTGTAGGTTGGACACCCAAGCTGAATCCCAAAGCAATACCAAGGCAAAATGGACATCTGTTATTATCAGATATATTTTTCTATTAGATATCCATTTTTTTAAGTTAAGAACAAGATATATGTTTCTTAAAGTTAAGAAGCGAATATCTATTTCTTTTAATTAGAAATATTAATATATAAATATCACTATAGATTTAAATTTAACATGTTATAATATTAATTTTAATATATATTTGTACAGACTTGGTATTTTCTTCCTGGGGAACTTTATTGGCTATCTTTGTCATTTTCAACAAATTTTGTGTTGATATGATCATGTAATCACTTTTAAATATAATATAATAGATTGGTTGTATAAATTAATATATACTAGGAAATATTAATATTAATATAATATACATTATATTTAATATAAATATTTAATGTTATATTATATAAATATAATATTATATATAATAATATAATATATTATAAAAATTATTATTTGATGGAAGGGATATCCACTTCTTTTAATTAGAAATATTAATCTATATAAAAATCACTATAGATTAAAATATAGCATGTTATAATATTAATGAAGAACTTACAATAGTCCTCTAGTGTTTTTTGTGTTGTTTTTTGTTGTCTGTTGATTTTTTGCTAATGGTCGATTGCTTATTTGTCATATTTTATCTTAATGACAATTGTTGTTTCTTTTGGGCTACTTGTTTATTCTTGATATATATATTTATAGCAGTTGTTCTCATGTAAAGGGTTTTGAGTCCCTTCAAAACCTTATTTTCCTATAATCAAAAACATGTTATAATATTAATATTAATATTAATATTTATATATTTAAAATGTTAATATATATATATAATATAATATATGACAAATTAAAGTATACTAAGAAATATTAATATTAATATAATATTTGTTACATTTAATATAAATATTATATGTTATATTATATAAATATAATATAATGCATTTAATAATATAATGTTTTTTAAAAGTTATTTGATGGATTATTGCAAGGGAGTTTTAAATATCATATTTATTATAATAAAACTACAAAGAGTTGAGAGCAATGTATACATATATATATTTTTCCCTCTCTGTCACCTTCCCTCTATACTTTTGTCTATCTCCACTCACCCTCTCCATCTCTACCTATATTTCTCTCAATCTATCTCACCCTACCTCTCCCTCCCTCCCACTTCCCCCCTCTCTACCTCTCTCATACACTTCCCCCTCTACTTCTCTCTATATCCCCTCTCCCTCCTTTCCTCCAGCTATAAGTCACTCTCAACTTATCCTTCCCTCTATCCATCACTCCCTTGTTGGAAGTTTGGAGATGTTGGAAGCTTGAGTTTTTTGTGAATTTTTTGGGTGTTGTCATTTACGTCAACCCCTTGTATGAAGAAAGTGTTGGAATTCCTAGAATTGTTGATATTGATGTCAACACAATGTTGTTGGTGTTTTCATTGATGTCCTACTTCAATATAGTTGTTGAGGTTGTTGACCTAACTTGTGTTGGGGGAGATATTGGAAAGTGTTGCACTATGTTGTGGTGTTTTCATCAATGTTGTAATTGATGTATGTGATAATAAGTGTTTTTGATGTTGTTGGTTTGCTTGGTTTCCACATGCTTTTGAGAAAATTTGAATAAAAGAGAGTTTAGTGTGACATAGTGGTTTTTACTGCTTTTCTTCGAATTTCATCATGATTGAAGATATGCTCATGTGGTTTCAACATGATGATTAGAGGTTCTCAGAGGTGTCATACCCAGAGTTTCAGGTTCTAGATTGTTCTACTATGAAATATGTGTGTGACAATATGTTTGTCTGGTGAAACAAGGTGTCTAGGAGAAATGATATTACTCCTCATTTCTCTATAGTGAAGGTTCTGGTGTTGCGGATCTAGGAACAGTCTTATAATGTTTGTGTCTAAATTCCCTTGAAGTTTCAAGTGCTAAGTTGTTCTAAAAGGTTGTTTTGTGTGTTGGATGTTTGTGCCATTATGTCTAATTACACAGATTGAATGTGTTCTTAAGTTTTAGGTGGTTGTAGTAGTAGTGGTAAATATTTTAATGATTTGGAATATTCTGAGATGTGAAATGTTGTTGTTGTTGGATAGGATGACTAAGAGGGGGGTGAATCAGTTGCCACAAAATTAAAACCTTTAAATTATTCACTAGAACTAATCCTTAATACTGTTTAACTGATTAAACATTAAGTGAAAGTGCAGAAACTAAAAACCATCACACAAACACAACAACGCCATATTTATGTGGAAAAACCAATAAGGGAAAAACCACAGTGAGGATTAAATCACACTATAGAGAATAACAAAACCAATTACAAAGGCTCACTTCCTGAGAAACAAGGCTCACTGCTAAAACAAGGACTCACTATCCAAATCAGGACTCACTATCCAAAAGGGCTTACAACCTAGAGGGCTCACTGCCACAAAGATACAAAAAAGATAGAAGAGATATGTTACATAGATAAGAAAATCTCAATGCAATAGAGAAATCCACCACAATTTTCTCAACCACTTGCAAACATTCATGAATAATAGAGTACACCTTCAGCTCACTGCATATGAAAACTCAACATTTAGGCTTCACACTGATATTCCAAACTCACATCACACACACTCACTGATTCACATCAGTCTCACATCTATCTGTTCTATTTATTTTCACTTATATCTCTTTGTACTCACTTTCACCATTAACTCATCCTATATTTATACCATCTTCAACTTTGAAACATATCCAAAGTCAACCATCCAACATTAAATTCAAATTAGGTTGGTTCCAAAACATCCTAGGGTGGAATTAGAATGAGGGCAACCCAAACACACACTTGGTGAGGACCCAAATAGATCCAACATGCTACATCAATTATAAAGATAGTGTTCAACACAAGGTCGACCAAACCAGTGTAAAACATAGAAAAATTAAGCACAAACCTTCCAAATACTGAAATTATCTTCAATACAATCATAACAGCTCAACTCTAGAACTGCAAGTCATAAGACTTTACTAAAGAGAAATCCAGACCAACAACTTTTCTCTCAAACCTCAACCAGAACACAAAAAACATAGTTCACAACTGGTGAACATAACTCACACTGTATAATTAATCAAGAGGTAAAAATATAGAAATAGTAGCTTCCAACAACCATGACCAACATATCTAAACCACACAAACATAGGAAAAAAAATTGGAGAAAAACCCAGAGCAACCAATGAACACCTGCAACCTTTCTTAAATATAATTTTCTCAATATTCTCAACATATATAACCAATAACTTGCAACCATGAAATCAATGAAAACAACAACCAATTGAGAACCAGTTGACCAGTTGAAATCAATGACAACACCTTCATTATTTTTCATTCTTGCAATAATCTTCCTCTTTTTCATTGATGGCAACACATGATGTGAAAAACCATCAAAGAAAACATACTAGCTCTGAATACACTTCTCAAGATTTTTCTTTCTATTTCTCCCCCTTAGTAGATAATCTTTTTCACATTCTTCCTCTCTTCCTTTGACATCAATGACAAATGAAAAGGATATTTAGCATTTATTTCCCCTTTGACATAGAAAAAAAAATACTCATATAATGACAACACATGACACTACCTACTCCCCCTGAGAGATAGCCACCAAACATCAGTCCAAAAGAAGGATAGATCTATGGATCCACTGGACTGATACATATCCATATGCATCTAGTTCAAGAAAGGAGGGGTAATGACCCATAACTTCTCCTAGAGATACTCAAAATTATCTTTAGGAAGAGCCTTCATAAATATATCACCAATATGATCCTTCGTAGAGATGTACTCAAGCTTTACTTCATTATCCATGACCTTCTCTCTCAAGAAAAGATACCTGAAAAATATATGCTTCATCCTTGAGTGCATCAGTGGATTCTTTGAATTGTTGATTGCACTTGTATTATCATAGAAGATGGAAATAGGATCATCATACACCATTGTGATATATTTCAATGTCTATTCTATCCATAGAACTTGTGTACAACAAGATGCAACTCCAATATACTCAAATTCATCAATAGATAAGGAAATTAAATCTTTCTTTTTACTCAACCATGCCACCAATTTACAACCAAGAAAGAATGCACCACCACTTGTAATCTTTCTATCATCTACACATCCAACCCAATCTACACCTATATAAGCACTAAAATGTAAAGTCAATATCTCTAGGATACCATAACCCATAATTTGGAGTGTCATTCAAACATCTGAATATTTTTTTAACAACATGTGTTTTTTCTTAGGATCATCTTGAAATCAAGCCACAAGACAAACAACAAACAAAATATCTAGTCTAGTAGCAATCAAATACAACATTCCACCAATCATAGATCTATACTTGCTCTGATCATCCTTAGGTGAATCATCATCTTTTCCCAATTTCCAACCAATCACCATAGGAGTGCATACCGGTTTGGAACCAACCATCCCAAACATCTTCAACATCTCTTTTACATACTTAGACAATGAAATAAAAATTCATTTCTCTATTTGATTAATTTGCAACCCAAGAAAAAAATTCATCTCTCCAAACATAGACATTTCAAACTCTTTTTCCATCTCTTCTGTACAAAACTTACGCATAGTTTCATTTCATCCAAAAATAATGTCATCAACGTATACAACTACATTAAATATTTTTTCATTTCTAATTTTAAAGTATAGATTACTATATACAGTACCTTTGTTGAAACCCTATGAATCAAATACCTATCTAACCTTACATACCAAGCTCTGGATTTCTTCAACTGCAAGACACCATATCCGATTGATCTAACAACTAAAATCCTTTCAATTGTTCCATGTAGACCTCTTCTTCTAGCTCACCATTCAAAACTACAGACATGACATCCATCTGATAAACCTTGAAATATTTATGAGCAACAAATGCTAAGAACATCCTTCTAGCTTCCATTCTTGCCACCGAAGAAAAATTCTCCTAAAAATCTATGCCTTCTACTTGTGAGTAGCCTTTACACACAAGCCTTTCTTTGTTTCTAACCACTTCTCCATTCTCATCCAACTTATTTCTAAATACCCACTTTGATCCAATAATTTTTTACCTGCCCGCCTTGAGACCAATTCCAAGTTTGTTTCTTCTCAAACGGCATGTTATTTCATAGCTTCCATCCAATGTTCATCTTTACATGCTTCACTTACAATCTTCGGTTCAATCTCAGAAAATAAACACAGATTTACTTCACCAATAGCAACTCTGCTTCTTGTCAATACTCATTTTGTCTTCTCTCCAATGATCTAACTTTCTAAATTATTATTCTGCACATATCTAGGTGTCTGACACTACTTCTCTTTCTATTTTTCTTCATTCTACTTTGTTCATCCCTTTCCTGTTCTTCCACAATTTCTTCAATTCTTACACAATCAAGTTCATCTAATACATATCCATCAATATCAATTGAATTCTTCATTGTTTCATCAACCTTGAAATGTGCACTTTCTACAATCTTTCTCAATATTTTATTGAAACATCTATAGGCTTTGCTTTTAGTAGAATATACAAGAAAAATGCCTTCATCACTTCGTGCATGAAAATTTCTTAAAGTTTCTTCATCTCTTTTGATATAACATTTGCTTCCAAATACCTTGAAATGCTTAACAGTAGGAATTCTTCCAAACCATAGCTCACAGGGGGTCTTTTACTATTTGCTCTTGCTTGAACTCAATTGAACACATAAACTGCAATATGAATAGCTTCTCTTCAGTAGACTTCTCATAAACCAACCTCAGTAATCATTGATCTAGCAACCTATTGAACTATTTTGTTCTTTCTTTCAACAACTCCATTCTACTGAGGAGTTCTTGGGGCAGATAACTATCTTTTTATTCCACGCACTTCATAAAACATATTAAACTAATGGGAGGTGAATTATCCAACTCTGTCAGACCTTAAACATTTTATCCTCAAATTCACTTCATTTTCAACCATAGCTTTGAATCTCTTCAATCTATATAATGCATCCAATTTCTCTCTAAGAAATGTAACCCATGTATATCTAGAATAATCATCAATCAAAACAATAAAGTACCTTTCACCTTGTAGACTTATCACTCTTGTAGGACCACAAATATTTGTATGAATTAAATACATTAGTCTAGTTGTAGATTGTTCCTTTGAGTTGTAATTCCTTCTAGCTTGCTTTCCAAACTAACAATTCCTAAAAATAGCACTGACAGGCTTTGTAATCCTTGGTAAATCTCTCACAGCTTGAACTACACTAATCCTCACCAAATTATCAAAATTAATGTGGCACATTCTCCAATTCCATAACCAACTATCATTAATATAATTCATAAAGTGTCATCCATCAACACCTTTAAGTCGATAGATATTTCCTTCAAATTTCTTTCCTACAGAAATCACTATTCTTGATCCTTTCTGGATCTCACATCTTTCATACTCAAACAAAAGATTATATATTTTACTACACATCTATCCAACACTCAAAAGATTATGCCTTAAACCCTTAACATAGTAGACATCATTAGTATTATGCTTTCCATCAAAACTTACTGAACCTATCCCACAAATTTTAGCACTAGTATCATCTCCAAACATAACCAAGCCTCCATATTTTTCAAGTTTAACAAACTTACTCTTATCACCTGTCATGTGATGTGAACAACCACTGTCAACAACCCAATAGTTATTTTCCTATTTAGTATGTATGGAAAAGATTACAGTGCCTTCATTTTTCTCCTTCTCCGGAGGGCATTCCTTCACTTGTTTTTCAAAATTAGCAGAAATAGGTTCATCTTTTTGTATAGGCGTAAAATTGCACCCCTTGGCCAGCTTCAAGCCATGCCATCCCCTGAGCCCCATACTCCCTTGACCTGAGAGCCAGCCGCACCGACGCGCCTTCAGATGCTCTTAATGACTCCCCTTTTCGCGAACCACTTTCGTTTCGCTTCCACGACCTGGGTTTTTCCCCAATATTTCTGTTTCAGGATAAACGGATATTCAAAGGTCAACAATTTTGCGTAATTAATGTCCATATCCTTTCAACTCACTGACTATCTCGCATGCTTCTTTTCCACCTTTAGCAGTTTTCATCATAGAATCTGACCAGGAGATAACGAAAAACAATAACCTATGAAGTTTTTTCTCCTGGAAAGCCAATTAACTTTATTTACGATCTCACCTTCTTCCAACTCGGTCTTCCATCCCACTTTATTTCGATAACCTTATTTCCATAACACCCTCTAACACTGACTATCTGTTTCTCCCCTCTTTATCTCCTTCGCTCTTTAACTTCTATCCTTCATTTCATAAGCATCTTGATCATATCCCTCTCTCTTAGATTCTCTGCTGCTCCTCCCTCCTCCCGAGTGGCGGATCACCCTCTAGGAGAGCTCCTCCTGAGCTTAAGTTTATTTTATCAGCTCCTTACTTCTGTAGGTGTGTGTTCAATTCTGCATGGGTTTTTGTTTTCTCACCACATGCTTTTATCCATTTTGGTTCATATCTCTCCCTATCTTCTTGGTTGTCTGTGGAGGTGGGAACACCAAAATGGGGGTTTGACTAAGGAAAACCCCTATACAGCCTCAAAATTCTTTCCATTTATCATGTATGCAGGTATTGAAGACATTCAGGTGTTGGAGGTTTCATCACTTGCGTGGTTGTGAGCATCTTCTTTACTTATCTTTATCATTTTTCCTTTATCTCATTTCTATCACTTTCTATTACTTTATCACATTTTGTAATTTCTCAATAATTGGAGTAGAAGTATTCATTTAAGTATTTTTTGTGACATTCTCACCCTCTAGTCCATACGAGACACCATCACGCCTCTGAGACATCAATGCACTTCGCTACCCTTCATATTCTACATTGTTGTCCTTTGGCCGAGAGCCCATCAATCTATCTAGAAAATCTCTGTGACCTGCTCTTTCAAATCTTGAAACTCTCACCACTATTCCTTGAGGTAGTTTAGGGAAGTTCGCCCCATGAGGCTCTTTGATTGAAGAGAAATTGTGAGTAGTGAATCCCCCTCTTCTACATTTTGGTGAACCTGACATGAAGAGGGTACTTTTTTTTAAAAAAAACTAGGAATTTATTTATCCCTACTTAGCGAGGTCATAAATTTTGACTTGGTGCTCAAAATTTAGAACCATTTGCACCATTGGAAAGGTCTCCTAGAGAACTAGTTCAATCCTTAAAATACAAGTGCCTTCAGTAGTCAAATTTTAGGGACTAATGCAAGTTCCAACCTCAAATTCCACTCCAAAGACCTTCGAAAATGCGAATTACTAGAACATAAAGAATACCGAAAAAATTGTAATGAATTTAATATCTTATTTTATTAGTTCAATATCTAATTTTGTTCAAAATATTAATGATGTTCCATTTCATGCATGTGATGGTGACTTAGCTTTTCCCATGTCACTTGATATCTTTGCTCCTTCTCACTAAATTCCTCTAGCTTTGGAGGATATTTTGTTTCAGGAAGATGAAATCATTGATACATTGATTAATGTTACTCCACCTTCCCTTCATTCCAATGCAGCCTCTTCTAGAGATGATGCATTTATGAATGATGAATCTACCCTCCATTCCAATGCACTCTCTTCTATGGATGTTGCATTTGTGAATGATGATTCCTATCTTTTTTCCAATGCACTCTCTTCTAGAGATGATGCATTCATGAATGATGAATCTCTTATACCTTCTGATGCACTCTCTTCTAGAGACATTGCATTTGTGAATGATGAGTCCTATCTTTGTTCCAATGCACTCTATTCTAGAGATGATGCATTCGTGAATGATGAATCTCTTATACCTTCTGATGCACTCTCTTCTAGAGACGTTGCATTTTTGAATGATGAAATTATTATCTATTTCAATTCACTCTCCTCTAGAGATGATGCATTAGTGAACGATAAATCTACTTCCACATTTGATCCTATTTGGATTGATGTTGAGAATATGTATTCAAATAATTGTTGTACTAGCTGTTATGATTCTATAAATGTAGTATATGTCTCTGCTGCCCCTCAAAGGCCTAAGAGATCGATCATTTACGTGACTCCAACTAGTCCTCCTAAAAGGGTTTGTTCTATTAATGGTGTTTCATCTAATGTTGATTCTCCTAATCCATCTAAGGCTCCCTCTTATAGAGTGGTATCCCATACTTATGAGAATAGAATGAATAAACAACCAAGTCTTCCTTTGGCTCCTAAACCCACAACTAAAGCACCCAGTGATTACGATCTTGTCGAGCAACTTTGTGTTACTCCAGATAAAATCTCACTGTGGGACTTGCTTTAGTCTACTCTAGTTTATCAAAGCATGCTTCAGGAAGCCTTGCAAAAGATCCTCTTGCCTTCTTCTGCTAGGCCGATGGATACTAATGCGTTGATGGCCTATATTCGTGCAGATTTTTTGAATATTACATTCTATCCACATGAAATCCAACCTCTGAAAGTACTAAAGAAAGTGAATCCTCTAATTATTATAGTCAACATTAATAAAATTGGCATTAGACGTACTCTCATTGATGTTGGTTCAGCGCTCAATGTGTTTATTATTGATCTATTTCCTAAGATTAATATTGACTCATCTTCTCTTAATGCTTCTTCTATTGTTATTCATGGGTTTGATAATGTTGGTCAACAAGCTCTAGGCACAATAGTATTACCTTTGTAGCTTGGACTCGTTATTGTACCTACCCTTGTTTATGTTATGTCAAAAAAGTTACCTTATAACCTTCTTCTTGGTAGACCATGGATTCATGCTATGGGTGCAATCCCATCTACCTTGCATATATCTATTAAGTTCATTGTTAACAATAAAGTAATCACAGTCAAGGCTGACCCTAAAGCTATGCACTTATACGAGATGGTAATTGTTGGTCAGGCTTCGGTTGTTCCTACTCTTATTCCTTCAATATCTTCAAATGTGTCGATGTTTACTCAAGCAGTACCTACTACAAAGGATACTCTTAAAATAAATTTCCTTGAAGAAGATTCTTTTGAAGTAAGAAATCCTAAGTCTACTTCTACCTCTTCTCAAGAGAATGCATGTCTTGGTGATGATAGGGGTTCTCTAGAATTTATAGATTCCTTCATTTAGGAATATAAAGCCGACCTGATCCACTTAAAATTTTCGATGACATCATTTGAACACATTATCAAAGATGGTAATTCTTTTGTCTCATGGGATACTGGTGAATGAAAATTGTAATGTTCTTAGTGTTGATCCTCTTTCTGAGGAAGATGATCACACTTATGTTAAGGGGGTTAATGTTGGTATTCTTATCAAGAAGGTTGATGGTGATCCCGTAGAAGAGTATGATCCCCCTTGCTGGAATAATACTCTCCATGGGGATCCTCCATTGTCTTCGATCTTTGTATCTTCTTCTTGTGAGAAATAAAAAATTTCTCCACAAGAGAAAGGGTTGGTTCTTGCTCCTCATTTTTTATCTGAGCAAGAGCACATCTTGTTGTGACTTTTAAAATCCCACTTGATCACTCTTCCTTCTCCTACATGCAAGAAATCTCATGAACATGATAAATATTCTTTCTGCTCATACCATCAAGTGCTTGGCCATTCCACTAGTGAATGCAAGGCCTTGAAAGACAAAATAAAACTTCATGATTCAAGTGTCATCAAACTCTCATTTGATTGATGTACCTACCTCTTCTTTGCACTATAAGTGATATCAAGGTTTACCTCTATCTTGTATGTTTGCATGGTTCTCCCCCCCTATATGTTGGGGGTAGTGATAACTCATTTTAAAGATGCATGTCCCTTCAAGGACCCCCTCTCTTTTCTCTATGTATTTCAATTGGAGCATCCCTTGAGTGGACCCCTCTTCCTTTTGAAGGGTTCCCAAGAGACCCCCTATGAAATATTCTATCTTGAATGAATTCTTCACATCTAGCTTGGAGGCATCTTGACTAGACCTATCTTTTCTGTGACTATCCTGCAACATAGCTTGTAGCAGCCACATGATTCTCTAATTTGTCTTGCTCTACAAGACCGAGAACCTATAGAGATCCTTTACATCCTTATTTGGTGATACGAGTTATCCTCCTTGAGCGGGGATTGCTTTTATCACCTCTTTGGTGATATTGGTTTTCCTCTTCGAACATGGATTTCTTTTATCACCTATATTTGGTGATACAAGTTCTCCTCCTTGAGAGGGGATTGTAGTTATCACCTCTTTGGTGATACAAGTTTTCCTCCTCAAGCGGGGATTTCTTTTATCACCTATATTTGGTGATACAGGTTCTCCTCCTTGAATGGGGGTTTCTTTTATCACCTCTTTGGTGATATGGTTTTTCCTCGTCAAGTAGGGATTTCTTTTATCACTTATATTTGGTGATACGGGTTCTCCTCCTTGAGAACGGATTGATTTTATCACCTCTTTGGTGATACAAGTTTTCCTCATCAAGTGAGGATTGCTTTTATCACCTATATTTTGTGATACAGGTTTTCCTCCTTGAGTGGAGATTGGTTTTATCACTCTCGCATTCATTTCATTTTTATCTCTCTTCTCAACTTGCATATACCAGATCAAAAATCTACATCTTCATCCTGAGTATATGCCCTTCCTCTCTTCACCTTAGAATTATTCTATATGTAATTTCTTAATTTGGGGATGACACATAATACTGATACAACCTTTACATCGAGGTCTCTTTACTTTGCTAACTCAAATCCTTTAGCTTTTTATGTTCTAACATTGCTATCTAGTGCAGGTTTTTCTTGTCTAATGTATTGGTTTTGTAGATCTTCAGAATGGGGGCATGGTTTCGTGGTTCGAAGAGTTGTCTACTTCCTCTACAGTATCCTTTTGGAATATGATGTTATTTATGTTTTGTAGATTTCCTTGAGCATGCATATTAATGTAGAATCATACGCCTGCTAAAGTGGGGGAAAAATGTATAGGCATAAAATTGCACACCTTGTAGTTTCACATACATTCTTGTGTTTGCTTTAGTGTCCACTCCCTTAGCATCTTGAGTATGCTCATTTCATCCCCTGCATCAACCTTTTCTCTTCTCAGGATGCTCCAGTGCCCCTTTTTAGCAGCTACCTTCGTGCATTAACTTTACATCAAACTTTGGAATTTTCCTACATGTGTTGTTTTGTAGTGTGTCGTTTCTGGACACTAGCACATCATGTGGACATTTGTGCACTGCGCTAGCATCCTGTGATGTTTCAACGCTCAAAAGACCATTTTCGTGCATGTTTTCCACTTGTCAACAAGTTTTTTCAGTGGTAACGACTGAGGACACCCAGAAACGGATCAAGAAGTTTATTTTCTCTCTTTTTAAGTTATCCTTTCAACTCATTTGGCTCTCTAAGATCTTCTAACTTCTCCTAACTTCTTCTAGCTCCATTCTTCCAACTTCTAGGTTCATTCTTCCATCCCACTTTTTCTTGCACAACTCCATTGCTTGCCATAACAACATTTTCTCAAGCTCTTACAACACCCTCTACAACACTTTTGGCTCTTGTAGCTATATTTTTCTCCCTCTTTGTATCTCCTTCGGCTCTTGTAGGTTCATCTCCTTCATTTCGTGCTTCTGAGCATCTTGGGATTGCATATCCCCTCTCTCTTGCATTCTTACTTTGTGATACAGGTTCTTCTCCTTGAGTGAGGATTGTTTTTATCACCTCTTTTGTGATACGGGCTTTCCTCCTTGAGCGGGGTTTTCTTTTATCACTCTTACTTGGTGGTGCGGGTTTTACTCCTAAGTGAGTTTTTCTTTCACCACATGCTTTTCTCAATTTTGGTTCATATCTCTCCCTATCTTCCTGGTTGTCTGTGGAGGTATGAACACCAAAATAGGGGTTTGACTGAGGCAAACTCCTATACAGCCCCAATATTCTCTCCAGATATCATGTATGCAGGTATTGAAGACATTCACATGCTGGAGGTTTCGTCACTTGCGTGGTTGTAAGCATCTTCTTTCCTTGTCTTTATCATTTTTACTTTACTTTATCTCATTTCTATCACTTTCTATTACTTTATTGCATTATGTAATTTCTCAATAATTGGAGTAAAAGTAGCCATTTAAGTATTTTTTGTGACATTCTCGCTCTCTGGTCTGTATGAGATGCCAATCCGCCTCTGAGAGATCAACATGTTGCATTGCCATCTGTATTTTGTGTTGTCATCCTTTGCCTGAGAGCCCGTCAGTTTGTCCAGAAAATCTTTGTGACCTGCTCTTTTGAATCTTGAAACTCTCATTGATGTTTCTTGAGGTAGTTTAGGGAAGTTCACCTCGTGAGTCTCTATGAATGAAGAGAACTCGTGAGTAGCGAATCCCCCTCTTCTACACTTTTATAGCCAAGAACAAGCATTCATTATCATCAGGATCTTCATAATCAAAATCCTCATCAGATATGTTAGCATTCTCATTCACATAATATGCTTTATTGATCTTCTTTCCTTTCCTTTATTTCTCATATATTTGTTTATTCCTCTTAGCTCTTTCTAAACACTTTGCAGCATAATGAGCTATTTCTCCACAACTAAAACATTTAAAGGGTAACTTACCTTCATACTTTCCAGAGCATTTCTTCATCCTTCTCACAAAGTTAGCTTCTATTTCATCAAGATTTTCTTCATTTGTATCTTTAGCTTTTGTAGCCTTAAAAGTAGTCTCTAATTTGCATCCATTCCTTAGATTTAACTTTCTCATCTCATAAGATGTCAGACATCCCAACAATGGATATTTAGTGTAGGTCTTATAATCTATACTTTGTTCAATAACACACACCTTTTTGCTATAAGAATCAGGGAGAGTTCTAAGAATCTTCCTTGCAATCATGGTTTCATCTACAATAGCACCAAGTTCTCACATTCCAGCTACTATCTCATTTAATCTTTGTACATAAGCTTTAACATTCTCATCTTCAAACATATGTAGAAGCTCAAACTGTGTTTCCAAATTCTGCAATTTTTCCTTTTTCACCCTTTCATCACTTTCATGTGCACTTTCCAAAGCATCCCAGACTTCCTTAGCAGTCTTTAGATTCTAAACATTAATTAACTTGAAATGTACAAGACTATTCTTCAAAATTTACTTTGCCTTATTGTTCACTTCATGTGCCTTGATCTCATCAATTGTACTCAGACCATTATCAGGAGGAGCGTAAGGATTGTTGTAAGCTTTCTCCACATCATATCCACAATACTCCAAATATTCTTCCATCAATATTTTCCAAATAGCATAATTAGTTCCATCAAACCTCAGATGATCATAAGTAACTTTTCCATCCATCCCAAACCTTCCTTAAGCAGTTAAGCTCTACTCCAAGGAACCAACCTCTAATACCAATTGTTGGATAGGACAATTGATAGGGGGTGGTGAATCAATTGTTACAAAATTAAAACCTTTAAATATTTCATTGGAACTAATCCTTAATACTGCTTAACTAATTAAACATTAAGTGCAAGTGCAGAATTAAAAACCATCACACAAGCATAACAACACTAGATTTACATGAAAAACCTAATAAGGGAAAACCACAATGAGGATTAACTCACACTATAGAGAATAAAAAAAGCAATTACAAAGGCTCACTTCTTGAGAAACAAGGCTCACTAACAAAACAAGGACTCACTGTCCAATAGGGTTATAAGAGAGGGGGACCGCCACGTGCAAGGCCCCAGGTCACAGAGGGCCAAGATGTGAAAGGCTACCCTAACTTACCTCAGTTTAACAAGGTGCTAGGATATGCGAGATGGGAATGATGTAGACTATAAGGTCCTTCAATCACTCTATAGACCTAAAATACAAAACGGGGCTAGGCGAGCCAATTTTTAGGTTCAACACTACACCTCAGTAAGCTCTCTGCCCAAGGACAAGAGAGCGGTCCTTGGACAACAATGTAGCATGCTGACATATCTAAAGTGCATTGGCGTCTGTATGGCCAGAGAACTACATAGACAAGGTCAAACCTAAGAAAAAAAGCTAACGACCCAGCTAACTATTGCTAAAGGGCCAAAATAGCATGATTAAGTAAATAAAATACTCTCTAATGTGATAAAGCAAAAATGCAAGAGTTAAGGTGGCAAGGAGGATCTCGCAAAGAAACTCATTTTCTAGCTAGCTCCTTGAGAACACATTCACCTACACACAAAGAGGAGGAAAATGTTGGGTGGTTGTATAGGGGCCTGCCTCAGTTAGACCCCCATTTAGGTGTTTCCACCTCCATGGAAAACCAAGAAAGCAAGTATGATAAAGAAAGTACTATAATAGAGAACACCAAAACACTACAAAACAGTAAGTGTGCTTACTCAACCAAGTGATAGAGGAGAGGAAAGGGAAGTTTACCACCTCCACCAAGAGCACTAAAAGATGGTTGGGGGAGAAAATGAGAGTACCCAAGCCTTTGCTACAATGGTGTTGTCCCCAACTTGCTTTATCGAAGTAATGGAGTGAAGTTGTTGTTGCAATGGAGTGCTTGAAATTCTTGGAGTGAGTGCAAGAGTGTTAAAGTGAGCTTGTTAATGAAGTGAAGAAGTTCAATTGAATGCTTAGAGGATGAAATACTTATTGAAGGAGAGAGTGAAGAAAATGACCATATTCAGGTTGGTTGGTCAAAGAGGGTGTTACAACTTGACTCCCAATGAGAAGTGTAATGCCTCTATAGGTTCAGCTGGAGGAATCTTCCAGAGATGTAAGCACACCACACGGATGTCTTCCTGCCATGTGGGTGTCCCTGAAAGAAATTCCTCCATCGACACTCAAAACAAGTGCCAAGTGGGATGCAAGCACCAAGCTTATGTGTAATTAAGCCTCTGAACTTGGTTTTCTAAAGTGGAGAAGGGAAAAAGTGGAATTTGCATGAGGAGTGCAAATTCACTCTTATACATTTTTTCCCCACTTTAGCAAGCACGAGTACTGATGAGTGCTTAGTAAAGTAGATCAAGGAAGAAGTAAGGTTAGGAATGTATACTTGAACCATCGAAGAAGCAAACCATGATCTAGTGAACCTAAAGGTTTATGGAAAGTGAAGGACTTCATACCTTTTCAGAACTATGAAGTTGAAGAAAGAAAGCATCTTATAGGCCTGCAAACCTGCAAGGAGGCAACCCCCAAAATATCTCACATGAAGGAAGCCCTGTGAAGAAAGCACCTTATAGGCCTGGAAACTTCCAAGGAAGGTGTCCCCGAAGAACTCTAGCATGGAGGAAACCTAAAGGAAGTGCCCTAGAGGCTCTCAGGCCTGTAGGGAGGTATCCCCCAAGATCTCTCACATAGAGGAAACCTAGGAAAGTGGACTCCACAAAGTCAGGAAGTGGTCACGTAGGCAAGTGAGCAGGCAGTCACGTAGACTATCGATAATTTGGAAAACTTTCAAAGGGATCCCTTGGGAACCCTTCAAAAGAAGAGGGGTCCACTCAAGGGATGTGTTGTTTGAAAAGCGAGGTCTAGTCAGGCTGCCCCCAAGCTAGACACAAAGAAATTCATTTGGGATAAGGAATTTCAAAGGGGATCCCTTGAGGACCCTTCAAAAGAAAAGGGGCCCACTCAAGGGATGCACAGTTCGAAAGCAGATGTTCTCTTTCTTAGCTTGATCCATCATAAATGGATCCTTTTAAAATATGTTCACTTCATCAAGTATTTTAAAATGAAGAATATACCCCCACACGAGGGGAAGTTCAAAGTTGTTCCCGCTTTAGAGGAAGGTTTCCAAGTCCTTTCTTCACGAACCCATGATGAAGGAAACATGTTTCGTTAGGGTTACAAGTTGAGAATGCAATTCTGAAGAAAGATTTGTGAAGATCTTCAAGAAAAGATTCGTTAGCAACAAATGTGTTTTTTGAAAATTGAAATGTTGAAGAAAAGCATTGTCATACATGAGAGGGACAACTCAAGCAAAGAAGATAAAGAGAAAGCAAAAGAGAAAAACACAAACAAAGGACACAGGGGGATCTGGTTTAGTGGCGTCAAATTTTTCCAAGCTCATATAAATAATAGGTAACCATGGTGCAAGGAAAAATATCATCAATCCCCAACCAAATCAGGAAGTATGCACAAAAAACAAAGTAAAAATTAAAAAATGGGTCAACATGGAAGGGAAGCCTAAATGCCCCCAACACTTTGCATTGTCCCCAATTTTTTGAAAATCAAGCACAAACATTGAAGAATGATGATACAAATAGAATAAGGTTTACGACACAAAAAACCACACCTATATCCAAGCACCAACAAGGGTGACAAGGCCCATCCAAGAACACGTCACAAAACACACACACACACAAAATATCAAGAAGAGGTCTCCTCCTAACACTGATTGACCAAGAGGTCATCTGCTTCCCACTCTAGGTCATCGTACAAGGAAGGAGGATGATCCTGTAGTGGTGGGATGTTAAGAGGAGGAGAATCCAACCCTCCCAAAACAAGGTCCAAGGAAGAAGGTCCTACAAGGTCTTCTTCACTGAGCTCTTATGGAGCTAAGGTCAGTGGCTTTGCAAAGATCATTGACAAGGTCAAAACTTCATCCATAGAGTTAAACATGCACCCTATAGGAGCGTTGTGTCTAACTTCAGTGGATGAGGCAAGTTACACTTGAGATTCACCACTAGGCTCACCGAATGACTCAAGAGTGATGAAAAACTCAAGGGAAGCTGGGACTGGTTCCATCACCAAGACAAAACAATTCAACATTGGGCCACCTTGTAGAGAAGGTAGGCTCCTATTACATCCTTCATTGCTAGAAGGACCACACTTCACCTTTTGCTTTGTTGGAGGAGATGAACTCCCCATAGATGAGGCTAGAGGTGCGGAGGAAGAGGAGGAAAGAACAACAGTGTATAAAACTGAGGTATTAATCATATCCATGGGTTTCGGGAAAGGCTGGATATCTGGAACAGACATCAACAAAGGTGGCTCCACCGAAGGAGTGATGAACACCTATACCCCTTTGGCACATTCATAATCACAACAGAAGCTAAGACCGATGCAAAACTAGGTTGAAGAGAGGTGGAAGGAAGGGGAGGGGAAGACACTATAGGAGGCCCTGAAGCAGGGGCGATCATTTCTCCCTCCTTCCTTTACAAGGCAGCTTGCTCAGCCAAGAGATCCTTTTGCCGACACTTGTGCTTGTGCACAAGGAAATTTCTATGACTATTTGAGTTGGAGGCCAGAGGCTGTGAAGGAACAGAAGCCTCCTACTCAACCATGGGGACATCCACTACAACTATTTTCAGCGGAGGAATGGATTCTTGAACAAGAGCAGGAGGAACAGGTTGAGAATCAGTAGGGGGAGTCAGCTCAAGAGCCTTGGAAGCAAGCCTCATACTATTCATTGCTTTGGAAGTAGGAGTGGTAGGAGGCTGCAGATCGAATTCTCTTCAGGAACCTTTCTTTCTACCATATAAGTAGTACCATGGTTCGGGGTGTTCATTAGGGAGATCCGTGATCCTGAGCTTGGGCCTATGCCAAGGAGGAATCATTGGACTCAGTGGATTGTCATTGAGCTAACTCATTCGATACTCTTCCCAAAAAATGGGAGAGGATGAGGCAATATGGGAGAAGGAAACCTTCTCTTTACCTTTATGGGAGGGAGAGGGAATCGGCATGGACTTCTCCCTTCCTTTCTGGGAAGAGGGAGTAGTCAGTACAGGCTTCTCCTTCTCCTCTCAGGAAGAGGAGGCAATTGATTGTTTTACCATGGGAAGGGCCAGTTTCAGCTGTCCTTGGCCCCTAGTTTTATACTTCACATAATTCTTGTAAAGTAGGTAAGTTCTCAGAGGAATTAGACCAACTAGTGAGGGCCAAAAGTGATCCACCGGATATCCACCACAGGAAACCAAGGGTTGATATCCAGTTTCATGCACTACATGCACAACACCTTCATGGGAGAATTTTAAACACTTGTAAATAATGGAGGTGATTCCATTCATGGAAGCTAGCCAAGGTATGCCTAGCTTCAGCTTGAACAAATCTGGCTCTGGGATAACATCAAAAATTGTGTCAACAACCTTGGGTCCAACCAAGACAGAAAAATCTATCAAGCCGTAAGGTTTGAGACACATATCATTGTGTGTATGGATGGTAGATTTTTTTACTTCATATTCTCCCCTTTTTAACGAATTTAACACTAATGTTTCCTCTATGATAACATTCACACAGCTCATGGGGTCTACCAAGACTCTTGTCACAATATTACCATTGACACGAGTAGGAATATAGAGAGGCGAGGGTTTATTGTTTAAGGGGAAATCTTGTGATGTGAATGTAATGTCTGGTGAACCGGGTGCAAGTAGAGCAGTAGAAGTCATTGTGAAAATGTTAACATAGGCCTTGGGTTGAGTAACAAAATCAGTGGAATCGATAATCATGTTAGCAGAGTTTGACGAAAATGAGTCTGTATATATCTGTAGTTCACTATTAGCTTTCACCACTGATTTGCTAGCATTTTGTTTACTCCCATTGAGATGAATGGTACCATCCTTGATGTGGTCTTGTATCTCATGATGTAGCCACATACAACGTTTGGTATCATGTCCATTAACTCGATGGTACTGACAATAAGTGTTCCCCTCATACCAATTAGGGTTAGGCTCCTTAACAAGCTTAGGATTCAACAAGGTTACAATCTTATCCTTCAACAGCTTCTGCAAAATAGAAGAATAATATTTTGATAACTTTATGAATTTTTGGTTATACCTAAGGCTGTTGTTGTCAGCAACAATAACTACATTCATAATGGCCTTACCTTTCCCAGAGATTAATATGATGGACTTTCCCTCATAATGGGAGCATGAGGAGGATCCCCCAAACTGAACAACCGTTTGTTGGTACTCTCGTAAGGTTGCACACAAGTGTGTGAAAGAAGGGTATTTCATAAGGGTGAACTTCTATTGCCAAGGCCTTTGTAAGTTCCCTATGAATACCTTTTTCATGTTAGAATTGGGTAGCCGATACAAAATTTGTGAAAGAAGTGCTTGGTATAAGCGTGCTATGAAATCAATGTTTTTTTCATTATCTCCTTGTTTACATCGAACGAGATCCGAAAAGGTCATCTTCAGCTCGATGTTTTGCTTGAAATTGTATAAGGAATTGATTTACAAGTTGGTCAAATGAGAAGAAAGATTTTTCAAGCAAGGAATAGTACAACTCGAGTGTTGTATCCTTGAGAGATTTGGGAAATAGTTTGGCCATCAATGTGTCATGATGGAAGAATCCCATGCATAGGGTGTTAAAGGTGGACACGAGTGTTTGTGGATCTCCTTTACCACCATACTTTTCAAATTTAGGGACCTCCATTTCTTGGTGGAAGGGAGTGTTTAAGATTGTAACTAACAATGGGTTGTGTTAGAAGAAGGGTTGGAAGATAGGCTAGGTAGAGGCTTGGGAAAGACTCACTAACTAGCTCTGTATCTTACCCATATTTTGAAGAAGAGTTTTCAAAATGGGGTCATTAGAAAATAGAGGGCTAGAGGAACCTCCTCCACAACCACCGCCAAAGCCGCCTCTAGAACCACCACCGATGTGACCTCTTCCAGAACCACTACTAGAGCCACCGCCACTGGTAGGGCCACCATTGGAGCCACCACCATGAGCTCCACTGAAATTGCCTCCACCAGCACCACCTCTGCTACCAAATCCACCACTACTACCAAAGCCCCCACCACTCATCTTGCCAAAACCTCTACCACTAGAGGTGACAGGGAGGATGAAGCTAAAGCCCAAGGGGACCCTGTTTACTCTGATAGTTTTGGGTTGTTCGGAGACAGAAGGTATATTGATAGAGGGGACTGTGTCAACCATGTAAACAGACGTGGGAGGAATCGATAATCCTAGCTATCACTCACACTCTTTGAAAGTGGCTCCTTGTACAAATCTAGGATTGTTCGAAGGAGAACATGCTTCGATGAGACTGAGGAGGCAAGTTAGAAGCTCTATGTATGTTTGATCTTTATCCATCATATGTTTTAACTCACTGACAACCCAAGCGGCTCTAGACATCTTCAAATTTCTTTCCAAGTGGTTTTCTATGTCGCCTAGTCCTTTAGCAAGGGTAGAGACATATTCTACAGGGATTTGAATGACCTCATACTCATCTACCGATGATGTTGTAGGCGATGTAAGGGGAGTAGGAACGTGACCGGTTTCATCAACGAATCCCATCTCATTCCTCAAAAACTACTACTAAGTAGCTATACCAATGGTGGGACTAGAGAAAAGGCCTATAGTGAAACCAATAGAGACCTTCATCCTTTCCATCTGGAGGTGTCGTATACTTCTCCTAACGATATACCCAGAAGTTGTGGACTAGGTTATGATGCTCATAAATATTCACAACACTCAAGAACACAACAATCCTGAAGTACACGAGAGAGGTCTCAACACCAATGGATGAACAAACATTGGTTCATGTCGGGTTCACCAAAAATGTAAGAGAGGGGGACCACCACGTGCAAGGCCATAGGTCATGGAGGGCCAAGATGCGGAAGGCTGCCCTAACTTACCCTAGCTTAATGGGGTGTTATGATATGCAAGACAAGAATGATGAGGAATATAAGGTCCTTCAATCACTCTACAGACCTGAAATACAAAACTAGGCTAGGTGAGTCAGTTTTTAGGTTCAACACTACACCTCAGGAAACTCTTTTCCTAAGGATGAGATTGCAGTCCTTGGATGACAGCGCGGTGCGCTAGCGTCTCTAAAGTGCGTTGACATCCGTATGACCAGAAAACTACAGAGATAAGGTCAAACCTAAGAAAATAAGATAACGATGTAGGTAACTATTACTAAAGGGCCAAAATAACGTGATTAAGTAAACAAAATACTCTCTAATGTGATAAAGCAAAAATGCAAGAGTTAAGGTGGCAAGAATGATCTCACAAAGAAACTCATTTTCCATCTAGCTCCTTGAGAATATATTCACCTACACACAAAGAGGAGGAAAATGTTGGGTGGCTGTATAGGGGCCTACATCAATTAGACCTCTGTTTAGGTGTTTCCACCTCCACAGATAGCCAAGAAAGCAATTATGATAAAGAAAGTACTATAATAGAGAACACCAAAAACACTACAAAATAGTAAGTGTGCTTACTCAACCAAGTGATAGAAGAGAGGAAAGGGAAGCTTACCACCTCCACCAAGATCACTCAAGGCTGCTTGGGGGAGAAAATGAGAGTACTTGAGCCTCTACTGCAATGGTTTTGTCCCCAAATTTCTCTATTGAAGTGATGGAGTGAAGTTGTTGTTGCAATGGAGTGCTTGAAATGTTTGGATAGAGTGCAAGACTATGAAAGTGAGCTTGTAAATGAAGTGAAGAAGTTCAATCAAATGCTTAGAGGATGAAATTCTTGTTGAAGGAATGAATTTGAAGGAGAGAGTGAAGAAAATGACCATATTCGGGTCAGTCGGCCGAAGAGGGCGTTACAATTTGACTCCCAATGAGAAGTGTAACCCCTTTGTAGGTTCAGCCATAGGAATCTGCCAAAGACGTAAGCATGCCATGTGGATGTCTATGCATCGCCCAAGCATCCTCGACAAAAATTCCTCCATCAACGCTCAAAATAGGTGCCAAGTGGGATGCAAGCAGTGGGCTTATGTGTAATTAAGCCTCTGAACTTGGTTTTCTAAAGTGGAGAAGGGAAAAAGGGGAATTTTCATTAGGAGTGAAAATTCACTCTTATACAAGGGCTAACAACTCGAAGGGCTCACTGCAAGAGAAATACAAAGAAGATAGAAGAGATGTGTTAAAGAGAAGACAATCTCAATGCAACAAATAAATCCACCAAAATTTTCTCAACCACTTGCAGACATGCATGAACAAAAGAGTACACCTTTAGCTCACTACATCCAAAAACTTATCATTTAGGCTTCACACTGATCTACCAGACTCGCATCACATACACTCACTAATTCACATCAATCTCGCGTCTATCTGTTCTATTTTTTTCACTTATCTCTCTTTGTACTCACTTTCACCATTAACTCATCATGTATTTATACCATCTTCAACTTTGAAACATATCAAAATTCGGTCATCCAACATTAAATTCAAATTAGGTTGGTGCCAAAAAATCCTAGGGTGGAATTAGAATGAGGGTGACCCAAGCAAATGCTTGGTGAGGACCCAAATATATCCAACATGCTACATCAATTCTAAAGATAGTGCTCAACACATGGTCATCCAAACTAGTGTAAAAAGCATAGAACAATTAAGCAGAAACCTTCTAGATACCAAAATTATCTTGAATACAATCATAACAACTCAACTCTAGAACCGGAAGTCATAAGACTTTACCAAAGAGAAATCTAGACCAATAACTTTTCTCTAGGGCCTCAACCAGAACACAAAAAACCACAGTTCACAACTAGTGAACATAAATCGCACTATATAATGAATCAAGAGCCAAAAATCTAGATATAGCAGCTTCCAACAACCATGACCAACATATTTGAACCACACAAACATAGGAGAAAATCTTAGAGTAAAACCCAGAGCAACCATTGAACACCTGCAACCTTTCTTAAATATAATTTTCTGAATATCCTCAACGTATATAGCCAATAACCTACAACCATGAAATCAATGAAAATAGCAACCAATTTAGTAGTTGACATCAATGAAAACACCTTCATTCTTTTCCATTCTTGCAACAGTTGTGTGGTCCATGAGATGTTTTCAAACCTAGAGAGGTGTGTATGGAGTTGTTTGTTAGTGTTAGTGCAAGTTTAGCTAACTTAGAATGCTAGCACTAAATGTGGAGGATAATTATTGTTTCAAGAAACTGTTGAGAAGCGTGTTGGTGTAGATTTGGGTCCACCTTCAATTCTTTCAACCATAGAAGCATTTGGTGCCGACCTATTTGATATTGCATGGTTGAGGTGCATATGTTTCTGTAAGGTTGACCTAACTAAGATTTTTTTAGGTCACAGAGGGTATAAATGCAAGGATAATTATTGTGTGGATTGAGTACAAAGTGTGTGATTTGAAAGATACAAATGTGATCAAGTGTGGTGATCTGAGTGTGAGCTTTAATGCCTATGACTTCCAAATGCATTGAGTAGAAGGTGTCTACATTTCAGTCTGTTTGATGAGTTGTTTGTGCTTTAGTGGAACTATACCTTCGACATATGAGAGATGCATTGTTATTAGTTCAAATTGATAGTGAGCCACCACTTCTTATATTCTTCTTTCTTTTGGACAATGAGTCCTTTGATAGTGATCCACCAACAATGAGTCTTTCTTTATCTTTTCTGATAGTGAGCCCTTGACAATGAGCCTTATTGTATTCAGTGTTTCAATTCATACATTATTGAGCTAATCCTCACCGTGGTTTTTCCCTTCTTGGTCTTTTCATGTAAATATAGTGTTCTTATGTGTTTGATGTGTTTGGAAATTATTGCTTTACATGTTTACATTTTGTTAATGCATGTTAAGGGTATAATGACCTTGATTGGGGTTTGAAAAGATATTGAGGGTTTGAATGTTTTAAAGTATACAATTGATTCACCCCTCCTTATTTTCCACGTTCATCTAACAATTGGTATTAGAGTTGTGGTTCCCAAGAAGAAGCTTCATCACTTGAGATAGATCTAGATGGAACACAGGAAAGGTTTCAAATCTCTTTTGTTTGATGGAACAAATTTTACCTAGTAGAAAGCTAGGATGGATTCCTTTATGGTCTCTCTTGGATTTAGTGTTTGGTAGTTTGTTGAAAAAGGTTATACTATGCCTGAAAATGGTCCCACAAGTGATGATGAGATTAAGGATTCTAAAAACAATGGTAAAGCAAGGAATGCAATCTTGAGTGGTATTTCTGATTCTAAACTTGGAAAGGTGATAAGTATAAAATATGCTAAAGAGATAGACAAAGTTGGAAGGTATCTATGAAGGAAATGAAAAAGTCAAACAAGCAAAGATGCAAAACTAAAAATACAAATTTGAAACCCTAAGGATGTCTAAATATGAAGATATTATTGCCTACATGCTCAAAGTTGATGAAGTTGTCAATGCCATCAATGGTCTTAGTGGAAAGCTGGATGAAAGCAAAGTTGTGAAAAAGGTATTAAGAACTCTACCTAAAGCTTATAGTTCTAAAGTTTTTGCTATTGAGGAAGCTCATAATTTGGATAATTATTCTAGAGATCAGATGTTTGGTGCTTTAACTTCTTTTGAAATGAGATATTTTGGTCAAGATGCTACAAACAAAGAAATTTATTTTAAAGTATGTAAAGTGGAAAAGGATGATGAATCAAATCTAGATGATCTTGATGAGGTGGATGCAAATTTTGTGAGGAGATTGAAAAAGGGTACTAGAAAATAAAAAGGTAAGCTATCTTTCAAATGTTTCAATTATGAAAAGATAGACCATTATGCATCTAAATGCCAATCAAAGTTACTAATGACAAACAAAAGGATGATAAGGGTAAATTTTTCAAAAAGAGATTATGTTGAAAATGACAATGGTGTATCTAATGATGAAGAAACAAATTATCCAAATGAAGGAAGTGATGAATGCTTGTTCATGGCTTTAATTTTGGAACTAATTCTAGTAATCTTGAAATATGTGTGAAGGAAAGTGCTCCAGAAATAGGTCATAATATTGAAGGAACTATGTTGACTACTTTTCATGCTATAGAAGAGAAGAATTACTGGATCATTGATAGTTGATGCTCAAATAATATGATAGGTGATAAGAGTAAGTTTTTTAAGCTTGAAAAGTATGATGGTGGTCTTGTTAAGTTTAGTTATGATACATCTACTAAGATTTGTGGAAAAGGTTCAATTAGTTTTGATGGCAATCATAACATAGACGATGTTCTTTATGTCAAGGGTCTCTAACATAATCTTCTAAGTGTAGGACAAATGTGTAGTAGAGGATATACTAATTTATTTCAGAAAGGTGGTTCTGAAATTAGAAAAGGAAGCTTTGGTACTTTGTTTGTTGTTGGAACAAGGACAAAAGGTAATGTCTATCAACTCAAAGGTAGTGATGCAAAGTGTTTTATGTCTCAAACTAATGAAATTTGGCTATGGTATATCTATCAATGGGTCACATCAATTTTGAAAGCTTAATAAATATTAGTTCTACTGATGTTATGAGAGATCTTCCAAAGATTACAAAGCATGTCAATGCAATTTGCAAAGAATGTCAAGTGGGAAAGCAAACAAGGAAGAGGTTCAAGACAAAGGAATATTCTACTGCAAGTCCTTTGGAGTTAGTGAATACAGATCTATGTGGACCTAGCAGAATTAGAAGTTCATGTGGTGATAGGTATTTCATCTTATTGATTGATCATTATTCTAGAATGGCTTGGGTAACATTTCTCAACGAAAAATCAGAAGCCCTAGATAAGCTTAAATCATTTAAGGCTATGGTTGAAAATGAAATGAATCTGAAAATCAAATGTTTGAGATCCAATGGAGGTGGTGAGTTTACTTCAATAAGTTTAACAATTTTTGTGAAGTTCATGGAATAAGAAGGAATCTATCAGTCCCTAGAACTCCTTAGCATAATGGATTTGTGGAAATAAAAAATAAAACATTTCAAGAAGCAACTAGTAAAATGATGAAGGAATTTAATATTTCAGATGTCTATTGGAGAGAAGCAAATCATACTGCAATATACATTATTAATAGAGGTCAATCAAGAGTGAAAAATTCAAAGACTCCCTATGAGTTATGGTATGGTAAACCTCCTATTGTGAAATATTTTAGAGTTTTTGGAAGTAAGTGTTATATTAGAAGAGATGAAGAAAACTTAAGAAAGTTTGGTGCAAGATCAAATGAAGGAATCTTCCTTGGATACTCTACAAGAAGCAAGGCTTATTGGTGTTACAATAAAAGGTTTAAAGAAGATTTTTGAAACTACAAGTGTTAAAGTGGATGAAGAATCACATCAAAGCTTAGTGATGATAGAAGGATATGAATTTGATGAATCCACTTGCAGTGAAGAAGAAAAGGTTGAAGATGAAGGAAAAGAGTTGAAAGTTGAAGAGGAAGAAGCTCCAGAAAAAAAATCCTAAGACTCCTAAGTATGTGCAGAAGAATCATTCAGAAGATCAAATAATTGGAGATAAAAGAAAAGGTGTGCCACCAAGGAGAAAAGTCGCTATGACAGAAGAACAAGTAAAAAAATTTTTACTTTATGAGGTGGAACCAAAAACCTTGACTAAGGTATGAAAATATGAGAATTGGATGAAAGCAATGAAAAAGGAGTTAGAACAGATAGAGAATAATCTAACTTGGGAATTGGTCCCAAGACTAGTAAACAAGAATGTGATTGGTACTTGTAGATACCCTTAATTGTCTTGACTGGAAAACAACACTAACTTTCACCCTTCTTCCCTAAATGATTAAATAATACGTTATTATTTAATTTTATCAAATTTTATATTCATCTATTAATTAAGTGATTTAACATTATTTAATTGATTCATCCTCAATCGTCATTTACATCATTAAACCATATTTTCCTCTATTAATTGAATAATCTTAAATTATTTAATTAGTTCACTATTTAATAATTAATCTAACTTTATTCATCCTGATTAATTAAATAAACATCAATTATTTAATTATGTCACTAATATGCCCTCTTCATCTAAATCAATTAAATTGTTATCATTTAATAATTTAATTTAATCACTTTTCCCTCTCTAAACTTGAATAATTAAAATAATTATTCAAAATCATTCAACATAGTCAACAAACAAATACAACTTTATTTATTCAAATCAAACTTGACGTGCATGTTCATCCCTAAATATTAATTAATTATTCAATTAATCAATTATACTCACTCTCATTTTTTATTGAGAAAATCATTATCATTGATTTCTCACTCTAATGGGTTAACTAACTCATCTATTCTCCAATCCCACTAATTTCTTCAATCCCACTAATTTCTTCAATCCCACCAATTATTCCAATCTAAATCCACTAATCTTTCCAATATATTTCCTCTCAACGATTCTCAACCATTGATCAGGATCTTTTACTATGAAATATTGATCGTTCATCTTGAAATATGAAATCTATAAAACAATCTTCCACCTTCTCACAAATCATCTAGAATCTTCATATCAAAGCACTGAGCAATTATCTCTTGAGCATATTAAGAGTTATTATCACATTCTAGTTGACCATTAACACACTTTGAAGCTTTTTCAAAACATCAAGAGGAGGCTTTTCATTGATTAAAACACAATTCAACATCAATACAAATTACACTCCAACATGTGATGATAATGTTTTTAAGGTTTTGGATTCAATTCATGTTATCTTTAGGATTACATTGTTTGTTGATTTCATTATTTTAGAACTTCATTTCATGAGTATGGTTGGAATCTAACCTTGTTTTGAATTAATTTAGTTTAATCCATTGCTTGTTTTCATTATGTTATTTCCCCCCTTACAACATTTGACATGCCTAGTGGGACCTAAGTCCTTAACTTTAATGTTTTCTTTGAGTTTGATAAGCAGTTGCAAGTTCTCGGTCACAAATGCCTTTTTGAAGAATCACTTTTGCTAAACTAGAATGTTTTTTGCTCTAAACCTGAACACATGTGTTGCTTCTGTTTTACCACTATTGACTTAAACTTGGTCGCTATTGATGTAAACTTGGCTGCTATTGACCTAAACTTGATTGCTATTGACATTTTTTATGTTGCAAGTTTTTGAACAGGGGTATTTTAACTCACATTCACAAAGTCTCTTTTGACCTAAACTTGGACAATATTGCACTAAAAGTAGGTTCGCTATTATAGCCCTTACATGATTATGACACATTCTTATGAGAACAACTAAAAATTTGATTGCAGAGTTGGTGAGTAGTCCAAGCTATTTCAATTTTTAAAAGCATCTTGTAGTTAAAACATATTTCAATTGGTGTTTTTAGAACTGAACCTACAACTTACACATTTCAATTGGTTCTTTTAAAATTGAACCTACAAATTTCACATTTCAATTGGTGCTTAAAAATTGAACAAGGCATCTCTCACAATTCAATTGGTGCTTAAAATTGAACAAGGAAAAATCTCACATTTCAATTGGTGCTTTTTAAAAACTGAACCTACAACTCTCATATTTCAATTGGTGCTTAAAAATGAACAAGGAAAAATCTCACATTTCAATTGGTACTTAAAAATGAACAAGGAAAAATCTCACATTTCAATTAGTACTCCTAAAATCAATTTTTTTTCATTTTGATGTGGTTAAAAGACAAACATAGTTTCATTTGTTGACTCTTTAAGATGAACAACGTGATTAAAAACATCTCTTTTGGTGTTATAAAATTGAACAAATCGATTTTGATTTGCACATTTTTTATATCCTTCTTGAATTCTAAAATGCTTTGAAATTGGTGTACTCAAAAATTGAATTGATATCTTCACACACTTGAAATTTTGGTCTTAAAAATAAACCTCTATGGATTGTATACCATGTTCACCGTGCTTGAAAAATCAAGTGTGTATCCTCTCCCCTCATATTTTGATGATCTTTGGTGACGAAAAGCACTTTGGGTTTCACATTTTTTTACTTTACAAGTATTACCTTTAGACTCAACCTGCCTTGAGATACATCCCATGCTAGAGAACTCAAGGCGAGTCACTGTTGAAAATTTTTCCAATGATGATCTAAACATTACTGCGGTTGACTTAAATCTTGCTCGTTGTTGCTCAGATTTTCCACTATTGTTGTCTTTGGCTTTTTATAGTCACTATCAAAACATAGTTGCTTTTGTTGAACTTGGCCGCAGTTTTCTTTACACATAACCACTATTGATCTAAACCACTACCGCTATTGCTTCAAACAACAAACTCTATTGACCTACTTACAAGACTAGCCTCAAAATTATCAAGAACAAAATTTATTTTCAAAACTCTGGCCTCAAACTCCATTCAGTTATCAGAGAACATTATCAAACCTATTAGTCAAAATACAGCATCACCATCCTTCATTTTAGATTTGGTTTACATAAGATTCATAAAATCTTTTGGATACCCACTTTCATATCATAGCTTATCAAAAAAAAATTCCACATCCCCAAATTGGAAATTAGAAAAACAACCTAGTTTTAGAATTTAAAACAAACACAAAAACCTGGATTATTCCCTTGTCAATTTCTAAGATATTAAAATTTTCTTGCAACCTCAAGGCTAGTTCAAGTAGATCATCAACATATCCTCTAGAAAAACAAAGTAAAATATCGATCCAAGTCTTGTATGCTTTGTTAGTTTCATATCAAAACATCCAACTATCTCCAAAACATGTCAATATCAATCCATCACCCAAGTCTCGTTCCACTCTATACACCCATGGGGTCATCATATACTACAAATATCAATGATATATCAACTATGGAATCCCCTAATCAATGTTTTGGAGCATCTTGTCATGTGGTTGATTTCAATCAAAATCCTCATTCATATCAAAATCACTCTTATCAAGGGTTTCAAAATCACTATTAAGGACAAAATCTACAACATCAAATTTCCCTAAATACACTTGATAAAATAGTTGACACACTTGAACAAAATCAAAACATGAAATATCATCAACAACATGTTCAATGTCACAACAATGAATATAAAAAATAAACAAACATCAATCCACAAACACCTCAATATCCACATCAACAAAACTTCCAACATCATCAAAACATCAATTCATATCAGCAACAAAGTCTATTTCCACAACATCAAGTGACTCAACAACATAAATTGTCACAAAATCAAAATAAGATCACCCAACATCAAAATTAAATCCATCAACAATATCAACCCCCAAATCAGCAATACCCACATCAAAATCATCAACTACAACATCATCAAAACCATCAATCTCAAATACAACAATCATCTCCACCACGACAAGCCTTACAATCCAACCACACTACTAAATGTGAATTCCCTCCTTTAGGGGAGCCAATTGAGGGGATGTTAAACACATTAATCAATGCTAAACTTATCACACTTCCAAAATCAATAGGAAATTATGAACCTATCTTCAAAACCCTAGGGTACAATGACAACACTTATTGTGAATATCATAAAGAAAAAGGTCATGATGCATTAGACTATTTTAAACTAAAAAATATTATCCAATACCTTATTGATCAAGGAGAAATAGCTATTGAAGACAAAATTCAAGGTTCAACTACTAATGATAACAATGACAATGTCTCAACCTCAAAACTTGAATAAAATGATCAAGATCTATCTACCACTTATCACATTGAAAATGTCTTTACCTCTCCTAGTGAGCGAGAGTACATACATCAATAATCTTTCCCGAAGCATGATCAAAATCAATCACCAAATTCTAACAATGATCCAACTCAAGAAATATTAACATCATTTTATCTCATGGTTGAAAACATTGACAATATCTCTACCTCAAATGTTGAAAAAAATGATCAAGAGCCATCTACTAATGACAACATTGACAATATCTCAACCTCAAATGTTGAAGACAATGATCAAGAGCCATCTACCAATAATCACATTGGAAATATCTCTATATCACCTAATGAGCAAGAGGACATACATCAAGAACTTCTTCTCAAACATGATCAAAATCAATCACCAAAGTCTAGAAATGATCCAGTATGAGATATATTGACATCATTCAACCTCATGGTAGCATGTATTCTATTGGAAGACTGAAATCACTAAGAGGAGGGGGTGAATCAGTGATTTATGAAAGTCAATAATTTTAAACTAGAATATTAAATGAATATTGAAGAAAAAACTTCACATGAACTTAGGCAATACTATATGTATTACAAATCAGATAAACATTTCATTAATAGACACTGGCTTGATAAATTTTGCACATATATCAGAGCTTGTAACTAAACCATTTATGCAAGATGATTTGATTTAAAGAATGGGCATAAATGAATGACCGATATCAACAACTTTATGCAACTCAAGCAAATGAACCAATCACACATAAAAACATCACATAACACCAGAATTTTGTCCTGAGTGGAAAAACCCTCTAGAGGAATAAAAAACACTTGAAAAATATTTCCTTTATTCACTTAGAGCACCAACTCCACAATAGTCAAAAGCACCAACTTTTACAAAATTATAGGAGCACCAACTCCTTTTAATGCATGACAGTTATAGCATCCTATCAAAACCCTAGAAGTGTAGATTTTGCAACTCTAGATTTTCAATAGAAGACTGTATATATATATTTCAATAAGCACACTAAAGAAGAATGTTGTATAAAATTGACATCTTCTTTTACAAAGTATCTGAGATTCAATTATTTTCAAGGTAAACCCAGTTTCTTGTCACTGTAAAGATAAACGATGTTTCACAAGATCTTTTACTCTTCTTCTCAGTAACCCAAGAAATACAACAAAACCTTCTTAAGTAAATGTATAAGCATCTCTGCAGACAGGTTTGTAACTATAAGAAAATTCTCCAAATAATATTCCAGAAACCCTAATGGGTTTAAAAAATGATCATCAAAAGATTAAGCATTTTAACAAAAGTCTTAACAACATAACCCATAAGGGTTTGTAATAATTATGGTCAACTGTCAAATAACTGAGAAACAAAATGTTATCATCTTGTGCATAAAATAGCTTCCTTTGTTTTATCAAAAAAAAAAAAAAAAGATCCTTTTAATACCCTTAACAATTGTCTTAGCAAAACCGAAAGTATGTGATAGTTTTGTCATTACCTGTTCAAGGTAGGAGAAACATAAACAAATACCATAAATTACTATTGAAGACCATCATAACTGCCTAGCTGAAGGATCCATTGTCACTTCCTTATCAACTATCAAGCTCTTTCTAGCTCATAACCTGTTGTCCATACTTACAACAAACTTGATTCACTCTAGTGTCGGCCAAAGAAAACATTTTTACAGTTGAGAACAAAAACATCCTCATGACAGCTAGGGTTCCAAACCCTTCACACAATCAAAAATATATTGCCCTATTTTCCTTTCTTTCAAGTTTGTCAAATAATTTTCCAATCATAATAATGTTTTGAAGTCCAATACAAAGCAAAACACAATAATTAATAAACCTTCATAATGCTTTTCAGTCTAATGACAAATTCTTTAGCCACGGATGCTAACATAATCATTCCACATCATAACCAACCATTCACTATCAATGCCAAGTCACTAATGAATGAAGCTTCTTATTCAAAACAATATTGATACCTTATGAATGGAAAATCAACACTTTCTACAATGTCGATGTCACATACAATGTGACTATTTATATTGTTGTCGAACCAAAAAAGGTGACTCTTACCAAGTCACATTTATTTGAAAAATAATCAAATAATATGCCAAAACAAGTTTCCCACGGTATTATAAACCATGAAGAAAAATATTCGCACACTAAATATCAATGAAGAGAATATATATACAAGTTTAAAACTTGTAATTTGCATTCCTATTCCTTTCATAGACTTGGATATTTTTGTGCAAACATGAAACATGTCATTCATATATCATGTGAAGACAACTTGCAATAGATCAATGTGAAGACAACTTGCAACAGATAAAGTTGATCAACCTAAATGTTGAATTATGAATAACCATCCAATATGTTCAAAAACACTGCTTTTTGATATCACCATATTCACACTGTGACTTTAAAAATCAAGTCAGAACATCATGAATATACCTGCTGAATATAATCACTATGGCATCTAGTCTTTGAGGAGCCAAACTGGTGAAACACAAGTAATAAACATTGTCAGCCTCAACAAATGTATATATATCAAAAACTTGAAACAATATGAACCCAATGAACTTCCATAGGAAAAATATCATGTAACTGCATAAGTGTGAATTACTAAATACTAAAGCACTGCATAATCAATTTTGACATCAAGGACAAACCATAAAACAACTGAAAGCCAACAAACACTAAATACTAAAGCACCACATAATCAATTTTGACATCAAGGATAAACCACAAAACAATTGAAAGCCAACAAACTACCCCTTTGTCCTTGATGGCAAAACACATCATCTCTCCCCCTTTTTGCCTCAATGACAAAGAATGAAAGAGGAGAATGTGAGATTCCATGAAATAAAAAATTGAAACCAACCAATTTTCTAACACAATAACCAACTACAAATATATAAGAGAGCTATAAATGAGAAACCATAGAACCAAGCTCCCCCTAAATCAGATAGAGGAGAATCAATGAAGTAAGGATTGAGAGATAACTCCCAATCTAAGTCTCATCCTTTCAAAGACTTCTTTGGATAGAGGCTTAATGAATATATCTGCCACCTATTCTTGTGAGGCAACAAACTGTAGACATACATCATTAGCCAACACTTTTTCTTGAAGAAAGTGAAACTTGATAGCAATGTGTTTAGTACAGGAGTGCATAATAGGATTCTTGGAGATATTGATTGCACTTGTATTATCACATAAAATAGAAATGGGCTTAGAAACTGTGATACCCATATCAAACAATGTTTGAGTCATCCAAAGGAATTGAGTACAACAAGAAGTGGCAGCTATGTATTCTACCTCAGCAATGGAAAGAGCAATTGATTCTTGTTTCTTGTTGTGCCAAGCCACTAACCAATCACCAAGAAAGAATGCAGTACCACTAGTGCTTTTCCTATCATCCAAACATCTAACCCAATCAGCATCTGTATATGCAATCAGAGAAAAATCATTGCTTCTAGAATACCAAAGACCATAATCAAGAGTACCCCGAATATACTTAAAAATTATTTTAACAATAGTAACATGGGATTCCTTAGGTGATGCTTGAAACCTTGCAACCATGCAAACTGCCTACATTATATCAAGTCTGGAGGCAATTAAATACAATAAACTATCAATCATTGATCTATATTCAGATTGATTAGCATCAGGAGAATCATCAACTTTGGTAAGTTTGCAACCAATAACCATTGGAGTACTAACAGGTTTACATCCATCCATTTGAAACCTTTTAAGCATCTCTCTAGCATACTTGGTTTGAGAGAAAAATATACCATTTTCAAGTTGAGAAAATTGAAGACCAAGAAAGAAAGTCAATTCTCCCAACATTGACATTTCAAATTTAGATTTCATAATATGAGAGAATTTTTTAGTTAAAGCATCATTATTGCAGCCAAAAATGATATCATCTACATAAACTTCAACAACCAGAATATCAGTACCTTCAATCTTGACATAGAGATTGTTGTCAACACCACCTCTAGTGAACCCATTTGATGTCAAATGATTATCCAGCCTAGAGTACCATTCCCTAGGCACTTATTTTAGGCCACATAAGGCCTTCTTCAACATGTAAACATGATTAGGTTTGTCTTTGCAAACAAACCCTTCAGGTTGTTCCATGTAAACCTCTTTATCTAAATAACCATTTAAAAATACAATTTTGACATCCATTCGATAAACAATGAAATTCTTAAAAATAGAATAAGCCAAGAATATTCTAATGGATTCTAGTCTAGCAACAGGGGCATATGTTTCACCAAAATCAATACCTTCCTTTTGAGCATAGCCTTTGCAAAAAAACCTTGCTTTGTTGAGAACAAATTTTCCATTTTCATCAAGCTTATTCCTGTAAACCCACTTACCACCTATGACATTCTTGTCATCAGGTCTTGGGACTAACTCCCAAGTTTTGTTTTTCTCAATTTGACTTATTTATTCTTGCATAGCCTTAAGCCAACATTTATCCAAAAGAGCTTCATCACAGTTCTTAGGTTAAAATTCGGTGACTAAATAGAAAGTTGTATGCTCTGCCATTTGAGCTTGTTCTTCAAGTTTAGCGGCCTTTCTTCATGTTTGAACTCCAGCATTTCTATCCCCAATAATCTAACTTTGAGGATGATTTTTAGCAACATATTTTGAAGGAGTTTTGGGTAGAATATTTTTAGAACTTGTTGTTTCATCATGTTTAGGACTTGCTTCCTCAACACTTTTAGGTATTGTTTCAAGTTTTGTTTTTGTTTCTTCCTCACCATCCTACACAAGATCAGTTTCTAAATGTGATCTTTCATCAAATTTCACATTGAATGACTCAAAAATCTTATTAATCCTTTTATTATAACATTTATAGGCTTTACTTTGAGTTGAGTATCCCAAAAAGATACCCTCATCACACTTTGATTGAAAGCTACCTAGAAGTTCATCATCTTTCTTAATAAAGCATTTGCTGCCAAAAATTTTAAAATGTTTTACAGAGGCAGACTTTCCATGCCACAATTCATAAGGAGTGAATTTTTATTTCACTCTAAGTTGCACCCTATTTAAAATGTATACAGTTGTATGAACAACTTCTTTCCAATACATGTCAGGCAACTTAGCCTGATCTAACATGGTTCTTTCCATTTCCTTCACAATTCTATTTTTTATGTTCAACTAACCCATTCTGTTGAGGTTTTTTAGTGGCTGCATATTGTCTTTTAATACAATGTTGTTCACAATAATCAAAAAATTCCTGAGAGGTGAACTCTCCTCCTTTATCAAATCTTAAGCATTTAAGTTTTAAATCAGATTCTTTTTCAAGCACTTTACGAAAGATCTTAAATCTTTCAAATGCCTCTGATTTGTGTTTAAGAAAAGTAACCCAAACCATTCTTGTATAATCATCCACAAACAACATGAAATACTTTTCACTATTAATTGATCTTGCTCTAGTTGGGCCACACAAATTTGTATGCACTAGTTGTAAAGGCTTAGTTGAAGAATTTTATTTTGTCTTAAAACTAACTCTAGTTTTTTTACCACTTAAACATTCTTTACACACAAAGTTTTCTGGTTTGTTAAGGACTGGTAGACCTCTAACATTCTGGTTTTTACTAATTCTAACTATATTGTCAAAGTTTATATGTCCTAATCTTTTATGTCATAGACAACTTTCTTCAACTTAACCCATTAGACACATACCTTCATTGTTGTCATTACCAGAGGTGTCTAGGAGATTATAAACATTACCTTTAGTCCTTCTCCCTACTGCAACAATCTTTCCAAACTTGTTCTTGATCTCACATCCCTGTTTAGTAAACATAACGTGATAACCACTATCACAGATTTAGCTAACACTAAGTAAATTTTTCTTTAGGCCTTCTACATAATACACATCATAAATAGGTGTTTCCTCATTTAGTAGAAGTGAACCTTTACCTCCAATTTGTATACTAGTGTTATCACCAAATTTCACATATCCACCAGTATAATCTTCAAGTTTGATGAATTTTTCCTTGTCCCCTGTCATGTGGTTAGAAAAACCACTATCTAGGACCCAAATGTCCTTTTTAGAATGAAAAGAAATTTGAACAAGAATTGATTGCTCTATACTTTTAACAAATTTAGGTTTCCATACCATTTTTTTTATGTTGTTTATTATGCAGATTAACTTTGCATTGTTTAACCGTATGTCCCAAAGTGTTTCATTTAAAACATCTGGCCTGATTAACAAAACCCAAGTATTGCTTATGCCCAAACCTTGGTATTCTAGAAGTCATGAGTCTACAAGTACTCACTTTATGGCCAAATTTATTGTAGAAGAAGCAATAACCATGAAAGAAAATATTGAATCTGAATGGTGTTCTTTTATTTTCAAAATAATGTACATGATTCTTACCGAATTCAAAATGATTTGGTTTGAAACTCTTGTTTGTAGAGATAGATTTTTTCTTTGAAGTATCAATTGAACATTCACCTTTTTCAAATCCAACACCATTTTTATCTCTATTTAGTTTTTTCTTGCTAAGCATATCATTGAGTTTTAATGTACTTTCATACTCTTCAATTTTCTTTCTAAGAGTAACAACTTCTTGTTTCAATTTTTGTATCTCCTTGTCTTTGGAACTCACAGTTATTTTAAGATAGTCCTCAACCCTCTTAGATTATTCAAGCTTGGTCTTCAAAGAGACTATTGCTTGATCTGGATTTTTCTCTTGAGTAAGGACTTGCTTTTTAAATTTTTTAATTTCTTGTAAAGCACATTTTAACTCACCTTCAAGATCTATTTCACCATCTTCTAACTCAATTTTGTTGTTTGAATCTTCTTGCAATTTGACTTCAGCCATAAACAGGGTCTCATCTTCTTCATCTAGAGATTCTTTTGCTTCAGTGTCTGCTTCATATTTACTTAACAGACTCTTTTTTTTTGAAATTGATCTTCTTTTTAGGTTTATAGACCTTCTTCTTAGACTGTTTGTCATATTTTTCATCATCACTATTTTGATCACCTTAGGGACATTTAGCTGTGAAATGTCTAATTTTTCCATAGTTAAAACCTTTAAAGGGAATTTTTCCTTTGTATTTACCTAATCCCTTTTTCAATTTTCTAACAAAATGAGACTCCTGTGTATCAGAGTCTTCTTACTCATTTTCATCTACAATTTCCTTTTTTTCATTTTTAAAAGCGATTTATTTTCCTAGTAATTTTTTTTTCTTGTTCTCATTTCAAAGGCAATAAGAGTTCCTTGTAGATCATCTAAGGTAAGCTTATCAAAGTGTTTCTTTTCTTCAAGAGCTGAAACCTTAGTTTCATATTTAGGATGTAAGGTTCTAATGACCTTTTTTACCACATCAAACTCTTCTATTTCTTCTCCTAAACCTCTCATTGCATTAACAACTTCACTTATTCTCAAGAAATATTCAACCACCTTTTCATCATCATTCATTTTCATTTCCTCAAACTAAGTTTTGAGAGTAAGAATCTTTGACCATTTGACTTTATAATTTCCTTGATAAATGTTTTCAAGTTTTTCCCAAATATCCTTAGTAGATTTGCAATGCATGACTATAACAAATACATCTTTGGTTAAGCCACACAAAAGAGCATGTTTGGCTCTAGCATTAGTTTCATACTTCTTTTTAGCAGAATCTGTGGGTATTGTGGATGGAACAACATACCCATCTAGAAATATGCTCCAAACATCAAGATCAATTGAAATTAGATATGTTTCCATTCCGACTTTCCAGACACACAATATGTACTATCAAACAGTGGATCTCTAGACACAAAAGTACCTACTTGAGCTTGTGACATGTTTGACTGACTTCCAAAAACCAGAATCAATCCTAGGTGGATTAGACCTATGAAAGGACCCTACACTTTGATACCAATTGTTGGAAGACTAAAATCACTGAGAGGGGGGGTGAATCAGTGATTTATTTTTATTAAATTCACAATAATTTGAAACCAAAATATCAAATGACTATTGAAGAACAGACTTCAGATAAACTTAGACAATACTATATGTATTACAAATTAGATAAACATTTCATTAATAAAGACTGGCTTGATAAATTTTGCACATATATTAGAGCTTGTAACTAAACCATTTATGCAAGACGCTTTGATTTAAAGAATGGGAAGAAATGAATAACTGATATCAACAACTTTATGCAACTCAAGAAAATGAACCAATCACGCATAGAAACATCACATAATACCATAATTTTGTCCTAAGTGGGAAAACCCTCTAGGGGAATAAAAAACCACTCGAAAAATCTTTCCTTTATTCACTTAGAGCACCAACTCCACAATAGTCAAAAGCACCAACTTTTACAAAATTATGGGAGCACCAACTCCTTGTAATGCATGACAGTTATAGCATCCTATTAGAACACTAGAAGTGCAAATTTTGCAACTCTAGAATTTCAATAGAAGACTATGTATATATATATATATATATATATATATATATATATGTTTCAATAAGCACACTAAAGAAGAATGTTGTATAAAATTGACATCTTATTTTACAAAGTATCTGAGATTCAATGATTTTCAATGTAAACCTAGTTTCTTGTCACTGTAAAGATAAAAATCTGATGTTTCACAAGAGATTTTACTCTTCTTCTCAGTAACTCGAGAAATACAACAAAACCTTCTTAAATAAATGTATAAGCATCTTTTTAGATAGGTTTGTAACTATAAGAACATTCTCCAGATAAGATTATAGAAACCCTAATGGGTTTAAAAAATGATCATCAAAAGATTAAGCATTTTAACAAAAGTCTTAACAACATAACCCATAAGGGTTTGTAACAATTATGGCCAACTTTCAAATAACTGAGAAACAAAATGTCATCATCTTGTGCATAAAACAACTTCCTTCCTTTGTTTTTTCAAAAACAAATAATAAGATCCTTTTAATACCCTTAACAACTGTTTTAGCAAAACTGAAAGTATGTGATAGTTTTTCCTTTACCTATTCACGGTGGGATAAAGAGAAACAAATACCATAAATTACTATTGAAGACCATCATAACTACCCAATTGAAGGATCCATTGTCACTTCCTTATCAACTATCAAGCTCTTGCTAGCTCATAACCTACTATCCATGCTTACAATGAACTTTATTTACTCCTCTAGTGTCGGCCAAAGAAGAACACAGTTTTACAGCTAAGAACAAAAAAATTCTCATGGAAGCTAGGGTTCCAAACCCTTCACACAATCAAAAATATATTGCCCTATTTTCCTTTCTTTAAAGTCTGTCAAATACTTTTTCAATCATAATAATGTTTTGAAGTCTGATACAAATCAAAACACAATAATTAATAAACCATCATAATTCTTTTGAGTCTGATGAAAAATTCTTCAACCATAGATGTCGACACAATCATTCCACATCATAACCAAGCATTCACTATCAATGCCAAGTCACTAATGAGTGAAGCTTCTTATTCAAAAAAATATTGATACCTTATGAATGGAAAATCAACACTTTCTCTAATGTCGATGTTACATACAATGTGACTATTTATATTGTTGTCGAACCAAAAAAAGTGACTCTTACCAAGTCACATTTATTTGAAAAATAAACAAATAATATGCCAAAACAAGTTGCCCAAAGTATTATAAACCATGAAGCAAAATATTTTCACACTAAATATCAATGAAGAGAATATATATACAAGTTTAAAACTTGTAATCTACATTCCTATGCCTTTCATACACTTGGATATTTTTGTGCAAACATGAAACATGTCATTCATATATCATGTGAAGACAACTTGCAACAAATCAATGTGAAGAAAACTTGCAACAGATCAAGTTGATCAACCTAAATGTTGAATTATGAATAACCATCCAATATGTTCAAAACCACTACTTTTTGATATCACCATATTCACACTGTGACTTTAAAAATCAGGTCAAAACATCATGAATATACCTGCTAAATATAATCACTGTGACATCTAGTCTTTGAGGAGCCAAACTGGTGAAACACAAGTAATAAACATTGTCAGCCTCAACAAATGTATATATATCAAAAACCTGAAACAATATGAACCCAATGAACTTCCATAGGAAATATATCATGTAACTGCATAAGTGTGAATCATTGAATACTAAAGCATTACATAATCAATTTTTACATCAAGGACAAACCACAAAACAACTGAAAGCCAACAATATTCATGATCAAGAGACTCCTAATCCAACACTTATACCTAATGCAGAAAATATAAGCCAAGAGCTATCACCCATATGTCCACATTTTGAGGAAATCCAAGGATCCTTTACAAGAAATACCTTCTTTTAAATTGATTCATGTCAAGAGCATGAACCAAAGCATATCAAATATAATACCACACAGATTCAAGATCAAGAATCCCTATCATCAAAATACTATAATGACTTGGTGGATATCTTCCAAGACATCCAATGTTTTCCAAAAGAAGAAAAAATGCATATACCAAGTGCACATGCATCTACCCATGATATGCTTACTCCTAAAGGACATGTAGATGATATTCATCTAAAACAAGAGTCACATGATCTTGACATCATTACCAATGAACAAGAGTCTCCTACTCTTGACATTTCTACACATGATCAAGACATAGCAGAATCTAGAGACATATCAGAAATGGGTCATGAAGAAGAATTCTACATAAGTTGTGAATCAAAAACATCCAGTGAAGGCATATCAAAAATTAATAATGAGTAAGAATTTTACATGGGCTAGGAATCATCAACATCTCTTGATGAAACATTAAAATATGATATTTCATAGGAATCAAGAAGTTATCCCACATATTGGGGATCCTATCACTTATAAAATTGAATCACTTACCTTTGTCAGAGCAAGCTATCTTATCAATGAAGAAGCTATCACCTTTGAAGATCCACAACAAAGCAGAGAAGGATTAATACCTTGTTTCCAAGGTAAATCATATCCTATTGCAAATAAAAAATTTCAATGGATGCATTATCAAGGCAGAGGATTAGGCCTACACAAATAGGGTATCCTAGAACCAATGTAGATTATTAAAAATATTAAGCATCAAGGTCTTGGTTATTCAACAATCAAAGAATCTAAACATATCAGTGATACCTCTATAATAATGGGGGAAACTTTATCTAATGCAAACATCAACATAAAGAGCTCCAAGAGTCCATATGATCAAACTACTACCAATGCTACAAATAGCCATATCATGAATCATCATCCACACATATTTCAACCCTCTAATTGGGACCAAAAACAAGAGAAAAAGTTATATCAAAGAAATGAACAAGTCATTGAAGTAAAAGAATCGGTAAAACAAAATGGACAAGAAAAATTCAAATGGATACAAAAGAAAAAGAAAGAAAATCATCCCTATCAAGCTCCATTGGTCAAAGAAACTATGGGGAAAAATAAAAAAGGGAAGTTCATCCATAAAAAATGTCCAATGATGCAAAAGAAAGCTTTAAGAGTGACCTACAAGGTATATCAAGAAGTTGGTCCCAATCGAATTCATACCCACCCATCATTGCTCATCATCCAAATTTTGGAGAGTCAAAGATTCCAAACTGTCGACCAATCCATCTAAATCTCATATCCCTCAATGCATTTTTCCATCCATGATATCCAAATCTCACATTGACCATGTATTGAAAATGACTCTTTATCATAAGGACTCTAAGGGAACCCTATCATGATGTGTGCATCAAGGCAAGGTTGACTCCAGTATCGAAAAAGAAGACAAAAATTATTAGGGGTTAAATTCAAGAACCCATATCTTAGCAAAAAAACTCCTTCAAGTGGGATATCATTGGCACATCATGACAACAACACCTATATCAACACCAAAAACGTTTACATTAGTACCACTAGGAGGTTCAACATGAGCATAAACATTCAAAAAATAATAATAAATAAAATATAAAATAAAATAAATAAATAAAATATAAAATCATCAAGAAAAGACTAAAGAAAAAAATCATCCTCTAGTGAAAACCACTATGGTGGCACTTTGGACAAGTACCATGATGAAAATCTTGCAAACAAGAGTCATGTGTAGAATTGAACATCTATGTATGCCATTTTATGTGGAAGCATCTCATCCTATCCATAATAAATCCAAAATTCCGTCTATCTTCCATCCATCTTATCCCTAATAAATCCAACATTACATCCATCTTATCCATAATAAAATCCATGAATCATTCATCCAACCTGTTTTTCATCCAAATCCAGCTTATCTTGATCTTGGATTTAAGGTTTGGTGTATAATTCACATTTTCTTATGGTAAATATATTGGCATGGATCACTATTATTGATCGTATCCTATCCACCATTATCTAATCCATGAAGGCATTGTCCAAAGGGGTATACTCTATTTGAACATGTTATCCAATCACAAGATAATCCTTGCATTTTTTACATTGCTAGACATTGGGGGAAAGTACTTACATCTTGCTTCAGAATAAATCTTCATCTATGTCTTCTAGCTCACATTTGTATCTAGGAAGCGTCCAAACAATTCAAACAATCTATATCAGATGCATCTTGCTAACACTACAACGTGGTGTCAAAACATTCGACAATCTTGTTCCTAGCTTGGCTACAAAATCTTGATCAATCGTCATCCAATCAATCAATCATCATCTTGGGTTGTATCCTTCCCAATTTTGTGTTGTTCCTATCTTGATAACACTGTCCTTGCACTGTTGTGTATCCTCAACAATGTTACCATAATCAAAAATTACTTAATCAAATCAATCGATTTTAGTCAGCTTATCAACAAAATCTCAAAAGACTATTGATATCCCTACATATTGATATCTCTTTATCATACATCCATATGATCAACATAAACATACAAAAAAAAAAATTTGAAAAACCATCAAAATCCAAAACAAAATCATAAAATATCAAAAATCCAAAAAATATTATAGGTCATCTCCAAAAAAGTTGCATTGACTCAAAATAAGTGAACTACGAGCCTCTACATGTACAACATAAGCAATGCCATCATTGATGATCCCCTAAGGCCCTATTTTTGTCACCTTTAGGTATTCCTCTTGGTCTTTAATCCAAACAACAAAAATATTCAAATATCTTATAAAAATCCAAAAACATTCATAAAAATATAGAAAATAACAAAAGCAACATCAAATAAATCATAAAATCGCAAAAAAAAAATCCTATCTCCATTATCACCTATCTATAATAAACTCTCTATCCATAATAAACAATCGTCACCCTCACCCTTTGAAAAAGAAACAACAAACAAAGCAATATCAAAAGGTAGAACTTTCAAGCAAACAATCACAAAGATTTGATCACAAATAGACTAAAACAATGGCAAAGTGATAAAACTACCTATCCATTGACAATTCACTATCAACATCCTAAGCTATGTCTTAACGGATAGATTGTTCCTACAATAGACATCATCAATAATGGTTGTAACAACGGAAATAGGGTTCCCCACCTTTTAGGAGATGGAGCACAAGGGTAGGGTTCCTATTTCACACTTGTTTCATTCAAGGAAACCCTAGATATCTCAATCTAATGACAGAATGAGGGAAAGAGATCTTGCAATAGGGTGTCCTAGGGTACGTTTAGAGACTGAAAGGGGGTTCACCACCAAGCTAGAGTTTGGAAAGACAAGAGATGTAAATGAAATGAAAATTAGTACCATGCAAAACCTAACTAAATGACCTAGGAAATGAAATTGAAAAATCAGGATAACAAACTAAGAATGAATAGAAAGGTACCTAGAAGACATATGAGGTTAAAACAAGCTCCAAAACTTTGAAAACCTATTGTTTGGTGCCCACTGGGACTCATACACCAGTTTGGGTGATTTAGTTTCAGACTAGGGTTTTTGTGTCAAAATTGGAATCTCACAGTGGTTGATCTGAATTCACTGAAATCTAGAAAATGAGTTGTACTAGGACTTATACACCACAAGTGGCGTATCACTCCCACTCTGCTTTTTCAGAGGGTCAAGACCTGAATCTTCTCTCCTATCTCTACTCTTCCTTCCAAGCTTTGTTTTTAGGTTTGAAACTCTAATTTGCAAACTATAGGTGACTTTCCATGAAGATAGAAACCTTATGACCACTTGACAACTTTCCTCAATCTTGTAACTCAATCTTCAAAGGATATTCAAGCTCCAAGACACCTAGCTATGTAATCACACATGTAGAGAGAGAGAGAGAAACTTGTGCCTATGTGAGAATTGTAAATCCCTCTCTCTCTTTTTCTCTCTTCTCATTGGTTTAACAGAGATTCCTATCTTTGAGTGTGGTGTATTGAAATCCATTATATGCTTGTCTCTTATGAGAAAATGTTTATGCATTCATGAAGGTTTGTTTTATTAGATCAACCTTGGGTAAAGGACCTAATTCCCCAAGTTGCATTCATAATCATGGAAAATGTATGAATATGAATAAAAATTCATTCTGTATTAAGTAAAAGTTTAGAGAAAAAGGGAATAGTGAAAAATTTGCATGTTAATGATAATTGCATAATAGTTGCATCTTGTTGGTGAGGCCTATAGTCCCCAACTTTATTGTTAAGTCTTAAGAAATCATGTAGATGTTAAATTATTATACCTAGATTCAAAATGCAAAATGTTAAATGAATGTTGAAGTGATAATGTTGCATACCTTGTCTTGAGTAAACATTGTAATGATATTTCACTATGTATAGGAAATAAATGTGGTTAACATATGTGTGTGGTAAGGTGATTTACCACTTAATATTAGTGAATGTGAATGTGAGAGTCATTATGGCATTGTTAATTTACTCCATGTAGCACTGTGATATATTGTATGGATGTTGGGAGTACATGTTCTTGGAAAGTTGTATTGACCTTGCATAATTATAGGTGGATAATGGCTTTATACTAGTAAGAGGAAATTGGAAAAAGGTACTCCCTATTATGTGAACACCCTGTGTTAGTGCTCATGTTGAGTGTTGTGAATACCCCATACTTGCTTTGTGTGCCCATGGGATGGTGAGACTGTGTACCCATCCATGGAGGATATGTTGTATTTTAGGTGCGGGATTAACCATACCATTCTATGTGCTTGTATGTTTTTTACCTGATTGAGGGCCAACCCATGTGTGGTTGAAATTTATATATATATTTAAGAGTTGCCAAAAGTTAGTTTCCTAGAATCTCTTCTTTTGGTTCTCTAGTCCCTCAATCCATGATGGGGTAGTAGCAACCACAAAGTTCCTTGGGCAGAGTGTGTAGCATACGCATGTTCTAACGCAAAGTGGTCTCAGCTCAACCAATCCCAAGGAAAGTACTCACTACTTCCCCTTATGATGGATCAGGGTGCTTGATCCATATGTGTTAGCATAATCCCCATAGTTTTGTGTACAACAACATTGGTTTGTTAGTATATTGTTTGGCCGCCTACAAGGGCGTTGAGTTGGAATTAGCGAGTCAACCTCATCCACATGAGGTGAGGCTCGAGTAGCCTCATCTTTTTTTTATACTCATATATGCATTATATATTCCACATATGCACGTGTTTTTCCATGATGCCATAGATATGATGCCACACCACACTGATGTTCCGACATGGTGTTGCTGATGATGCCATGTTGCTGATGGTAGCGATCTAAGCTTGAGGACACGATGCCACATGCTTAGACCCGTGAAGGTCCACTATGAGATTGTGTTATGAAAGCCTACTTGTGTAATGAGCATAATGGGGCCTCATACACTTGTAGAGGGACACTCATGTTTTCTCTTGACAATGTTTGGGTCGATTGGCATATGGGTATGTCCTAGCCATGTATACCTCTAGCTACTGTGACTCATGAGTACCTGTGTGTGCCCTTTCCACGAGGTATCACTATGTGGAGTGTGTTCTATGCATGCCTACTTCTATGGAGCCATAGACACACTACCATGTGGCATACGACCAGTACGTGCCTTCTCTAGCTGGCGTATGACCATGCTGTGACAAGACACGATGCGAGATGTGGTTGAGGTGTGCATTCTATGTGAGCAACCAAGGAGTGCATGGGCCACTTGGTGAGTCCATGGCGTGTGACAACATGATGCGGGGTGTAGCTGAGGAGTACACCCCATGCCATGTGGTTAGCATGCTCACTCCGCACCACATGAGGGGTTATTGCGAGAGCCAGAAGTTGTTTCCTCCTTCCTCGTTTGGTGGCTAATTTAGTCACATAGTTATGTATGGTGTCATTTCAAATATTGTGAATCTTCTTTCACTAACTCATTTGACTGCAAAATCCGACTAAAATTTTCAATGAAAGATGGATAATTAGATGTATTGTCGGGTACTAGTGATATTTAATGTGCAATTTTCTTTTTTTTTTAATTTTATCCCTGATGTTCGTCAAAATTTTGATGAACCTATTTTTTCGTCGAAATTGTGACAAATATTTTTCGTCAAAATTTTGACGAACATGTGAAGTCAAAATTGAGGCCGACATAAATAAAAAGTGAGCTCAACTATTTATTGTGACAACGTTATGCTATACTTACGAATTTTCCCTGCTTGCGAATTTTCTATACTTATGATAGTTTGTGGAGAACTAAGGACGATTTTTTTGGTAAAAATTAAAAAAAATCAAGAAGCTATCGCCAGGTTGAGGGTAGTCATTGTCCTTTCCCATAATTCATTTTTGAAGTCAAATTTGTACTTCTAGGTTTGAAAATCATATTTTAAAACATCTCATCAGATTTCATTTTTAGACTTGTGCATTTTCAGAGTAGCATTTTCAGATTTTGTTGTGCAAGTTCAATATTCTGATTTTAAGAGTCTAACAGTTGGAAATCATAGTAAAATTAGAATTTAATAAGTTTTGGAATTAGCATTTTAAAGTGTTTTTTGGGGTCATTAACTTTAGACTATCTTCTCTTTTGCAGGGGTGGTTGCATGCCAAATTTTTTTAGTGTAAAATATCATAATTATTAGATTTTGTTACCTGTCTATGAATAAAAATTATTGGAGTGTGAGTTTGATATTTTTTGAAGATCTAAATATTCAAGCTTGGTAAAGAAAAATCATGTTAGATAATATTATTCCAGAACAAAATGAAGAGACACTTGATAGATTGTGGATAGATTGAAAAGAAAGGGTGATGGGAAATGCTATTGTCCTTACAATAATTGCAAGGGCTTAAAGATGAGACCATTTTTAATCACAACAGCTGAGAAACATTGTAGGCAGCATGGTCATGTTGAAGGGGGGCATGATTATCGTCCATTGGTAAGTTGTTCATTATATGTGTTTATATTGATTGAATTTGTAAATTTTTATATCGTTTTAACATTTTATATATATATAAAAAATCACTTGATCATGATCATGATTTATTTTTGTCTATCATTATTATAAAGGTGGGGTGCGCGAGGGCACATGATATGGATTATCACAGCCTAGAGACTATGGTTTTGCAAGTGGACGAACATGGAGCTATGAATATCGAAGATGAAGCTAATGATCCTATGGAAGAAGATGATCATGCACCAAAAAACACAGTTGAAGATGATGGTACAAATACATTGATCCATGATACATTTAGTGACAGAGCTGATCATGATGATCGAGGTGACTTTGATGATGTTCATGATTTACCTGTACTTGAGAAGGCATACGAGCCCCTTTATGAAGGCTCCCAAACAACTCTTCTCTCTATTGTATTGTTGTTGAACTTGAAGGTTATGAATGGTTTATCAAACATAGCAATCTCGCAAATGTTAAGGTATGTCATTATGAAAGATTTATCTGGCATTATGAAAGATATCAGAATGGAGTATCAAGCAATAGATGCATGTCCCAATGATCATATTATATATTATAAACAACATGAATTTGCAACAGAATTCCCAGAATGTCATATCAATAGATATCGAACAGATCAACTAGCAAAAAAGGTGCCTCGTAAGGTTATTCGTTATATTCCCATTATTCTACGTATGCAATGATTATTTAGGTGTGAAAGCTTAGCGCAATTTATGGATTACCATTGCATGGAATAGAAGTGGAGATGACATTCTTCGAATGCATGTGGATGGTTCTGCATTTAGGGACATGGAGGAAAAATGGCCACACTTTAAAGAAGAACCTTGTAATCTCAGGCTTTCATTGGCAGCGAACGGTGTCAATCCATTTGGAGAGTTGAGATCTATTTACTCGGTGTGGCCTATTTTTTCTATCAATAATAACATTCATCCATGGATGTCAATAAAGAGGGAGCACATAATATTGTAAATGATTGTTCCGGGTATTTGTTTACATCAATTTTCTTTAACGTAGTAGCATCTCATTTGTCTTATTTGTTGCATAATGACTTATATTTTTTTCATTCAATAGTCATGTACATTAATTTATATATATTGCAGTAAAATGCTTATAATAATTGTGTAATGTTTATGTTCATTCAACTAGGTAAATACCAAGTTAAAGATATGAATCTACATATCGAGCCTCTTATCGATGAGTTACTAAAGTTATGGAATGGCGTCACTATGTATGATGTCTCTAGACCAATAGGACAAAGACAATTTCAATTCCATGCAATGCTTGTATGGACAATTCATGATGCCCCAAGGCTAACACATTTTTGTGGTATGTTATAACATTCGACTGCACTTTAAAATATTTAATTTTATGAAGTAGATATCATGCATTTTTTTAAATAATCTATTCATTATATATAATTATAAAAATTGACATGTTTAATCCAATTATATATGATCTTGCAGGTCTTCAAACAAAGGGAAAATTTGCATGTCCAATTTGTGGTCCAAAGATGAAATCTTATCATTCAACAAGTTTAGGAAAGCAGGTGTTTGATGAGTATAGGCACTTCCTCCACAGAAATCATAAGTATCGAACTATTGAAAAACATCTTTTCAATGGGAAAGAAGAGACTACATCAAAACCATGAAGAATGACACCTCGCCTATAGAAGTTGGAATATAATAGAATTAATCATCAAAGTTATACATCGGATAAAATTATTTATCTATCATATATGATATGTTTTGAATTTATATTTTTATATTGTGTTGTGTTTCCTAATGTTGTAATTGACAATGTTTTTCGTTATTAATTTGTTTAACTTATATGCTTCATGAAGGTCATCAAGGCATTAATGGTTGGCTTCCACAGGGACTAAAAAGTTATCCCAGACAATTTAGTAAGTTGCCCTACTATGAGCAGCTACAAATTGTGCATTTGTTTGATACAATGCATATCGGAAAGAATATAACAAAAACGTTATGGAAAATATTGGATGGAAGGCATGACAAAGAAAAAATTGTCAAAATTTGTAGTGACATTCAGGAAGCCAATCATGCAATGAAAAATTTCATTCAATTGAATTGTGATGGAGACCAAATTAATATAAGTTCCCTTCCTTGGTTATTAACAGAGCAGCAAAGCAATGCTATAAAAGAAGTCATACAAAAAATTTGATTTCCCGAGGATTTGTTGTGAACATAAACAATATAATAACAAAGAAAGGTGAATTTGGGCCAGGGATGAAAACGCATGATTGGCATACCTTCATTAAGGTAATTATTCGGTATATTATATACACTTGTATAATGCATGTACTTTTCAATGTATTGTGTTTACTACTTTTGGAAAAATAATGAAAAGATCATTTTATAATTGTTGCAGTATTCTACCTCTATCTCTCCCAGACAACTTCGACAACAATGTTAAGCAAGTTATATATGATCTTGGAAAATACATGAGGTAAGTAGCAATATTTGTTCAATTTGTTGTATAGATCTTATAATTTCCATTTGTTTTACTTGTTATGTAATATATTGTATATTTTTGTTAAATCTCGTTAATATATTTGTGCCTTGAATCACTTGTAGATGGTTGTCATCTAAAGAAATCCATAAAGAAGATATAAATTATTGGAAGAGAAAAATTCCTCGTCTAATGTGTGAAATGCAAAAGTGTCTACCTTCAACATTTTTCAATGCACAAGAACACTACTTCATACACCAAGTTGAGGAGATTGAATTGTGTGGACCTGTACACACAAGGTCAATGTGGATGGTTGAGAGGCACTTGAAATTTTTGAAGGCTTTGGTTAGACAAAGAGCACATCCTGAGGGTTCTATGGTGGAGGGATATATGGTATACCATACCATGGTGTACATTAGTGAATATCTTCCTAAGTTTGCAACAAAGATCCATGTAGATCGCATTTGGGATCCCAACTCCATTAACAAATTCAAGGGGAGTACCTCGATGGGGAAAAGGTAGATTGAGGAAAGTGAGGTAATTATAAGATGGTCATGGAGATTAATTGGAATACATTTTACATATGTTTTTATGTATATTGTACTTATTTAATTATTAATCTTCAATATACATCAATTATAAATTAAGGTCATATACTATGGTATTTAACTAATTATACATCGTTTGTGAATTTCAATTTTTTTGATAGGTTGGTCGAGAGTGGGATGCACTACATTTGTAAGTCAAACAATCTTGATTGGATGATGGTATGGATTGAAGCGATGTCAACAATCTAGTCATGCATTAACATGGGAGGTGTGGCTTCATTGGTTAAAGAAGCTCATCGTAATGGAGATTCCAATGTTACACAAAGGGAAATTGATTTAGCATATGGTTTAAGAGATAAATTATGTATAAATATATTAATCACCCATATTATTTAATTATTTTCAATTATATTGATGTATATATATGTTGAGATTGTTTTCTTTGCATACATTAAGCCAAGAATAAATATGTTTATCAACTGACGATATTGCAATAATTTTTACATGTTTGACATATTGCAGGTGAAACACCACAAGGCTATGTGGTGCAATGGTCATAAATTTCAAATCAAAAATTTGGATGACACGAAGAAAACTTGTGATTCTAGTATAACTGTAGTCTTTCAAGTGACTAATGTTCCATCTAGAAGCGACATACATCCAAAAGTCTCAGAAAATCAATACTATGGGATTTTGGATGATATACTTGAGTGTGACTTTAAGTCCTTCAAATTAATTTTGTTTGTCATCCTATGGTACAGGATACGATTGAATGAAAATGATCCAAAGAGAACTATTATTGAACATGATAATGGATTTACCACGGTTAATACAAGGTCGATCGAGTGAGCTAGAAATGAACCCTATGTTCTTCCAAGCCAATGTCAGCAGGTATTTTACTCAGAGGTTCTAGGTAAACCAGGTTGGTCATTTGTTGTTAGACATGATCCAAGAGGAAGACTGGTAAAGTATAATGTGGTGGAAGAAGAAGATACCGAAGAACTAGAAGATGATGTAGATGATGTTCAATATCAATAGTTAGTTGATGATGTCCCTGACGAAGATGTTGAAGAGGAGGAACTAGATCATGATGATGTAGGAGTTAATGTTCATGAAGATGATATCTGTGTGGATGATGACATTATTGAAACTGATATCAATGATGATGATGATGATGATATGACCAATCCTTACAATGTCGAATCTACATCGGATGATACAGACAAAGAGTTGGATGAAGAAGAAGATCAATGACATTAAAATGTATGAGTTATGCGATTATATTATCTATTTGATATTAATTTCTTGATAGAATTATATTTGACTTATGTGGTTACATAATTAATTCATGATTTTTTAATTTTTATGCCATTACATAATTAATTTAATGATTTAATTTTTAATGTTTGAAAGGTCAAAAATTAAAACATTTCAATAGTGATGTTAACAACCTTGAAATTAGTGTGTTTTATGTTTCATGTGATCATAAAAGATTAAAAAGTCAATTGTAGAGGTGGTTGTTCAGTGGTTGAGGTGTAAAGGCCTTTAAAAGGCATAAAGTGATCATTGTAATTGTTATCACTTGAAATTGCATCCTTGTTGAACCTGATGTTCAACACCTCAGTGTAACATGGGAAGACCTCCAAAGCTATGGGTCACTTATAGAAAGATGTCAACCTCCGGAGAAGGTCGGATTCCTTTGGTATCACCTAAACTACTGATTCTATAAAGGGAAAGGGAGAAGGAGTGCATAAAAATAAAACTAAATCCTATGGTGATACACCGAATTGATAAGAGCAATGGAATACTTAGGTTACACTTGAATACTAATGATGGACAAGGGACTACACAACAAGATTCTATAGATTATGCATACAAATAGGTTTGACATGCACACACTTTCAAGAAGGAAAAGTAGACTTTCACAAATTAAAAGCTCATGTGCAATTGAGTAAACACAGTTTATAACCTGCATGATACTACTTTTGCAAAGAAAGGCATGCCAACATGAAACAAAGCTATAAGGAAAAGAAAGATTTCACTAAGTAGCTTGATGAACCACTTAAAAATGCACAATACTTCATAAGAACCAGAAGGAAAAATGAAGAACCATCAATGGTAATCAAGGTAAAATTTTATATAACATGCTCCAAAATGAGTTGTAGAAGTTTGCTAATATGAGAGAGGACTGCAGAAGTCATAGAATTCAGAAAAGCATAAGGAGAACTCATTTACAAGAAGGCAAAAATGCCTTATATACAAAAGTGTGTCGACCCCTAGGGCTTACAAAAATATCAGTCTTTAGAAAAAATCTCCCTTAGATATTTTTCCTAAAATTAATGCTGCATTCAAGTGTGTCCCTGTTATCCATGTCGGTGAAGAGTTGTTCCCAGGAGGAGCCTTCAGATCTTTTGTATCTACCGCATTCACTTCTAGTCCTCGTGTCCATCTTCAAACCTCCCTGTCAAGCTGCTTTGAATGCTCCTGAGCTCAGAACAGATACACATTGCCTTTCATTCTATTAATCCTCCTCTTCCTGGTCAAACTGCCACGGCTCGCCTTTAGCTCCCTCTGATTGGTTGATCAGATGCCACATAGTTCTTAAGGCGGTCAAAAGCTCTCTCTATGGAATCGCATGTCGGTGAGACACTAATTGTGTCTCCCCAATGCGATTGTACCTTCCCGTGATTATCGACATAGCTTGAAACCATCGATGAGAGTTCATAGCGAGCCCAAAAGTCATACGGATATTGCCTCTGTGGTCACCAAGAAAATAGCTATCGAGAAGACCCTTTTCCAAAGGAAACATCCCTCGGCAAACTCATCTCATTGTTGGGGAAAGTTTTTTATAAGTCGGGGAGACATCTTGGCGAATTCATCCTGTTTTGGCGAGGGCCCATCCTCCTGTGCTCAACGGTCAGTGAGACCCATCAGGTCAAGGAGACTTCTTCCCGAACTCTAAATATTATACCAAGGGCACCTTTTGTCGGCATGACCTTCATCACTCGACCAGACCTTTCGGTGAGCAGCCCTTTCTTTCAGCGATGAGTTTACTTTCTCTTCAGTCAAGGAGACATTGCTTGGTCGGTGAGACCTCACACCGAGACCACCATCTCATACCGTTATGCCAATCTATCGGTGAGACATTCATGTGTTGGTGAGACCTCTTGCCGAAGGCAAAACTCTACACCGAGACCCTTCATTCTTCGGTAGGGCCTCACAACAAGGCTCAGAATCCTTTAGCGAGCTCATTTTTATGTTGGGGAGACCTTCGTCAATTGGGAAGACCTTGTGGCAATATCACTTTATTCTCCCCGGGCTTATTTCCTTTCAGTGAGACCCTACCTGGTCGGTGAGACTTCATGGCGATGTTCTCTCTCTTTGGCTCAGAGCTCCTATCAGCAAGAGTCCACCCTGTCGATGAGACCTCATGTTGATCTCCTCCTTTTCTCGCTGAGCTCACTCTTCTTCTTCAGGCTCGAGATCCTTTTCCTTTTGGTAAGACTCTATCATAATCGCCCAGACCTCATAGCGATATCTTCATTTCTCCCTGTGGTGAATCCTGTTTTGGTGAGACCCTTTCGGGTTGGTGAGAAGTTTTGCCGAGCCTTAAATCTTTCGGCGAGCTCCTTCAAGTCGGCAAGACTTTCTGTGGTTAGAGAGACCTTATGCCAACACTGTCATCCTTCGTTGAGAACACTCTGCTTTGCCCAGACATCTCAGTGAACTCCTCTTTTTGGTGAGGGCCTATGCTGAATTCACTCTCTGTCGCTGAGACTCCCTTCAGTTGGTGAGACTTCATACCGACCGAAGCTTCCTTTTGCCGAACCAAGAGCACCTCAGGGAGACCTTAACATATCGGTCAGACCTCCTGGCGAGGGAATAACCCTTTTGCGATCCCATTTCATTTCAAGGAGACAAGCTCCCTTTGCTAAGACCCTACTCTGAAGCCACGTTGCTTTATGTCGGTGAGACTAAGTCCCCTCGCCAAGACATCTTGGTGAGCCTTTCTTTCTCTAGCGAGCACACCCATGTCAGGGAGACTCCCTTTGTTTCGGGGAGTCCTTACCCAAAACTTTACATCCTGTCGCCGAGAGATCCCCGGGTCGCCAAGACCTTTCAACGAATTCTCTTTATTCTCGTTGGGCTCACTTTGTTTCGGCAAGACTCCTCGCTATCGGCCAAACATTATGCTGAATGCATCCAGTCTCCCCGAAGGCATATCTTATTGGTGAGACATAAAGATCTCACCGAGACCTTATGGCGATGGAATCCCCTTCTGTCGAGGCCTTCATTTCATGTCGGTGAGACAATCCCACATCGGGGAGACCTTTCCCCGAGCCCCTCATGTCATATCGAAGAATCACCCTTCGGTAAGACTTTTTCATTTCAGCCAGACCTCCTGCTAAAGGCAAAATTATCGCTGGGCTCAAACCTTTGGTGGGACCTCCTTCTGTCGGGCAGACTTCTCAGTGAAGCAAACCCCCGATGCCAACCTTCTTTGTTGCCAAGACCTGACTCCTTTCGGCAAGATGTTATGCCGAACGCAGAATGCTCTGGCAAGCTCATTTCTAGTCAGCGAGACACATAAAGACTCTCGGCAACAGGGATGTCTAAGCGACTGATGGGCCTCCTTTGAATAGAACGGAACACCAGTCAGAAAGACAACTGCAGATTCTTGCTGACTTTTTCCTTAGAACAATTTTATGCCAAAGTGGATTACGAGATGCCTTCCAACTGAGCTCCTTGAGGAATACCATCACGTGCACGATTTTTCCCTTGTTGTAAATGTTCCATTTGGCCTTCTCGAACATCTGTCACATGATTTTTCTTTGCCTGATTGAGCCCGTAGGTGAAAATTGGTCAACAGTAATGGTTTTTGATGGTTGAGGATTTAAAATGCAAGCTCTTAACATTCAAAAATTTGTGTTTTTCTTCAAAATTTCTGTATTTTTCCTATTATGTAGCATTGTACGGTCACATGCAGCCATATTTTGATGTGAAATCAATTCCATGTTGTGAAGATATGTGTTAGCTTTGATTTTAATCTGATTTGAGGGCTTAAGACGTTGATTTGAGTTAGAAAGCTTCATTTCTTTGCATATAGCCGAGTTACCCTATTTTTGAGGGTTTTGTAGTCCAAACATGATATAAAGGGGCTCTTACACTTTTTGTGATTACTGTAGCTTTTGTAAGAGGCCCCATGGATACTATTGTAATTGTAGGATGCATGAATAGGGCGTAGGATGAGAAATAAATAAGGCATAACTGCTGTCCTCAAGAGTTTTGTGAAGAAAAGCATTTGAAATGAGAGGTTCAAGCTTAGGTTTCAACAAAATATGTATGAGAGATCTGATTTTATGAATTTTTATCCATGTGCAAACCTAATGGGTTTTTTCTGAACACTGAATATAAATGATACACACATACACACACACATATATATATGTATGTATGTATGTATATGTATTTTTAAATGTAAATGTAAATGCAATTACTAGATGCTCTCCGAGAACAATAAATGCAACATATCATTAAATAAATCTATATCTATGTATATAAATGTGTATTTCTGAATGCAAGTGTAAATGCAGAGAGCATATGGTTTTGTAGTGCTATAGATACAACATATCCATAAATTAATGTAATTGAAATTCTAAAGTCTTCAACACATAATATGAAATTGATCAAACTATTAAACTACATGAGAAATAAATGAAAACAATAAATGCATATGTATGTGTATTTTTAAATGTAAGTGTAAAATAAATAAGAATAATGAAAATTATAAAAGAATACAAGGGGAGACCAGTGCCGTATTGGGTATATGGAGTCTAATGAATATCTGCAAATTTGGATTTCAATAATGGAAATAATTCAAACTGTCAGGCATAGAAATTGCTTACAACTTGTGTAAACGTGCAAGTAAATAATTGAAAAACTCTTCTTGAGATAGAATGGCAATTCTAGTTATGTTATTCTTCTTATTAATCCAACTAACACTTCCCAATTGTTGTGATTGATTAAAAGATTTTAATCCCTACTTGAGAGAACCGAATAACCATATCACACATATATAGCAAATGTAAAATGATAAACTAAGTATAAACTTGTTATATCAATTTAAACAATAGAGAAGCATCATAATGGAGACAATCAAATAACTGTATAAATTTAACAAACAACTGATACCAAAATCTTAATCCGCAACTTAGATATCTTCATTTACTCCATCAAAATACATGCATCTGAGTCTCTGTATATGAAAGCATTTTGCTAGAAAGCTATCTACTAAATATCTCCTAACGCCTATATCTGTTGCATTACTATGGAACATATATTAATACATCAAAACTTGGAAGGGATGCATCCCTTCACAAATGTTTTATTTTACTTAACTAATTAAAACAAGAGATTAGACTCTATTTAGCCATAGATGAACATTTGATAAATGATCTAGATAATCATGTCGTTCATGAGTATCGACATCTCCTAATGCATTCCTGGTTGATATTTCCACCTTTATCATCCTTTTGTTATGCTTGCAACTCTCATCCAATGTTGAATCCTTCCCTATAGCATTTTCCAGAATTCCCTGCAGCATCAATTCACATTCTTTGATCCACTTGGCTTTCTCTTTCAACTTTTCTCCATCTTCAAATAGTGTAGGCAGTCCCATATTTGTAACATCGACTAGCCCCTTTGCATCTTCTCGCAGTTCCTCATAATAGTCCCTGTGTTTCTTTATAATTTGGTTACCCATACCAATGGCCACACTATCAGGAACATCTCTTTCATTTAATTCTCATAACTTTTCTTAAATCCTTCCATCAATTCTCTTGTGTTCATGCCCTGTAACATGGTTCTTTGAATATGCTCCCCATAGCTTATTCAACCAAATCATTAAGTTGGCCTACCTTTTTCTGATTATTGCAATGATTGTAGCATATTTACCTTGTGAATATGCCATTGACTCCTCGCAATGATCTTTTACCTGTGAGCTTTCACCATGTATTATTAATTTAGGAGGTCCCATTGTGACTCCTAGCATGTCCTTCAAACAATCATTTTCTCTCATGATCCTTTCATTATTCATTTTGTACATTTCCTTTTCTTTTATCAACATTTGTATTTGGGCTTTATTCAGTTTTGCCACATTAATCCCAATGTCTACAGTCGCCACATGATCTACCTCTCCAACCTTCAGAGTCATGACATGTCCAAATGATTTCTCAATATCAATCACCACTGACTTTCTATGAGGTGGATACAAGGCCCATATCATGAGTGATCCTTCATCCAAGTTTTATTTGGATCCAGCATATATTTTTGTCACCCCCTCTAGACTAAGCTTGTGTGTGGCACTATTATCCTTTAAGAAGATATCAAACACCAATGAAAAATTCACATCCAGCCATAGAAAGATCATAACTCCAACATCCTCTAACATTTTCCTTCCTTTGTCGGGGGTCATATTAGCCATTTCTCTATCCACAGTTAATTTCAAATTATTTAGTAGCTACTCCTCATTGCTTGGTGTAATATTATCAATTGTCTCCCTTATCTCCTTGCCCTTTTGCTTATACAAGAAAGATCTGAATTCTAAAGAATTCACAAATTCATTGTCTGCTACAAATGACCTATATGCCATTTGTCTGGTGTCTGTATCTTGGCTCTCTTCAACACCTAGTTCTCTAGGAGGGCAGTTGTAATCTTGATTTTTTAATCTAGAAATCCTACTGGGTAGGTCTCATGGCGTATCTTCTCCAGTTTCCTCATCTCCAGAAAAAGGGAACCCTGTATTCGACAGCCCTTGGTTGTATTCCTCTACCACTCTCCCTGCTTCCTCTACCTCCAAATTTCTAATCATGTCATCAAACTAATAAGGCACATGATCATATCATCCAAATTTTATCCTTTATTTGGCAGAATTGATATATCCCTCTGGATCAAAACCTTCTCTTGGTGGACCCTTATTCATATTATACTGCATTAATTTTTCAAGGGTCAAATCATATCCTTCCTTTTCAAGCATAGTAAAATCACCAAAGCACAGAGTACTAGGCATAAATGCCTATTTTTCGAATGAACCAAAATTCATGAAACTAGAAAAATCCATTTGTCTTAAAATTTCCAAATATGCAATCCTATCTGGGACTGTTTTAGGAAAAATGAATGGAGAATACTCAAAACCAAACACCCTTACCATAGTAGCATCTTCCAAGCAATACCAATCTCCCCAATTGTGATCAATTGGCCCATTAAAGTCCTTAGGTCTGAGGAAGCGTTTTATTTGTTTAGAAAATGAGTGCACACAAGGATGACTGTAGAATTCATATACTGGCTTTACAAAATATTCTTCAAAATACAGGAAACTGGAATTAGCAAACCTACTGTCCCAAATGGCAGTCCACAATTGAATGGGTAACAATTTTCCCTCTTTATCAAACTGTGAAACCTTCAACTTTTCTGGCCAAATCCCTAACTCTTTTCTGAAGTACAATACTAGATGCATTAAAAGATAATAATACCTAAGGTGCAGAATAGGGGATTTATTCTTGATTGCCACCAATGCTAAGTTGAGTCCCTTGGAGACAAATAAAGCATAGTCAAATAACCTAGAATTATTTCATTGAATGTCAGCTGCAATTACCATGGGAACAATGGAAATATACTCAGGAACTTCCATACCCAACATTTGTCCTACCGAGAAATAGGTATATCTCATATAGGGCTCAAATAAGTCCACATGGAATGGAGGCCCATCGCCATCATCAAGTGGGATAGTTTTACCATCTTGTTTAATTCTATGTAAGGGAAACCTCCAACCCTTATAAGTGGTGTCCATTCTCCAAAACTCCTTTTCCAACTCTTCATTCACAATTTTCTCATTACACCACCCTTCCAACTTAAAAACCTCACTTATTGAAGCCTCTGATATGTATATGAACGGTTTCCCAGATGGTCTGCATATGGCCTTAAGTTTTGAGTCATAGTGGGTGGCCAACAATTTTACCAGCTCTATATTGACAAACACATTAGGGAAAACCATTTTTCCCAAATTTAGATGCCACGAATTACAAATTGGCTCAAAACGATCTCTTCATTGAAAGTGGAATCTAAACAATTCATAACCTCTTATTGGGATCCAAATATCTCCTATGTGCTTCCAGTTGTCGTCCAATTTATCCACTTCCTCCCTTAGTTGCGCGAAGTGCCTACCTCTGGACCCAAAGCCAAGAAATTGGTCAATTAAATCCTGATTCAACTTTCGTTCAACACCCTCCAGCTCAATTCTAGACTCAACTTTTTGCTTCTTACTCTTAGGGTGACTGCTCTCACTTTGTTTTCTACCTTTGAACTTCCCCAAGCTAGTGGCTTCCATATTACTCACTTAAAATTTTAAAAATGAAAAATTTTAAATGCAGAGGACTTACTAGTTTTGATTGAGGTCTTTCAAGTGAAACAATTCTTTGGCCCTTTGTTTTTCTCTTCGTTTCCTTCACTACCAATTCACAATAATGTTCATTTTGCAATGATTTCCTTTCAATTTATGAAATTACCTATACTCTATGGCGCCATTAATGTTTCAACTCCAGCATGAATGTAACATATTTTTGAATTCATTACTGTCACATCAAATGAACTGGTCGGCAAGACACCTTCAAACTTTGGGCGATCTATACATTAGGCCCCAACCAACGTTCACTGAATACTTTGTTGATCGGGGTAACACTCTACACATCTGACCGATGTTAACATTTGTCCCATATACATCGCCAAGAGTCACCCCGACAATCATTTTGGTTTATTTGTTTCTTCATCTGCCTGACTTTTAGTATCGCTAACACATTAAGTGGTTCCTCTGATGTTATAAGTCTCGCCGATAACTTTTATTTTGGTCTTGAATATGTCACCAGAACTCCTACCGATATCCTCTTGTCGGTGTAACTTAGCGGGCTGGGTGAACATTCAAGATTTACACCGATAGCACATGTCTCACCGATATATTCCCAATGCTCCTGTCAATGAAAGAAATGATGGTATCGCCAATGAAACTTCATCAGTGAGACTTAAACGTTTGGGATAGCATATATTTTTCATGTCGAGATGACTTGTCTTGTTAATGGATTCCCTTCATCGATGAGACCATAAGCCAATCTCCCTGATATTTCTTCTTTAGTAATCCTAGCTTTGAACACGAGCATAAGTGATCTTTGAATTTACCCACTGTCACATCAAATGTTCTATCAGAATGAAAATTCAAAATTTGGGTGATCATGTTATTCAAGCTTGACTAACATTCATTAAACATTCTTTTTCTTGGGGAGACATTATGCCGATATCGCATAATCTATCCATCTGATTTATATAAATGTCACCAAGAGTCACCCTGACGACTATCTTGATATATTTGTGTCTTCATCGGAAAGACATGGTGTATTACTAATACATTCAGTAATTTACCTGATGTTATAGGTCTCCTCAATGATTATTCCTTCAATCTCATGTCACCAAGACTCGTTCTGATACAACTCCTTGTGCTTTGATCGGTGAGACAAGAGAGGTTCCGTGCCGATGGAACTTCATCGATGAGACCTATATGTTTGGTATGACCTTTTCATTTCACCCCAATGGAACTTGTCTTGTTGACAAATCTATTTATCGGTGAGACCATGGACTATTTCATCTGAATGTGTATCTTCTTATGTAATCCGATCGGTGTGACATTTATGTTCTTTCGCCGATATGCTGAAAATGAGAATATAATGATTTATGAATCAGAGAGACCTGCACACATTCTTGCCGATATGGGTTATTTGAATACTAGATTTTGGAGGTTTTTCATGATATCAAATGGTCAAGAATGATGTGATCATATGTGACTATGATGGATTATACTCAAGATAAGGTTTTCTTTAGGGAATCAACGAGTGCAAAATCACTGTAAAATTTGCAAAATCAATTGTACTTGCCCTTGAATTATGTTTAATAACTCCAAAAATGGGTGTCTAAAACCATCAAGGGTTTCTCTGGTGTTTTGGGAAAGTTTTGAGTTATTGGGAAAAAACTAGGTTTGCATTGTTACAAGGATTCAAGGAGTCAAAGTGTGAAATCTGACTTCTGTTCTTTGTCAGGCTTTGAGAGTTGTTTGGATTTTTTAAATTGGTCATTCTAAACTTTTTAGAAGCCTCTTAAAGGCATGTTGATAGGTTGGTTGAGTTGAACCTTCTAGGTCTAAATCAGGTAGTTGTTATTGCTAAGGTGGATCACTCCTTTATGTGAAGGCCATGCACTTATGATTGGGTCAAGTGTTCTTTTCTTTAGAAAATTCCTATCTCCTTTTTGATAGGTTATGATTTTATTAGATGGGTTATGAAGCACTTATTTCAAACAAATATCTTTATGAAAGAAGTATATTGGCATGAAATTAAATATGATTTGTATTCCAATGTAAAAACCACAAAGAATGGAAACAATTCTTTCAATACATAAACTATTATGTAGTAGTCAATTAAAATGAAAAAGCTTACTCTATATTAGCTAGGATACACAACTATTAAAATGATCTAAAGTAACTTATTTATCCTAGAGGAACTAAGTATATAGTATACAAAGAAAACCAACAAACCCACAACTACCCCTATTTTGAAGGAGTTTAGTTTTCTCCCCTTCCTGATCTCGCTAATATTGTCTAATTATTTTAAAGAGATGAAGGGTCATAACACAACTTTATTCAACCCAGTAAATAGCTTGGTTAATGAAACTTGAAAAAGCAACAAAACAATTGCTACATTTGGCATTTCATGTTAAATGAAGAGTGGTGACAATAATCTACTTATAGTTTAATAAAACACTATTTTTATAAGAAGGCTTGACATTAGAAAGATAAGTGTTACTTATAGTTTAATAAAACACTATTATAGTTTTACCAACATATACTATTGTATGCTTGCATGGCTTCTTAGTTAATATATGAGGAGATAGAGATAGATGGGGAGAGAAAGAGAGAGAGAGATAGAGATATATGGGAAGAGAAAGAGAGATGAAGATATATGGGAAGAGAAAGGAAGAGAGGTGGAGATAGAGAGTCGATGGATAGGGGGGATAGGAGGGAGAGATGGTGAGAGATAGAGAGGGGGAGATAGAGAGGGTGAGAAAGAGAAAGGGATATAGATAGGCAGAGGATGAGAGATAGAGAAGAGGGGGAGAGAGAGAGATAGGTTGAAGAGGAAAAGAGAGAAGAGAGGGAGATAGATAGGTAGAAAATGGAGAGAAAGAAGAGGGGGAGAGGGAGAGCAATATGCAGAAAGGGAGAGAGGGAGAGATAGCTCAATATACAAAGAGGGAGAGGGAGAGACATAGAAATTGGTTGATATAGAGAGATAGAGGGGGATGGTGAAAGAGATAGAGAGATCGTGATAGAGGTATAGAAAGATATGGATAGAAAGAGATAGAGAGAGGAGTGAGAGGGAGATAAAAAAGAGAGATAGAGATAGAGATATAGAGTAGGAGAGATGGAAGGAGATATGGAGTGAATGAGAGAGAAAGGGGGGAGAGGGAGAGATAGCTCAATAGATAGAGGGGGGAAGAGGGAGTGACATAGATAGTGGGAGATAGAGAGAGAGATAGAGCAACAAGGAGAGATATATCAATCACCCTCCCTATATCTCTATCTATTCATCCTTATCTCTTTATCTCCCTAACTCTCTCTATCTCCTTGTCTCCCTTTCTATTTGTATGTTTGTCATTATCTCCCTCTCTCTCTATATTTTCTTCCCTATATTTATGTTTGTCTCCTTAAGTGTGCAATGGGTACATTGAAGAGGTCTTAAAGGAGAATTATCATATCTTTAATCAAATGGCATGCTACCTTGAGCATAACTCCCCAAGGACACATGCCATCCTTGGATTGTTGACATGAAACAACCAATCAAAATTTAGTTTCTCTCTCTCATATTAATATTATATTAATATATATTACTATTATATTAATTATATTTTGTATTATATAAAAATATACTTATTATTAATTATTAATTATAATAATTTTATATGTATTTAATAATTTTGTTAAAGAATATAATATATAATTATAATAAGTTGAATAATTATATTATTTATTATGTAAAATATAGCTAATATATACTTAACTATATTGTAGAATATTAAAACCTAGCTAAATGGCACCATAATTTTCAATTTAATTAACATACTCTAAAACCTAACGAAACCAGGTTGTAGCTCGTCAAATTAGAGAAGTGAAAGGTCAATACCAGCGCCAAGGAAGAGTTTAGAGTAGTGAAAACAAGGTCAATGCTAACGCCGAGGAAGAGTTTGGAGTTAAAACAAGGTCAATACCAGTGTTGACGAAGAGTTTGGAGGAGAGAAAAACAAGGTCAATATCAGCGTCGAGGAAGAGTTTGGAGGAGTGACAACAAGGTCAATACTAGAACCAAGGATGAGGTTGACGGCACTCAGGGAAAATCAATGACCAAGGGACAATGAGTACTATAAGTTTGGCACCCCCATTCTCTTTAACCTGCAATTTTTATGCCTAGTTTCCAAAGATCTTCTCGTACATTGGCACCCCCATTCTCGTAAAATGGTATAAGATAAGATAGAAAAAATAAAATAGCTTAGTCTTTAACATTTTTATCGACCAGCCTTAGGTCTTGGAAAAACTCCCATAATCTACCCACATCTTGGTTGAGGTCTAGGATTTCATCACACATAGCCTTCATCGCACAAGTCTAAAGAAATTGTAGACTTAGCCCAAGTATATGCTAGGATAAGCTAGATCTAATGAATGGAAATAGAGGCATACAATTCTTCTTTAATACCTCCACCACAAAAATATACAAGGAAAGGTCTCCTCCCATCTTGGTAGTGATAACCTCCTCCACACACAACCCTTAAAAATTATGAATAGAGGAATATAATCTTTGAAGAACTCAAAGTTGATTCTCTCCTACCTGATGCAATTAGTCATTTTATCCTTACAAACATTTATAGTGATTACTAGAGGCACATAGACCAATTATTCATAATAGAAGAATTTGATCATACTTTTCCAATGATGGCATTATGAGAAAACCTTAGGTTAAATGAATAATTCCTAGCTAAATTCTTTAAATCATGTCCAACCGTATAAGAGAAGACCATTGCTATGTGTACTTGGATACCATGGAGAAAGGCTCTTTGGGCTCTTTCATCAATCAAGGTATTGTTAAATTTTAACACCTAAAAGTGAGAATGAAGAATCTTTCCTAGGATGGTGGCCATCCCATTATAGCTCTTAGAGTTGTTAGAGATATTTTTGTTTTGAAGTAGAGATATTTTAAGCTATCAAATCCTACCATCAAACATAATCAAAATTTTGTTTCAAATGACTATGAGCACTAACTTTCAATATTTGAAGATGTTGAAACCTTTTCATAGAGAACTAGAACATTGATGCAACCACTCATCCTACCTTAAAACATACCAAAAGTCTCCTAGCAATTAGACATAGGAATATTTAAGATGACTTAAAAAAAAATTATTGCCCAACATAAACTTATGATGACTTAACCAGGCCTAGTACACACTCCCTCCTCGTTAACCACTTAGACATATGGAAATTAAATGTAAATTTTATGCTATTTTTAGTCATGTAGGTGTCCAATAAACCACTTGGTGGTGTTTCCCTTCAAGTTTATTTACTTGAATGAAGAGAAAAAGTCCTTTGATTACAATTAGAGAATACATTTGAGGCCTTGGTTGTGTAACTGGTGGACCATAGTCACATTTAACACTTGCTACAAAGTTTGGGAGTTAAAACATTAAGTAGATTTGATTTGTGATAGACACATTTGGACGGTAGTAACAATAAATTGCAATCTATCAAGACTTGATTACCTTATAATCTATGAAATTCTAGTGATGAAATGATAAATTAATCATAATGTTACCTTGGGATCACATCACCATGAAATAAATTCATCCAACATCCTTATGAGTGCAGGTACCACCAAATAGGTATTTTTCAGATTTGTCTTCCTCAAGCGAGGGAAATTTAGGAAGAGAAGAGGAAAGCGAGACATGTAGTAGGTCTAAAAGAGGGAGATCAACTAGAGGTCAAAAGATTAGAAGAAAATTTCATAAACACATGGAATTTTTTCATGCTAAAGGGGGGTCATGTTCTTATTATGATGAGAGCATAGCCGACGTCGAGGTGCCCTTGAGGTACAAACATCTACGGAAACAATGGGTACCCAAGGAACTTCCTCCAATAAACACTGATTTTGTGTCAACAAGAGGACATATCGCATAGCACCATCATCATTAGATGGTTTGGGCCTATTTTGCATGGATGACATAAAGGTCTATTACAACAAAGTTACTGAATTGATGGAGTATGTTAGACCCTGTTACAATTACAAAGATTGGATACAACTGGTTCGATATACACGAAGTATGCGTAGGTATGCACTGTCAGCAAATTATATACAGCTAAAAGATAAGGATCAAAATAAAGGAGTGGATATGTACATTGATGGAAAGCCAAAAGCATCAGGGAATATTGCAAGGTTTATAAATAGTACACGACCTGGGTCAACAAATAAGCAACCCAATTGCATATTCGAGGCACACGAGGGAAATCGTGTATTCATATGTGCGATAAAATCAATAACTACAGGGGAAGAGTTGCTAATCAATTACAATTTGAATTACTTAGTTACAAACATAGTTACTATGGGGGTGGTACGTACTATGTACCATTTTACCCAACCTCTAATTAATGACTCCAATATACCATTTTATTCTTATGTTTTTTCTCATAAGTCTATTGGTTTCATTTCGGTAATGTTTTTTTATATTTAATTTTTGTCATAGTGAGACATTGATCGTACGGGGAAGTCTCTGACCTAGAGCATAGATCACGATATATCTTCAGGCACTTCTACCTGATAGGTTTACCTCATTGTAATTGTACAAATTAGATACAAGCAAAATGTTTTATTATTATGTTTTTTTCATAAGTTTATTGGGTTAATTTCGATAATATTTTTAATATTCTTGTTGCAGTCGACTAATTGGGGAAAGGCACCAGTAGTAGACGAGAGCATCCATAGGGAGGTGCAGTCAATATTATGTGATGATGGTGATGATGGCATCACTTATTCAGCAAACCCTCTCGATATGATAAGGAAGACCCAAAAAAAATGCAATGAAGAAATCCTTAAGTTGTTATTCATAGTGCCTCAAACAAATGAGATAAGAGAGAGGGTTAAAATATTGACTAAGAGAGCACAAAACTTGCAAGTAAGTTGTCATGAGGTATTTAATTATAACATAAGTTCATTCATGGTTTTATATTTTGTACTCTTTTATGTCATGAACTAAAATATGTGTTATTTTTACAGGATTTTTTGCGTCCTCATGATGCTCCTAGCCATGATCAGGGCACTGCAAGTGCTTCCTGAGGAGTAGGGGTTGGTACAAGTGTCCATCTTGATCTTCCTGCGCATACATCACATCATCTGACCCCATCATCCATGCCTATATTGTCGTCTAAAATTTTGGCAACACATACCATGTAGGCATCTGTTACTGCACCCCTTGGCAACAAACGCATGCTAGAACATGTGTCAGAACATGTACCTGGGAATGCAGAGGCCACTAGTACTGGTGATGTTTTAGTAGCATTTCCTTGATCTTCCTTGTATTATTAGTACGGGAACATTTCCTGTCACATTTGTGGTGACTGAGGATTTCATTCCCATAAAGATAGAGAAGGTCCCAGGTACTTTAAAATGTTTTAATTATTATTATATATAATCCAATTGAAATTTGCTTATTGATCACTCTTTTTAGACTATTGATCCCATGATCATTTTGTAGGAAATGATGTTTTTTATAAACATCTAAGTGATATTACATTGGAGCTCTTTGGGCCCACCATACGTACATGGTGGAATGCCAAAAATCAAGATTTAAAAGATTATCTCTTTAACCGTTTAGTTGTATTGTTCAGTGATAAAACATTCAACCGAACCAAGGTCCTTAAGAAAGCTAGTACCCATCTAAAGTATGTGAGGTACCAATATAGGTCACATTTAGAGAACAAAAACTACGAGTGTCCCCCCATGATTTCAGAGAGGGAGTGGAAGGACCTGGTGTCAGATGGAAAGGAGAAGGTTGAAAAGAAAAAAGGAAAGACACCACCGGGCCAAGGAAGGTATGTGATACTATCAACAATGTAATTATATACTGATTACTCTTTCTTTTTACATAATCTAACATATTTCAAACTTTTCATAGGCTGCCCGACACATTGAAGGAAACAAAGGCAAGACTAGAAAAACACGGGCAACACAAACTTGGATCTGGTGGTTATATGAAATTAGTCGCACGAATTGTAAGTATCAATAAATGAAATATTGCAACTAAATAATAAATTGTAAACAATTTTGGTTTTATCACACCATAGAAGAAAAATTCATGATCTTATGCAAAAATGTAGGGCTCTAAATTCAACAGAGTTCCCACAGAAGAGGACCTAAATATTTCCTTCCAACAAGGCTATGGAGCCATGGCTGAATGCCTAAGAGTCTTGACTGGGCAAACACAATCTTCCACTGTATCTGATACGCATGTAAATAAACTCAATAAAGTTTATTTAAAATTGAATACTTCTACAATCTATTCAATATTAATTTCCACCATAAAGTAATTACATGCCTATTTGTTTTAAACATACAAGGAATGATAATTCTACACATGATATTGGAATTCAACCTGGTGAGGGTGGAGCACAACTTGTAGATGAAGGTCATCGTGTGCATCCCGATACTAGGTGTATTTATGTGCCATACAAAACGCAGTATGGATTAATACAATTAAACATCTTTAATTGCAATTGGTGTATTAATTAATGTAACCTTTCGTATTTCAACTTTAGAGCATGTAGAGCATGATCAACATGTTGAGCATGATCAGGCTAGAGAAGATCAAGAACATGGTGTGGCCCCATTAGGTAAAGAGGACCACTCTAATGTTCTTTTAAACATATTTAATTGCAATTGGTTTATTAATTAATGTAACCTTTCGTGTTTCAACTTTAGAGCATGTAGAGCTTGATCAACGTGTTGAGCATGATCAGGCAAGAGAAGATCAGGAACATGATGTGGCCCCATCAGGTAAAGAGGACCACTCTAATGTTCTTTTAAACATATTTAATTTCAATTGGTGTATTAATTAATGTAACCTTTTGTGTTTCAGCGGATCAGGATTTAGAGGGTGTTCAGCATGCCCATTAGGTAAAGAGAACCACTCTAATGTTCTTTTAATTAATGAAATACTTGTAACAATAATAATAAAACATATCAATTTAACATTTCTTTGTTATTGCAGCAAACCCCCACTTGCAGGCGTCCACGTCATGAGAACAAAAATAGGCGTACATTAAGATCACAAGTAGAGGCATAACAACTAAAAGGGGGACAAATGATTTAGAAAATGATACTCCACTTCAGATTTTTTAGCTTTTAAAAGAAACCAAAAAAAAATGATTGTAATCATATCATGACAACCATATTTTTGATAATATGTAAAAACTGAAAGAATGAATGTTATATGTTAATGAATGAATGTTATATATTATTAATGGATGAATGAATGAATGTTATATGTTATTAATGGATGAATAAATGATTAATGTTATATGATCGAGTATGGGGAATTGAGAGTGACATGAGGGGGGGAGGGGGAGAGAGGGGCCAAATGAGCTTCCACCATCACGTGGTTGGCCCTGTTAAGTAGAGAATATTAAACTATTCTCAAAAGAAAGAGAAGCTTAATAAGGTAATGCACTTTTCAATATAAGAAATGCATCGTTTGAAGCATCAAACCAATATGCAAAGATAAAAGAAAGTGCTAACTTTTCACTATGATGGAAGAAAAATGATTCTTTATACCCTGAATCCATGCTTTGCATCATAATTTGAAGTTATTTCCATTCCAATGTTCTGAGTTTAGTTTGTTTGTACATCTTTGTATGAATACCACATTTTGTTGTGTGTGGATTTGGTTTCAAAGCTCTGTTTCTTCTATTTTTAGTGGTGACATAACTCTAAAATTTGACTTTTATGCATAATAGGTTAGTGGAAAAATTGACAGTTCTAAAGGGTTTAGAAGCTCGATTGAGATAGATACACGAATATTTGGATCTTGTTGTTGATGGGAGGCTTCCACTTAACCATGAAATTTTGTACCATCTGTAGGTATACAAAATTTCTCTACTTACATTCATTCTTGATTATAAATGTTTTAAATGATATTAATGCTTCAAACTTAAGATTTGTTTCATTGTTATAATGATCAAAATGTTACACTTTGCTATACATTCAAGCACTCTCTTGCCCCTTACCCTTTTCTCTCTCCCCTCTCCTCTTAAGAATTTTCTTTGTTATAAAAGATTTACATTTCTGTCTCATTTACACAAATTTATCTGAAGCTCTAGGAGTGAATAAAGATATGTAAAAGATGATGGATTATGTCTAAACAACAACTTACCATCTTATAGCTAATTAAATCCTTAATATTTGAATAGTTTAGAGCTTGAATAATGCTTGTATATGCATGTGTAGCAATAAGGGAGCCTATGTGAAGATTGAAATTTAAAACATCACTTTGGTATTTTTCCTTAGGCAATGAAATGATATTTTGAGTAATACAAACCTACACACACATTGATATTTTTTGGCATTGTATTGAGGAAATTGTTTTCTCTTATACCTACCCTCGGCTAGACATGGAGGTATATAATATTGGTTTTTGGGTTTGTTTTGTAAGTAGTTAATTTCATAGAGGAAGACTAAAATCTTCTTAATGTCCTGTCAAGTGTGAAAGCATATGAATCACTTGCTGAAGACACCATTTTGTATTCATCCAAAAATTGGTTTGTTCTTATTTTATGTTTCTTGCATGTGTTTTTTTTAGGCTCTAGAGATGTAGCTCGGCTCTTTCCTTTGCACTTTTCATCTATTTTGATGATTACAGTAGTTTGTCCTCATAATTTTTTATGTAGATCTATTTGTAACCTTATTTTCTACCAATCAATTTGCAAACCAGTCACATATTAAGGACCATTTTACTAACTTGTAGTCATCCATTACTTCATATATTGCAGGTTGTGTATGTGTGCCAATAAATCCTAATGATTGCGAGAACTTTAATCCTACAAGTGTACCCACTCTTTCTCAAGTAAAAATCTTACCTTATTTTATAGTACTTTAAATGGTTAACTGAAGGTGCTTCTTTAGATATGAGATAGTTGAATCTTGGATTAAAATATGGTATGAGATGGCTAGTATAATGATAAAACTGAGGTCCATTAAACACAAATTACGAACATAATTTACTGGACTATGAATAGTGTTACAATTATAATTATTTCTCCTTTACCTACCTCTCCATTAATGAAAAAGATAGCATATATTGGAAGTTCATTACATGTCTCATGTATGTGTTAGTATTTGAATTTTGTTTAAGTTGTTCAAGAGCTTGATTAGGTCAAGAATATGTTCTACAAGCTTTTTTCTCTTGACACTGCTCAACATTTCCCTACACATTTTCTCTTCAATCCAAATGTTTCTTAACTCCTTCCCTTGTTAGCCCTTGTTTTTTCTCAAGTGTAATGTTTTTTCTATGAATCTTGCAATTTCTATGTATGATCAGTCATCTCTTATGAAGCATGGATAACCTTTCATGGAATTGTTGTTGTGATTAGACAATTTCCATTGTGAGAATAATCATTTAATTTGTATGGAAGTAAGTTTTTTCATATTATTTGACTTGGTATTGTAAACTTGTCTTTGTAGGATTCTTTAGGGGGTGTTGATGTGTTTTTTATGCACTTCTCAACACAGGTAATGCATAGGTGCATCACCTCTCTTGAAAGACAATCTTCCACAATCAGATTGCAGAACACTATCCCAAGGTCTCTAATGCCAGGGCTTGGCAGTGCTTGAAATATCTCAGTTGTTTCATGTGATTTGCTGGAATCATAAGGCAGACTTAGGATGAGTTACAATGGGAAATTGGATTTGCAAATGGAGTTCTTAAGATGGGAGAGTTGTTGTGCATTTGTTACAGGTTCAAACAATAGTCTTGAACTCCATTTCATCATTGGATTTGACTTTACAATGTGCAATGAACCTTAGCATAGGTCACTCATTAAAAAAAAGGAAAAGGGGAAAGGAAGATAGATGGTTCCTGGATCTGAAACTATGAATGAATAGTGATCATGGAGGCTGCTATAGTAGACAAACTCCCTAAAACTAAGTTTTGTTTGACCAAGAGAACCTACAGCTACACAAAACTAGTGCAATCTTCTAAGGATTGCATATTTTCAAATTACACACACACATCATGCACATGTAATTGAACTAAGTTGCAACAATGAAGTAAAGAGCTTAGACTAGCTTTGCAAAGTGACTCATCATCAATGACCCAAAAAAGCATGAGCTGGAAATTCATCAAATACTGAAACAACAATCACCATCACCACTTCCATTCAAGAAACTAACACCTAAGCTAATAGGGAAGTTGAACCATGCATACATAAAGAGAAAAATCAAAAGGAACACCCATAAATCATGCAATGCTACTTTCTATTGCTGCAGAATGTCTTTACATTAGTTCTCTAACCCTTACAAATGAGGGGTAAGCCCCTATTTATAGTTTTCCAAAGCCCAAATGAATGGCTAGGATTAATTCACAATGAGTGATCCAGATTTGATTTACATTAGAGTTTCACCTACCCCACAATATTCAACAATTAAAAATACATTCCCTATTTTTTCTCTGTTTTGTCATCTAGTGCCAGTCATTGTAGCAATTTCGTCATTTAGTTGATTTCCCTTTTCACTGTAGCAGAAATTGCCTGGAAGTTGCCCTCTTACTTGATGTGTTTGTAGTGTTCTTCCTTGGATCAAACAAGCCCATTGACGATTGGCATCAATGGATTGGTTGCCCCTGATTTGAGTGGACAACTCCCTTATGCCTTCTTTAAGGCCACCCCCTTGCGTTTTTGTCATTGACTTCCTTGGCACAGGCCTTCTTCTAACACCGAATTTGTTGGTGTGTGCTAGGGGGAGAGGCGAACATGAAATGAATGGTGATAGAAGCGATGCGCTTTTCCTTGTACAACTTTCTCAATGGGTCTCCTGACGGACCCACAGTAGGCTCCTTGAATCCTGCATACATGAAGTATTGTAAGTGCTTTCATACACAAATCAAGGAAAACGTACTCAAATATTGCAAAATCCTTGTTAGATCCATCCATGCATCATCAAAAGATCATAATATTCATATTTGGAGCTCATTTGGACCATAAACATTAATGCAGGCCCAAGGGGGCGGGCAGCGAACAAGGGACAACAAATCGGAAGGGAAGTTCCCAGACCTCACAAAACCTAGCAAAAACAAGATTTTTCAATTATAGCACATGGGAAAAGGGGAAGGAAGAGTGCCCAGAAAAACTTCCTCAAGATTGGACTCATTTGAAAAAAGTGGAAGCTTGGAAGGGGAAAGCTGGACGGTCACCTCCCTTTTGAAAAGTCAATGAGCACACAACGGCGCGGAAGGAAAGTCCCGGACGACGACGGAGGGGTGGAGTCCCAGAAATAGCCACGGAGGGACGAAGTCCCAGAAATGGCCATGGAGGGGCCGGGTCCTGGAGGCCGAGTCACCAGGGCTCCACAAATGTTCAAAACATCCATGGAGGGATGAAGTCCTAGAAACAACCACAGAGGGGCCGAGCCCGGGGCTCCATGGATGTTCAAACGGCCACAGAGGGACAGAGTCCCAAAAACGGCCACGGAGGGGCCGGGTCACCGGGCTCCACGGATGTTCAAAACGGCCACAGAGGGACGAAGTCCCAAACGCCACAGAGGGCCGGGTCCTGAAGGCTAGGTCGCCGAGGCTCCACGGATGTTCCAAAATAGCCAAAGAAGGATGGAGTCTGAAACCTCGAAACTTAACGAAACGTTGACGAAACCTTGGCAGTTCACTTAGGCATCACAAAAACATCCCAAATCCACCAAAAAATTGCCCCCAAAGTCAAAAATGTAGAAATTGGACTGATGGGGTTCCATAGATGTTTCCAAAACAGCCAAAGAGGGAGGGAGTTCCGGATGGAAAGTTCTGAAACCACCGAAACTTAACAGAACATTAACAAAACCTTGGCAATTCACTTAGGCACCACAAAAGCATCCCAAATCCACCAAAAAGTTGCCCCCAAAGTAAAAAATGCAGAAACCTGACTGGCGGGGGTCCATGGATGTTTCCAAAACAACCAAAGAGGGAGGGAGTTCTAGAGGGAAAGTTTTGAAACCACTGAAACTTAACGAAACGTTGACGAAACCTTGGCAGTTCACTTAGGCACCACAAAAACATCCCAAATCCACCAAAAAGTTGCCCCCAAAGTAAAAAATGTAGAAACCAGACCGGCGGGGGTCCACGGATGTTTCCAAAACAACCAAAGAGGGAGGGAGTTTTGGAGGGAAAGTTCTGAAACCATTGAAACTTAACGGAATGTTGACGAAACCTTGGCAGTTCACTTAGGCACCACAAACACATCCCAAATCCACCAAAAAGTTATCCTCAAAGTGAAAAATGTGAAAACTAGACAAACAAGGGTCCATGGATGTTTCCAAAACAGCCAAAGAGGGAGGGAATTTTGGAGGGAAAGTTCTGAAACTTAACGGAACGTTGACGAAACTTTGGTAGTTCACTTAGGCACCACAAAAACATCCCAAATCCACCAAAAATTTATCCCCAAAGTCAAAAATGTGGAAGCTAGACCGGCGGGGGTCCATAGATGTTTCCAAAATAGCCAAAGAGGGACAGAGTTCTAGAGGGAAAGTTCTGAAACCACCGAAACTTAAAAAAATGTTGACGAAACCTTGGCAGTTCACTTAGGCACCACAAACACATCCCAAATCCACCAAAAAGTTGTCCCCAAAGTCAAAAATGTAGAAAAAAAGTGAATCGGGCAATTAGGGACCAAGTCAACAGGAACAAGACAAAGGGCAAAAAAGGGACGGGGGACTTTATTTCTCCCTGACTTGAATACCCCAAGTGGGTGAATTTGGTAAGGGGAATTTGATCGTTTGAAGGCACATGAAAAATTTGGGCTTGGAAAATGGGGCACGCAAAACAAGACAGGAGCAAAGTAGCCTATTGGGAGCAAAAAAAAGGGGGATCCCTACCTACGGCGGGGCGTGTGTGCAAAACATGCACAACAGGGGGGAACAACAAAACTGTGATGATAGGTAGAGTTGCACAACACCATAAATTATTTGGCATTATCAATATATTGCTTATAGAATACTTTATGCAAGTAAAATGGAATGTGCAATGACAATTGGTCTCGAATTCAAATCTGAATATAAGTACATTACACAAGAAGATGGTATCTACTCTATGATTTAAAGAACCCCAAAATAAGAAAATTAATAGGTTCCATCTGTTTACTTATCAGCGAGACCCTCAGAATTTCTTGTTGATAACCAGCAATGTTTAAAACTCCTGAAGAGGTCAGATCGATGTGACATTGGATCTGTCTTGCTGACGCAAGTCATCGACAAGACATGGACTATCGAAGTGAGTTTTCTATCCTATGCCAATGATTGATCTCTTACTGATGGGTTGGCTTCAATGGTCATTTCCAAGAGTCTTCGCGATGACATGGTGTAGGTCTATTTAAAACTCTTGAAGAGGTTAGATCGGTGTGACATTGGATCTGTCTTGCCGACGGAAGTCATCGACAAGACATGGACTATCGGAGTGAATTTTCTATCCTATGCTGATGATTGATCTCTCACCGATGGGTTGGCTTTGATGGTCATTGCCAAGAGTCTCCGCGATGGTACATTTCAACGAATATTTTTTTAAAAAAATTTGCATTGTTTCGTTGCAATTTCAACAAAGGTAACCAATGAATCACCAAAAAGGTCCAACGAAGTTGCTATAATTGTGACGAAGGCTTCATCGTAACTACTTTCCCATTTCATTGAAATGGCGACAAACTTTTGGTGTTGTTTTGATGCTTTGGAAGAGGCATTACAATTGCATTTTGGTTATAATTCGTCGGTTGATACACGAAGTTGTCGTCAATATTCTGACGAACAACAAAGCCATTTTATGATGCTAATGACCAACGAATCTAGGCCATTATTTTGATGTTTAATTCTTCGTTAGAATTTCGATGAAAAATTGAGACAAAAATTATTTCGTTAGTTCGTCGATTGTCTGAAAATTTTTTGTCGAAAGACTGACGAACGTTTGTTGGAAAATGGAGTCAAATTCAGTTGTGTTTTGGTTATTGATGACTTTCACTTTGATTGTGAGGACCAAAAAAAATTGATTTATCTTGTTTGTGATGGTTTAGCCACTCCTTGTGATCTTATCTGCTCATAGCCCTCATGGTTACATATGATTTAGTGTTGAAACTACACGTATTTCTTGCTTTATTGTTGAAATTGAATCTTTATTTGATAATTATTTATGATCTTTGGTGGCTAAACTAGTTTTCTATTTGTTATTTTCAAATACTGGTCTTGTGTTGTAATGTGATTGCTCATCGAGAATGGGAGAGCCGAACTCAGTTGAGTGTATACGAGGAAGTAGACGCAAGTAACCTTGAGGATGGGGGTATGTGAGGCTATTACATAGCTAGGACCCACTACCCACCTATGTGTGATGACTATCTCTTGGAGGCTAACCACCTTATTCAACAAGAGATAGGTCATTGTGGTCTTGTTTGGATGGTCTCACTGTGTGTGTGTGGCCTAACACCATCAAACCACTGAGTGTGAGGTATGGATTATGTGAGATGGATATTGGCTCTTGGCTCATGGTTTATGTATCATGGATTAGTATGTTGCTTACCGATGTATAGATGGACCCTTGTGTAGTCTTTTGATATGATTCCCAGTGATGTAAGTAAATATGTGTGTATAAATGCAAGTTTCATCTTGGATATAGTTGCATACGAAAAGTTCAAAAGTTGGCTTATTGTGCTTTAGAAAGTGCAAATTGTTATATTTTGTGGAAAATGATGCCAAATATGTTCTAATGTGTGACATTGGAAGTGTTTGGAAAACAAATATTGTTGCAAACAATTGTTTTTTGGAAAGAATTGAGTGCTTATGCATCTTCTTTACCCTATTCTTATAAGTGGAAATTAATGTATCCTTGAATGAATGTGGATGTTAAATTAAATGTTTATTTTGAGAACTGCGACACATGTGATGTTAGTGAGATTAACCATGTTATTTTTTTTCATGTTGAGACCTTATGAGTAAGGTATATGTCAACATATTGATAGTGATTCTTAAGAAGGTGAATGATATATGGGTGTCTTTTCTATTTTGTTTAGTGATGAATGATGTATATTATATTTCTCATCTTTGGAATGAAGTACAATATTTAAATGTCGATTAATAGATTTTGAGTAATAATGTGTGATATGGCTGCATATTGAGTTTACATTACTTCTAGGAGTAATTCAAATCTTAGGAAGGGAGGATGTAACACCTCTCTAACCCCAGCCTAGGTAAGATAGCATTTTGATTTTGATATTTTAAATGTTAAATGTTGTTATAATGAGATTAGACATTGATGAGTATGGGAAAGGTTATCATGATTAGTTAATTTTCTGGATTACATGCTTAAATGTTTATATACTGTTATCATTTATTTTGTATGATTATGGACAGGAAAGGGATGATGTTGTAACACTCATATCCGAGAGGCTTATGATATCATGACCCTCTTCCTGATGATTGATGTTGCTTTGACTATATGATATATGTTATATGCACATGTATTTTGACATGTAATTGGAGTGATACAAGTACTGAGTATCAACTCCGCCTAGATCCACAAGCTTGAGTGTACTCATATTCCTTGATGGTGGTTACTAGAGGTAGTCACCGACCAAATGTCCCCTACCCTAGCCCACTGTACCTTGTTAGTGCAGTGTTTCCTTGTTGATGTCTTATCGTCCAGTTACCTAATGGTAATGTTTGGAGCACCTTTCAGCCATATGTCTGGAGCACCTTTTAGTTGTATGTGGTTTACCAACATGTCTCATTGAGGTATTTTGTCCTGGTTTTCGCTAATATTTTTCTATATATATATATATATTTAATTGGTTGCCAGTGTCTTGATGTGGTTTTATTGGCATCTTCACCTAATTTTAAATATGGTATTTTATGGTGTTTAATTGATTAGGGATTTGAATTATTATTTTCATGAGGTTTTAAATATTTTGTTTAAATGGTTTATTAATCCTTTTTTCAAGCTCTTATAGTATTATTTGAATCCTGTTTGGGGGAGCTTTGGGTATTTTTAATGTTGTATATTAGTGATTTTAATTAATTTCTTTAAAGAGCTTTAATAGTTTATTTAATTAAATGTTTTAATTCATTTATGGTTGGGAGAGTTTTTAAAAGGGAATTAGGTTTTGTTTTGAGATAGATATATATTCATTTTGTTTTGGGGAGAGTTATTCTTTTTGGGAGCAGAAGAAATTTTTTATTTTTGAAGAAAAAAAAATCCATGAATTGGGCAGTAGAGTTGGGGAGCAATGTCGAGATTTTGTTGAGAAGAAATTTGTGGGCATCTGATTTTTTATTTTAACATGCCATTTCCTATTTGTTGTCCTATTTTGGAACCCAACCACACCTTCTATTCAGAGCAATCTTTCATTTCAATTTTGGGGAAGCAATGAGGTATTTTTCTATGGTTCTTGAATCCCTTGAATTTCTGGTGGTATAGAATGTGATTTAGCTTGGGAATGGCAAGATTTGCATTTCCTTATGGTAGATTTATTCCTTTGTTCTACTTTGTGAATATTTTGGGGATTGATAATGGTTTCTTTGGATTCTTTTGTTGCTTTGTAGTAATTATGTATGGCCGATTTTTGTGTATTTCCAACAAATCTGAAATGGGTTGTTGGAAAAATCTAATTTTTGGGCTCTTTCATATTCTTTCTCTTTTTCCCAATTTGTTTAAAAGAACATTTTTCTTTGCTAATCTTTATCCACTTGTTAAAAATTAAAAATAATAGTGGATTCCATGTAGAAATTCATAAATCTCAACTAGGTCTTTGGCAGATTTGAATTCTGGACACTTTCATTTTTGGTCAAATATGTGCCTACTTGTTAAAACATGTTTTTTGATGCTTCTCTTTAATAATATGTTATAAATTCAAACTAAAGGTGGATTCCATATATAAATTTCAATATATCAACTGGGTCTTTGTCCGATTTTTAATCCAAGCACTTTCATTTTTCATGGTTTTGCCCAGCCTTGCATAAAAGTGTGTTTTTCTCAACAGCACCTTACTTTTGGTCATAAAATTAGAAAAAAAAGGTGGAATCCATCTAGAAACATAAAAATATAAAATAGGTCAAGCTCTAATTTTAGATCTGGTCACTTTTATTTTTTATGAAATTTCTATGCCTCTTTCTCATTCGTTTGAACAACAACTAGAACCATGTTTTGTGCAACTGTCACTTAGTAGATTTTATCTGCTTTCAAAGTGGTTTTTTAGAATAATTTATTGAGGTTAATACCGATTACATGATTAGTTTCTATTATGGATTTAATGGTGAATGTTTGAATGGTTTTTGATCTACTTGTTAGTGTATGTGATCAGCCGTTTGAATGATTTAGCAGCAATGTTTGTTTGGCTGTTTTAAATGGTTTTTATGATGGATTTTAGTGGTTTTTTCATTGTTTCATATTTTCCTTGGTTCTTCGTTTGGTTAAACGAGGTGGAGTAAATAAATATAAGATAATGAGTCCTCATGCATGGCCTTGAGCGCTTGTAAAGGCTAAGGATGCACTTGAGAAGGCCTATCCGTCTGCAGGGTGTTGATTTCAGAATGATTGAGTTTTCCTCATCCATATGAGAGGTGTACTTGATTTTATGTGGATCCATCCCTTCAATTACACATGATGATACTCCATTCAATCTACACCCTAGTACCTCATACCTTAGTAGTCATGAGTAGTACCCGACATGTTATTGTATGAGCATCTTCATGTTGTGGCATTGACCTTATGCATTGTATTCCATGTTTGCTTCATGTCTGATGTGAGTGTTGGCCATTTGTTACCCCCTTTCCTTGTTATTTTTTCTTGGGCCTTGTAACTACCTCTGAGCACGGTGAGGTGGTCTCTTTTGATTCCACATGGTAGGGAGGCGTTGCCACCACCATTGGGGACCGGTGTACAGGTTTTTGGAGCACTAGTTGGAGATGTTCTCTCTTGTTCATTTTATATTAGTTTATGTATCTTATTCATGGCTATGTATTTGTACTCATGTATATTCCTTTATGTATATTGTACTCTCTTGAGAGGGAAGATGTAATCATATAATTTAATGAGAAGAAATGTGATGTTCTATAGCTAGCTTACAGGTTCTGATGTTGGTATTGGACTTGCTAGTATCATGATG